>JAVXUL010000002.1:3291493-3304529 GCA_035590515.1 Trichilia minutiflora | reverse complement strand
CATGAAAAATGAGCTTGATTGTATCACATTATGTTCTCATTATTATATAATATTTTTGAATAAATATTGAATTATTTAAAATGAAAAAATGATAAGAAATACACAAATTTGGGTCCTTTCTTCTTCTCCAACGGGAAGACAGCCATAGGAGCTCTTTTGGGAGGGTGTAAAGTGTTAAGAGCTCACACTTGTGAGCTTGGTCTTTATCAAAAAATTGACCTAACAAGGTAAGTACCTTAAGGCTTTCATTTGTAACCCTAGAAAGTTCATTGAATAGTATGATTTTAGGGCTTATTTCCTAAGAAAAAAAAAACCTTAATTATGCATGTCTTAAACCATTAAAACCAACATTGTATGTGTACCATCAAATTTTATGGTAGTTAACGTACCCATTAGAATCCCAGCAAGTGACTTATCAGCCGATTCAGACTGAGAGTACATTTTAATAAAATTCTTGAATTCTTTAGCACTATTAGTCTCCGAAATGGTTGACCTAATATTACTTGCTACGTCATTCGTATAAACATTAAGCTCAACATGTTAGATGTTTCTTCATTAATCCTCATATAAATATTAAATGTATATTGAAAATTCTCCTTTGGGTGAAAAATCAATACACAACTATAAACATTATTAACAAATTTCATATAATTGACAAATTATACATACTCTAGTTAGATATGCTTGTTCTCTTTAGATATACTAAACACATTTAACTAAGTATAATAATTGGCTAACATAATGTTCAAAATTATAAAATAACTAATCAACCTTTGGGTGATCCTTAAATATTTTATAATTAATAAACATGAATTACTCATGACTAGACGATATTAGTATCAATATGTCATCTTATTAGTAGTATCACATATCCAAAAGTAATTAAATTCCACTTAATTTGATATCTAAAAAGACTTTCTAATTTGATCACTTTGATAATTAACAAATTATACATAATATAGATATCAAATTGAACTCTTTGAATCCTTACTGATATATACACAATAGATAAAAAAAAAAATTAAATCACAATAACATAAAAATAAATCTGAATTTTTCTACAATAAATCATTCATATATTTGATTTCAACATCAATCCCATCAAGTTAATAAATCTGCAACAGGAATCATGACTGAAAGGAATAATTATATAATATTAGCATTTACATTGCACTTATTCTTTATTCTTTATATGGATTAATTAAACTACTATGAATTTACCAATTTCATGATAAAGTAAGAAAACTACTGTTGTTATAATCATCATAATAGAGAGATTAATTGTTCTTAACCATGTTGTGATACCACATGTTAGAAAAATACTACTGTATAAATTCAAGCATACACATAAATCCTTAGATCTTGAACAATCAATTTTTCATATAAACGTATAATTTTAGAAAGCGTATTTGATTCCATAACAATAGTTTTGGTGAGATCCTTAATACGAAAACATCAATTGGTCTCCTTTCTGTATTCAAATCTAGAACTAAGTTTCTCCTTCCAGCCACACCTTTCGTTTTCTGGTTAATTTGATAGAAACTAAACAAACGTAAAGTGGTGGAGAGATACCAATTCTTTTAGATTTTTATAACAACATTCATCAATGTTGTCATAAATATCCATTAATATTGTCATAAACTTCCATCAATGGTGTAATAAACACTCATCAATGTTATTATAAACATTCATTAATATTATCATAAACATCCATTAATGTTGTAATAAACACTTATCAATGGTATAATAAATATTCATCAACATTATAATAAACACTCATCATTATCAATAATATCATAAATATCCATCAATATTATCATAAATACCCATTAATATTATAATAAATATTTATCAATATTATCATAAACATCTATTAAATATAATATCTAAAATATCCCTCTTAATAAATCAATAAAAAATTAATTATATTAAACCTTTATATTATATATACATGTCCTACTTAAGAAATTTTTTACTTGCATTCTCAATCTAATATCCCTCTTAATAAATCAATAAAAAATTAATTATATTATACATACATATCCTACTTAAGAAACTTTTTACTTGCATTCTCAATCTAAAATCAAGAAATACGAGGATAACTGGTTGATTAATCTTTCAAACATAATGTGATGAATGAAAGGTAAATTAAATTGGTGTTAAGCCCAAGGCCAAATTAAGCTTTTCTCTAGGGATGGACGTTTGCGGTTTGGATCGATTTGAGATAAAATTTCAAATCGATCCAAATACTGCAGTTTGAATTTTATGCAATCCAAGTCAATTCGATAATGTGTCACAAACCGCAATCGATCCAAACTGCATTATGCGGTTTGGATCGGTTTGAGTTCGCGGTTTGAACTTTAAACTTAAATTAAAATAATTTATTAATTTGAATTGAGTCAAAAAATAAAATTTTAAACATTAATTTGCTTTCTAACTTAATTTTAAAATGATAAACCTATTAGTTAATTATAAAATATTAAAAAATAATTAATATATTATTTTATTATATAATTTAATATTATTATACAATAGTATTAAGTATATTTAATATTTATTTAAGCGGTTTGATTTGACGATTTGCGATTTGGAATTAATCCAATTCATAACCCAAATCGCTAATAACGGTTTGTAAAATTTCAATCCAAAGATCAATCCAGATTTAAATCGATCCAACTCAATTCAATTAAGCGATTTGGATCGATTTAGAGCATATCAATTTAAATTTATCCATCCCTACTTTTCTTCAATCCAGCGAAAATTTTTAGAGATTTACGTGTTCAAAGTTCGATGCAGTTAGAATTAGTATTGAAGGTATTTTTAATAGTATCTAAAATATTTCTGCAACAGGCGAACAGCAAGTTCTTTTATAATTCGCATTATATTTTTAATTATCCTAAAGAATTAGTCTCAGCTTTTTTTATTGTGTGCGTGCTTTTGTATAATTTTATTAGTTGTCTTTATAATATGAGCATCAGCATCACATTTGTTAGTGGAGGATGAAACTGGGTTAAGTGGAACTGTATAATGTTTTTATAATAATGGAGAGAGAGAACCTATTCCTTATCCTTTGACTAACTTTTGTGTATTTGTACAAACACTACCATGAACTGTCCTTGACACTACGCTTTTAAATTTTTATAGAAATTTATTTCTTCTAAGTTAAAGAAAAACTATAAATAATCTCATAGCATAGGAGAATTTCATATTTTCCAAAATAAAACTAATTTTACTTAAGGAAATAAATTAAAAAATATTAGGTTTATTTAAAAATAAAAAATAAAAAATAAAAAAAAATATTGTACTTATAATATAAGACAGTAAATTTATTAAGTCATTATATATGTATTATTACTGTATATTTCTTTCTTTAGATAACGTTGTAAAAGGTGCATAAAGACTATCACTGTATTCAGAATATCCATACAGAAAATATAGAAATATATTTTTTTGTAACATAAAAAATTAAATAAATATAAGGCATGTATCAAGAAAATATTAATGGAATTGGTCTTGCCAATCATAAAGATTTGCTAAAAATAAAATAAACTAAAGATCGATTCTCATTAATATGTTAATAAGATTCATTAATTAAATAAATTTAAAATGATATTAAAAATAAAAACTAAATAATTTTATTTTTATTAAAAATTTTAAAATAATCTTATCTTGTTAGATTGATTAATCATTTTTAGTTTTTTTGAATAGAAATAATATGGTAGTAGTATGAACTATTAAGGGTGTTTTTAATATATATATACTATAAAATTTTAATATGTATATATACATATACATACATACTTGTTATAACAAAAAATTATAAGAACAAATATTAATATATATATATATATACACAATTAAATTTTTTAAAAATAATTATATACTATTAAAAATAAGAAATTCAATTATATTTTTCTAACATAGATGATTTTGTATCAAGTGCTAAATGTAACAGGGCTAGTCTGTATTTTTCCACAAAATATTGGGGGCACTCGTCAATTGTCATTTTTTCTCTATTATGTTGCGTCATCAATTAAAAGCATACTCGATGATTTTACTATAATTACCGTGATTTAGAGTTTGAACACAACATATGTATGGATCTTCAATTTATTTAGAATATGTTTTCTTATTGTTTACTTTCACTGAATTTTAAAAATAAAACTAAAAAATATATTTTATAATAATAATTTTTTGTGGATTTTACTTATTTTTAATTTTTACAATATTATGAAGTTATAAGATTATGATCACATTATTTAATACTAATAATTATGTTAGTAAAATAAATTATCCGTAAATGTAGTTTGATAATGATGAGTTAAATCTCACATATATGATTTGAATACATGTTTTAAGTTTAATTCTAACTAATGACTCATAATTTAAATGAAATACTTAAATGATAATATGATCAATTAGTACTCTCTAAAAATTAATTAAATAAAATCTATTAATAAAAAAAATTAGTAAAATAAAATTTTCACTATACTTTAGCTACGTGCAAATTGCAATGCCATTCTTTATGAAATTCATCTAAATATTTATAGTTTTTGTCCAAAATTAACAATCATAGGGAATTCTTTCAACAATAATTATATTTTTAATTGTAAAATTGGAAATATTAACTTATACCTATATTATTATTATACGATTATTGCATTATTCATCTTTAAAAAATTCCATTTCAAAAAAATTTAGATTAGATAAATTAATAAATAATTTGTACACCCATTTAAATCATATCACTTATATGTTCCGTTCATAAAAAAATAAATCATGCTATAAATTATAATTAAAAAAGAGATAATTTAAAAACATGTTACATAATTTAATTAGATAACTCCATTAGACGCAGCACTGGATTCAGTCCCCCTCCAGTGATGTTATGGATTTTAAAATTTTGGGCTATATGTAGACTTGATTTTATGTGAACATTGACACAAAAACGGAAATAAAGCCCAGCCCATTTGAAAATTCCAGAGATGGACCAGGTCTAGGTCAGTCAGCTGAGGTGTTCTAGCCGTTAGATTTCTTCTCACCATCGTTGTTACCTTTAGTTCTGGTGGTGTGAGAAGAGACTTTGGATTCTTTTTCCCAACGGTAAGGAACTTCTTCGCAAAGTTATTAGCCACACACACAAACAGCACCTATTTGCGGTACCAACCGAATGCGACCTCGAGCCTAAGTTTTCGCTTGCTCCAACCCTCTAACTGTCGCCATCCAGTTAGCTCAATCTCTTGCCGCAACTTTAAAATACCATATTTAGCCTTATGATAGACAACTATAACTAAAGGCCTTTTTATCTTTTATTAACTAGCATGATTACCATTATGACAATGATGAGACAACCACCATAATGATGAAAATAATGATTTCCAATGTTTCTTATCATTAATCAGCATAAGATTTAGAAAACAAAAGAGCACAAATTTTGTCTTATTATCAATCTACACAATTTTAGCAAATCCATATTGACAAAAATTTTCATAATCCAATAATTTCTTCTATATATAAATAAATAAATAAAAATAATTAATCTAAAAATTACTAGTTTGTTCTAATAATTAATCTATTTTTATCTATTTTTCAAGGAGAAAAATAGATTAATTTAGTTTTTTTTTGTTGTATTTTTAGTATTTTATTATTTTTTTTACTTTAATTACTAAAGGAAAAAAAACATTAATAAAGCTGTTTTTAAAACAATTTTATTAACAAGTATTCTTAAAATACTTGCCAAAATTTTTATCTTGGTGAGTTATAAATGTTTTTATATTTGATAAATTATATTTTTTAATATATTAAAATTTATTATTATTTATTATATTAAAAATTATTATAAATAATAAATATACAAATTTTAATAAATATTAAACACTTGTTAATAAAAATTTTTAAAATATTAAATTTAATGGTATACCAAATTCATAATAAATATGCGTGTCAATCTTTCTTTCCTAATAATCTATGGTTGAAGGGGAACTCCTAGTTTTCTATTAATAATAGTTTAGGATTTTTTGGTTTACAATTAAAATCATCGGGCGAAAGATACAACACGACAAAACCAAAACGCGGTCGCTCCTGCTAATTTTAGGACAGGCAAAGGCGAATTTGGTATTTTAACATACACCCATTCTCTTTACGAAGCAAAACTGTAAAAGGACACCGACACGCTGACACAAACACCGGCTGCAACCGGTTACCTCAGTCATCACAGATTTCCGGTTTTTAAACCTTCAAAAATCCGTCCGTCGTTTCGTCATTTTACGCACTCTGATCTCTCCACACTTAACAAGAAAAACTTCTTTGCTCTCGTCTTCTCTGCTTGCAAAATCTAAAGTAACGGAAATTCTTATACAAATCTCTCTCGAATACACTCCATCGCCACTAGTTCTCTCGAAAATTCCATACGCTTGTGCCTATAGTCGCAATTTGCTCTTGACAACTCTGCTTTCAGCTAAATTCAAACTCAAATCAACTCGCATTTTCTGGAGTTACGTTGTTTGTACTAATTTCTATGGCTTCTAAAGTTCAACCATTGGCCAAGCCGGTGTCTGAACAGCGGGCCATCCTAGGACCTACTGGGAACAGAGTTAGGACTTCCGAGGACACGAAACGAAAGATTGAAGTTCCAAAGAAGCCGCAGAGGCCGATAAAACCAGCTCCCAAAATTTCGGAACCAGTTATTAGGAATAATGGTTCGTTGGACAGCTCTTGTTCCTGGGATTCGTCTTCTTCAAGTGTTTCTCCTTCCAAAAAAATGGAGAGTTCTGGAAGGACTTTAACGGTGAAGCGTAGCAATACGAAGAATATGAAAATTGTTCCCGATCTCAATTGCGAAATTCCAGAAATTTCTCCCATTTGTCCGGGGCCGATTAAGAGGTGTGATTGGATCACACCGAACTCCGGTAAGTGAATTTTACTTTTTCATTTGTGTGTGCAAAATTTGTCGAAAATAAATTTGAAGTTTATGAAGGTGTTGTCAAATTGATGACCTTCAATGCAATTTGAATTACATTCCAGGAATGCATAAAATGCATCGATATAAAGTAATATAGTAGCATGCTTTTTCTTCCCAGAAATTCAAGTTGGTTTCACATTCCCTATATAAGACGGGCAAAATAATCTTGTCTTTTGTTGAGAGTTAGGAGGTTGAGTTTATTACGTTGATCTTAGGTGTTTGTCCGCTTTCAATTATATCGGTTGTAACTGTATTTTTATCGTGTATGCTGACATTTTGGTTCGTTTTTAAGGTTATTAAATATGTAAACTTAAACTATGTCTTGAGGGGTAATCCTGAGTGATGCTATCTGCCTGTGGTCTGTACCAGCTACACTTGGACGTGCCAATTAAGACATTCAGATGTTCTTAGATTTGCTAAGAGAACTGTTTCGTCTTTGTAATGATAATCATTGATTTCTTCCAGGAAAATGGGCATGGTTCTAATGATTGATACTAAGCACGTCCTGATTATGTGAGCATAATGATAATTTAATGGGATTGGTGCTAGGCCCAGATGCAAGGGTGGCATCTGTCATGCTACGTAAATAGTGAATTTAAGCTTAGTTATAAATTTTATTTGATGTGGCAAGGGATCCGTTGCTGAAATACATTGCTAAACATCACTCATTCAAGTTTTTAAGTCACTGGTTTATGCATGGCCCATCCAAATAACTGATTATTCATGGTCATTTAGATTGAGGTAGTTCAAGTTTCATTTTAAATGTGGCAAAACTATCATGGCCACATTTGTCAATAACATAGCAGCATAACTTATGTTGACATGACTGCGTTGCACCCAGACATTTATAGGGAGGATAACCTTTTTTGTTTAAAAAGTTGATACTTCCTCAGCCATGAGTAATCATTGGATTTTAACAAAATTCAGTGATCACTAATTTGACATATTGTTCTAATGTTTAAATTATCCAAATTGTCTTTAACACACAAATCATTTAGATATTGAGGAGGTATTTCATGCAGGGCTCGTTTATTTGCTTGTGTTATCTGAAAACCAAATTAGTACTCACTGTAGCTTATCTCTCTGATACTTAACAGATTCACTTTATATTTCTTTCCATGATGAAGAATGGGGAGTTCCGGTTTCTGACGATAGGAAGCTGTTTGAGCTGCTTGTCTTTTCACAAGCATTAGCAGAACTCAGCTGGCCAGCTATTCTTAACAAGAGAGATATATTCAGGTTTGTTAGTCTCTAATTTTTTTTATTTACTAGCAGCTCTTTTAAAGTGTTTGCATCCTCTCTCCACTCATTTTATGAATTTTTATTGCTGGTTCCCTTTGGCAGGAAGCTTTTTGACAATTTCAACATATCATCCATTGCACAGTTTTCTGAGAAGAAGTTGCTGTCATTGAAAGTAAACGGGAGCCTATTGTTATCTGAGCCAAAGCTTCGTGCGGTTGTGGAGAATGCCAGACAGATGCTTAAGGTAATTATTTAGGTCATGGCATCCATTCCTGCAAGGTCCCTCGTATAAATGCACAATCCCTGCAAGCTAAGCAACTTATGCTGTTATGGTGAGGCATTCAAATGGTTGCATCTCATGCATTTCCTTCAAATGTATGATTCAAGATTTGGGTTTTCCCTATCTCTGGAATTAACAGACTTTATTTTGATAGCCAGGGTTTTAGCACATACATAGATTGTTTTCATTAGCTGTGATTCCTGATTTATCATTGAATGAGGTTTCAGTTTCTCATAGGGAGAGAAGAAATGTGGTCACTGTTGTATTTTGGTTGTACAAAAACAACTTTGGAAACAAATAACAAGAAAATGCACTAGTTATTGCTATTAGGTTGGGCATTTAGATTTTAGTGACCAGTTGGAATTTTGTGTTCAACTTGGTTTGCTTTGCTTTTCAGATTCAGCAGCAGTTTGGTTCTTTTAGCAACTATTGCTGGAACTTTGTCAACCATTTTCCAGTGAGAAATGGATTTCGTTATGCACGTCAAGTACCTGTCAAGACGCCGAAAGCAGAACTCATCAGCAAGGATCTAATGCAGAGAGGCTTCCGTTGTGTGGGTCCCATGGTTGTTTATTCATTCATGCAAGCATCTGGTGTAGTTAATGATCATCTCTTAACATGCTTCAGATACCAAGAGTGCAATGCAAGTGCCAAAAAGGATTTCAAACCCAAGATTGAGGAGACAAAGGAACTAACCAAAGCTTTGGGAAACAGATGCTAATCTCATGACTGATTTGCTAGGTCCATACTTTTCCTGACTAATACACACATCTGATTGATGGGAACATGAAGAGCAAGTTTCTCATTTGTTGGGTTAGTATTTAGTTTACCACTTTAAGATGTTCTTATTGCATGTTCAATAACTTGGTATTGTTTCTCTAACCAGACATTGAAATGTTCGATTGTACAAAGCACAACTTTGTATGCTTCACGCATCTTGTTTATCTTTACAAGGGTATTAATAGAGATTGTTGTTAGGTGATGCAGCCAATTTGCCGTTAACCAAATTACACCATCTTGTAATAAAATTTCATTTTCGTAGAAAATCCTTGCTGATTTCAGTTTTTATTATTGCTTGCTGATTTCATCATTTTCAGGTATAGAAGTTACATACCTCACGTGACAACAAAATAGTTAGAAGCCTCAAGTTAAGGGATACGGATAGGACCAGAACCACAACCCTGTAGCTTTGCTTATAAAAATCATATAATTTAGAGCCCCAATAATTCAGTTTTGTTTTTTCCACTTTCCTTCTTATAGGATTTGATATGTCTGCGAGTGAACGTTGATTTGTCCGACAATGCCTTTTGAACACCAGTCACTTTTTCATGGGCCAAACAAATAAATCTGATTGGAGGGTACGAGTCATCCAAGTTCAAATATGAACTTGTAAAACACATATTAAACAATATTTCGTTAACTACCGTGTGATGAGGATGTTAACAGCTGATGGTCGCCGGGAAGTTTTAATTTAGAAAAGTCAAGAACTGCTGTGACATAAGGAATTTTTTTTTTCCCCTTCCAACAAAATACGTCCACTAATCAGCAAAACATTATGAAAAATGGTTATAATTGGTAACGTTTTACCAAATTCTACAAAGAAGATGACTTGATAATAACCATACACAAGATCTACATATAATGTTTCAAGAAACATCTGAATTCCCAAACAAGCCAATTAAGAGAATCTGAGCCTCAAACGAAAAGAAAAAGAAATTTGATAAATGAAAAGATGTTAACAGCTGATGGTCGCTGGGAAGTTTTAATTTAGAAAACTCAAGAACAGCTGTGACATAAGGATTTTTTTTTTTCCTTTCCAACAAAATACATCCACTAATCAGCAAAACATTATGAAAAATGGTTATGATTGATAAGGTTTTACCAAATTCTACAAAGAAGATGACTTGATAATAACAATCACGCAAGTATCTACATATAATGTTTCAAGAAACATCTGAATTCCCAAACAAGCCAATTAAGAGAATCTGAGCGTCAAACGAAAAGAAAAAGAAATTTGATAAACTTCCATAATATTAAAGATGAAATTTTAACTCTTCCCATGAACCAAGTCCTATTCAAGATATGCGAAGCCCAGCGAGTAGATTGAAGTGCCAGTATCAGAAAAGCTCTTCAGCTCCCAAATGCATGAGCTGAAAAAACCATCTAAAAAATCACATTCTTCTGATCTTTATGTTCCTCCATGATGCCATCTGCTCTGGCCTCACTCAACTCAATTCTGATTCTTTCCGATTCCAAGTGAGAGGTCCAGGTCCTCCATTCCCACATCATGAATCTTCTCCCCTTCCCATGGCTTCACGGGGGCACTCTCAAACTGGAACTCTGGACCTCGTCCGTTCTCTTTGAGAATAGCATTGGCAAAACTTTGTTGAGCCACACCCACAGCTCTTACAAGATTAAAGGTTGGAGAGGTTGGCATTCCAGAAGCAGACGGTGCAAATTTTTGAAAGCTTATCCATTGACCAGAATCAACGGTGGATGTATCAGACTCATCACATTCATGTATAGTAGCTGCTGGAGCATACAGCTGACGGTTAATGGGACTGGCTGGGGCAGAAATAGCATAGAAAGGATAGTTGAAGGCAGACATGGATTCTTTGGCAATGGACTCCCAATTGGGAATTGGTTTACTTTTTGTTGGCGATGACAATGGTGGAGTAACAGGGGCACTGTTTGAAATCCGGAGAGGAGGAAGTGATGAAGGGATTGCACTTTGGAGAAATGGAAGGAGGCTAGATGAATGATTGGCATCGCCACGAGTTGGGCTAGTCGGATATGAAGGAACCGGGCTTGGAAAGGATGAAGATAATGGACTTGGATTTTGGGAAGAGTAAGGAGTGATCCTGGTTGAAGTGCTTGCTATATCAATTGGGGGAGGCTTCATTCCCTGGATAGACAATTAGTCATGAAATGGTGGTAACACATCAGATTCAGAGAAGGAATAATTCATGAATAACTCAACTATCAAGATAATGCTGAATTATATTCCAACCAGTCAATGAATCAGATTAATGCACAAAGCTACTGTAACTGCATTCTAAGTTTAGAGTATTCCTTCTAAAAGAAAGATTGCTAGTTAACAAGTTGCTCCGTGAAGCCAACGATCCCGTCGAACCACGCAACTCCAAATCATACAAAATGAAACTAACAAGAAGTCAGCAAGATGCAACACCATTAGAGCTCAACAAAGATAGCTAGATTCACATTTTCCAAATTTTCCCAGAAATCATAAATCCGATAAATAAAAAGGAAAAAAATTAAAGGGTTTCCTAAATAAATTATTCCTCTTTACTAGTTCATTAATTTCAAAGACCAGAACCCACAAATATAGTCAAAATTATCGTATAAAAAATGCAAACCCAGAAAAAATTGACAGCAGACACTACAGATCTAACCCATACATAACTAGTAAATAAAATTAAAAAGAGAGAATTGGGCGGTTTACTTTGCGATATGTGGTTCCGTCTTCTTCAACAACCCATCCAGCTTCCGTACAAAGTGCCTTCAAGACTTCATTATTGTCACAGTGTTTGGGCAAATTGTAATTTCCCTGAGCCCTTAACCCTGTGTATATCTTAGCCGCTATAGCTCTTCTCCTCCTCTCTCTCCTCCTGTTGTTCTCTCTCTCCCTCCACGTCGGCTTCCTCCGAGCTGCCGACGTTGATGTTGCTCCATCTGACGTCATTTTCCGACGAACCCACTCCTCTGTGTCTGTCTCTCTGTCACAACTTAAAAGACTTTATTTTAGTGGGTTGCGATGCAGGGAATTTAAACCCCGAGAGAGAAGATTAGAGAAGTAAAATGCTCACGAGGAATACGCTTTCCCTTCGCTGGAAATGTAGAAGAATCGCTCTGCTTTGGCTTTGCAACGAGGAACCAGAAAAGATGTAGCCCGGTCTTTTGGAACTGCTAAGGTGTGCACAGGTGCACGGTAAATTATATAAAAGATTTTTGAGGGGTGTAGCTTTAAGAATACGGCAGTGATCAATCCTTGTGCAGTAACAATGTGAAGTGTATATGTGTTGTAAGGCGTGAGAGTTCATGTAGTTCGTCACGAGTCATGCCCAATCAAAAAGTCATGACTGTGGGGTCCACGTTGTCCGAAACCGGTCCCATCAAATTTGATTATATTGTAATTGTATTTTTTTTAGTAAAAGAATTGTATTTCATCTATTTTCAAGAATAAAAATACTGAAAGATTGCAATTGTATTCTATCGTTAACAACTAAGTAATTAAAAATTAATTTCTGTTTTTTTTTTTACATAAATTTGATATATTTCAATGATACTAGTTACATCATACTAATTCTCAAGACAAATTTAATTAATAATATTGGGGGATTTTAGTGTCATCTGGCTCATGGGCTCAAGCTCATCTACAGGTCCTTGTCCCAGACCCCTACACGGGAGCACTGTTACTCAGTCGGATCCCTCCGGATGGGAGAAGAGCATCCCGATCAGGGAACCTGAGGTCGCTACTCGGGTAGATCTATCTCAAGCCACTCTGAACCAGCCTGTGCACGAGGGTTCGGGGC
>JAVXUL010000002.1:3254774-3265460 GCA_035590515.1 Trichilia minutiflora | reverse complement strand
AATATACTTCAGTATGTGCTTGCGAGATTGTTTTAATGAACTCTCCAGTTGATTTGTTTCTCAAAATTCTTTCAGCTCAAGAAAAGTTCGTTTCCAGCTGTGTGCTTTTTTGTTCGGTTTCCAACTGCTTATGTATTATTTTGTGGATTTGTATCGTATTTCCCGTCAGATAAGCAAGTAGACTTATATCATTTAGAAAAATTGTATATCTGATAATGTTGTTATTGCAGTGGTGCCAATCATGCTGTTTTTGCTGATCTCAGAGATTTGGTCTGTTTGGTATAATGATTCTGATATCAAAGCTAGGTCAGGTAATGTTTTTGTCCTGGTAATTGACGAAGGTTTGTTACCGTTTCGAATTTGCTAAGTTTACAAGATTTCTGTTGTGTGATGTGAATTTGAAAATGATGGCAATGGGCAAACCATTTTTATATCGGTTTATTCTCAAACTAGGGATAAGCTATTAATAATTTTACTTGCAGAATTTGTTTATTGGGAGCTATTTTTGTAGTACAAAATTTTGAGATCACTTGGAACTGAAGATAACGTTCGGTATGAGAGGCCGAAGAGGAATAAAGTCCTATATAAATGATTAAATTTGCGTGCTTCCAATTTATCTTTTGTGACTATTGATCATAAATTAATATTGGAAAGTTGAATTTTATGATTTATTTTCGGAAGATAACAATTTTTTATATTAATTTTTTAGTGAGTCATGAACATGTAATTTTTTTGTATAAAAGATATAAACATTTTTATATAAATTTTGGTGTAATTAATGCGATTGGTAAAAATAATAATATTCATGGACGATGATTATTAATAAATTATTTTTTTATATAAAATTTGGTGTAATATTAATACGATTGGTAATAATGATAATATTCATGGATAATAAGTTTTAATAAATTATTTTTTGAAGTAATTGTTAACAAATTTTGATTGGAAATATATTAATGTTTTAATATATATTTTAATACATAATGTATTTTTAAGAGTGAACGCTTTATTTTTGGTCTCCAAATAATTCCGAAATGTTGCTTAGAAAATAACTTTAAAATGAACTAAAGAGAAGGTAAAATGATTTGCTGATAAATATAGCAGCAGATGTTTTATGTATTGTTTATGTTATTTTATTTTAAGAATTAGTAGGAAATAATTATTTTTGGAGAGCTGCGAAATCTGTGAATTTGGTTTATAAAACAATAAGCTGATTTGTTTTTATTAAGTTTTTAACGTTTGATGTTAGTTTGTGAAGCTTCGTGAGCCTTTCGGCTTGTTTTATTCCTCGGCACCAAGTGATTGTATGGATCCTGGATCCATAAGCTCTAAAAGGCAAGAGCGCTCAAACGCTGGAGGTTTGGGAGGTTGGTGGTTCGAATCCACCTGGGTCCTTGTTACACAATAAATATGGAAAATGTTTTCTTATAGTTATGGTAGAATTTTATGGAACTAAGAGTAGGAGGATTTACCGGCGATTACACCATGCGTCCCGGTTCTTTTTGGTTTTCCATGTACAATGTAACAAATGAATTTTACTATATATAAAATTCTTTTTAACAGTTGTTTTTTTCATTATTTAAAATTCATAAATGAATTTTAAGAAGGTTGTTTGCCTTTTTTATATAAAATTTAAAAATGATGTTTTTTATTTTTTAAAAATAAACTTTTCAAAACATGCAATATATTTTTTAATTTAATCAAACCACATCCCTATAATTTTATATGAAAAATAAATTATATAAGTCAGATAAAATAAGAGGTGAAATTGTAAATTATACTAAATAAGATAAAATGTGTAACTGTCAAACAGGTTGATGATCTGTAAATCGGTTCGATTAATCTATTATTTGGGTGAATTAGGATTAAAAAAATTGATCCGTTTAATTCGTGGATCGATTTGATCTGATCCGTTTAATTTACGGGTTAAATTAGTTAATTCGTTTAATTTCTGGATCGATTTATTTAATCTATCTAAATTAAAAAAATTTAATTTAATTTTTTTTAACTTTTATATTTAGACGATAATTGATTATGTTTAAATGTTAATAATGATATTAAGTTTATTATTTATTAATATTAAGTGATATTGGATTAGTATATTTTGATATTTAAGATCATATGTTTAAATTTAAAATTATTGATGAAATTTTTATTTGACCTGTTAAAATTTTTATATGTTAATTTATAATATAATTAGTTTATATTGTATTTATATTATAAATTTATTATTGCTATTAATATATTGTATTTATTAGTAATTAGTATATTATATATATATTTTAAAATTTTAAAATTTTTAAAGTTGATTCGCAGGTCGACTCGTTTAGGTTCGTTAGTTCACGGATCAGGTTAAGATTAGTAAAATATTAATCTGCATAATAAATGAGTTAACTCAACTCGATTCGTTTAAGTGTTAGTCCGTAATGAATTGAACCGAATCAAATCGATCCGATCCGTTTAATAAATCTAATAAAATGAGTATTGTTCAGGGACACCACTATTTTTCCAGGAGTTGGAATGCATAAAGTTATGTTTAAAATTGATGCGCTGTGAAACATGTGGTTAGGCTCTGTCAAATGTTCGTATATATATATATATACATATTAATCTGACTTCGCAAGCTACACACTATATAGAGTTTGATTTTGCGTTAACCATATGCCTCATTAAACCATACCTTAAACAGAAAAAGAAACAGCAACGACAATAATAATGCGCCACTGCAGTCAGCCGGCCATCTACATTGTACTCCTCAACATCCATTTTTAAATTAATTTAGCTTTGAGGCAAAATAAAATATCCCTGAAACACATCTTCATTTTTATCGAAAATGTGCTTCCACATTCGTTCTCGAATGCTACACGAACTAAAGCTTTCCATTGGATGGAATTCATTATCATTCGATGCAAAAATTCTTAATGGAGGAATTAGGCGTATTGACAGACAACGACTTTTATTTGATTTCTTCAGACTCCATTATAGACTTGGTTGCCCGTTGGGTGGACCACCCACACAGAATTACAACAAATAAATATTCATACCAATAATGCTAAAAAATTTTAATTTATTTAATAGATAATTTTAATATATTAATTTCTAGTTAATTTTTTTTATACCAAAAAAATTCCAACTTACCTCCCTCAAATCATAAATCAAATCAATGAAATAATATATAATTAAAATTAACAATTAACGATGTGATCGGATTTTATTAAAATTTGAGATTAAGGGAAAGATAGTTATTTAATAAAAAATATAAAATCAACGTAAAATAATTATTTAATATATTTTTTATTATTATATTATATCACGGGTGAGTTATTTTATTTTTTAAAAATTAACAAATTTTTAATAATTTTTAATGTGTCACATAATATCATGATACCACGGTGTGAATTAAAATATTTAGAATTAATTTTGTTATTTATTTATAATATATTTTTATATCTCTGTTTTCAACTTTCTTTTCTAGAAGACGGAATGGAATAAGGAAATTGCTGTATCCTTTCCTGTGGTAGTTCATATGATGAATGTTTTTTTAAAGTCATTTGGAAAAGCAAGCCACAATAGACGAATAGATTCAAAATCCATAACGCAAGCACAAATTGACTAAATAACGAAGCACGCCACAGAAACTTTGATGATGTAGCGGCAGACTTTTCCCATCTATTTTTCAATTGGATTTGAGTCCGTTGGGCCAACGCAACGACCTAAGCATTTGTTTTTACCGTCAAAAGATAAAAATATAAGAAAACGTTTTCCTCCACTCGCTCTCTCTCTCTCTCTCTTTAAATATTATTATTACGTCCACCGTGATTTGACTATCGATTAAAATCTCTGTTCAAACTGATTATTTTACTGAAAACCCAAAAAAAATTTAACTAGTGTATGAATTTTAGAACAAATAATTTTAGGAGGGTCTAATACAATGCTCATAGATTGATTATATCCAATATTTTTGGCACAATGAATTTCGACTGGGAAAGAACGGGAAAATAAAATTCAAAGGAAAAAAACATAACATTTAAATATAAAAATATTCTAATGAAAAAATATATATAACCCTCAAAATACTGCACACCGAGATCCGTTTTCTAATCCCAAACGCCGTTATACTAGTTGACGAAACACCAAAACTTAAATATAATTTCTGCATAAAACGACAAGTAAATGCTAAAGCCAAGACGATTGATGTTCCAGAACGCACGTGTCCAGACTTTGCCAACCTTTTATTAACCCTTTTTTCATAGGAAAGCAAGAAGATCAAATCGTATCTGTAAATTGCTAAATAACGCCAAACACATCAAGTGCTGCCACACAACAGCCATCAACGTACGCCTGCTGCCTTCCTACCTTCTTTAATTAATTAATTAATTTAATTTACAGAACGACTCCAGTCTGCAGATATAATTTCCGCCCCAGGACAAGAGCCACGAAAGAAAGTATATTTCCTTCATCACTGTTTTTACTTTGAATATTTTGTTTTCATTCCCTGTTTCTTCTCCTTTCATTTCTTTTTGCCCTCAATTCGATCCTATATATTATCATGAGATTTCTTTAATACCATTCTTCGATTTAGATTCAAGAACAGACGGGATTTCTATCTCCTGCACCAGGTATTGGAGAATTTCTTTAGAATTTTTTTTAATATTATGTGTGTGTTTCCCGCTTTTGGTGTAATGATTTTCCATTTTCTAGTAAAATGATCTTCAGATTTTATCTCAGTTCAGTATCCAGCTGCAATCGCGAGACTGAAATGTTAATTACTTGTCTGAAATGAGTGGTTTTTTGCAAAGCAAAAATAAAATAGTTGTCGGATGGGGTGGTTGAATCATTCTTCTTTGGTGAATCAAACACACAAATACACTGATCCATTTTATATCTAGTTTTACATTTTTTAATGGAACAGAACAACTTTTGGGGTGTTGACCACATGACCTGGACTTGTATTATTGCTATCAAGTTGGGTGGTGGTTGATGACAGATAATCAGTTTATAGGTACGGTAACTGTATTATATGAAACCAAAATTGACTCTACTAGTGATCCTCTCAAATAGATGGTTCGGTATTCTGGTAGCTGCGACCAGTTTGGTATGAAATCAGATGTTGATCTATTTCCTGCATACTTGATAGCATTTTGATTAATCTATTGCCTGTGCACTTGAGCCTAACATGACTTAAGTGTTTGATAATTTAAATCCTTTTTGAGCAGTGGTTATGAGCAATTTGACTTCATTTCTTGTTTTCATTGATAGCCTTTCTTCTTGATCCTGGTAGTTGGCAAATTGTGGAATCAGTCACCATGTCCATGTTTCGCCGTAGAAATAATTCTCATCATGCTCAGCAGGAGAATGGGGAGCTCCTTCATGAGTCAACGGTGAATAATCCAATCATTTGGTGGCATTCTGTTATTTACAATAATCATATGCTTGGATTCTATCTTTCTGAATTTCACTTAATGATCTGCTTATCAAAGCCTTGCCTTACATCCATGCCTATAGGATAACCAAGCCTTCAATTAATTCATCAGTTTTATTATGAAAGGTTTATAGTTAATATTTGATAAAAATAGCTTGGTATTTCATACTAGAAGTACATAATTCGTCTTTTAATAATGACCGTTTCCTGTAAAAATAAACTACAAGCAGGTTAAGGAGCTTAAGGCTGCGATTGGACTGCTATCTGGGCGGAGTTTGCAGTACTGCACTGATGCATGCTTGAGGAGATATCTCGAAGCTCGGAACTGGAATGGGGACAAAGCAAAGAAAATGTTGGAAGAGTCACTCAAATGGAGGTCAACCTATAAGCCTGAGGAAATCCGTTGGGTTAGTTGATTTCAATTGTCCTACACGTTGATTCTTACACAAGCCAGAAATTAATAACATTATATTTAATAATATTTTTTTCCTTCTTTGAGGTTGGCTAGTGCAACTCTGATTAATTATGTTATGGATTTATTATCAGAGTGAAGTTGCATTTGAAGGTGAGACTGGAAAGTTATTCAGAGCTGGCTTTCATGACCGACAGGGCAGGACTGTTCTCATTTTGAGACCAGGATTTCAGGTAGTTTATTTAGATAATTTTGGCGCATAACATTTATTGGGCTTTTGTCATTTTTAAAATCGGTTGATACTACAAATGTTGCAGAACACAAAATCAGTAGACAACCAACTGAGGCATCTAGTGTATCTCCTAGAGAATGCTATCCTAAACCTTCCAGAAGGCCAGGAACAAATGGCATGGTTAATAGACTTCACTGGGTGGTCATTAAGCAACAGTGTCCCCATCAAGACAGCTCGAGATACTATCTATATATTACAGAACCATTACCCTGAGAGGCTGGCCATTGCATTTCTCTACAATCCTCCGCGGATTTTTGAAGCATTTTGGAAGGTTTGGTTTCTGCTCTCCTAGACTGCATTCTGATTCTTTTATTAGACTTGTTATTACTGAATTGTCTAACCAGGGATTTAATAAAAACGCACCTTAGCAGTCTACTCAAATGTGAGGGCAATGTAAGAACACTAATAATATTCCTGCTGCTCGACTTCTGTAATTTACGTCCTAGTGTTTGATTTTCTTGCATCTCTTGTATTAAGAACTCCAAGTCCCCTGTTTCCTTCCCAATTCACCAAGCAACTGTAAACATAATTTGACCAAAACAATATTTAGATTAATATTTCTCTTATCTTAGTTACCTCTGTTTTATTGTTATCTTTTTACTGTTTCTTTAGTTTCAAATCATGATCTTTTTTTATCAGGATAACATGTAATGCCTCCATGCATGCAGGTTGTCAAGTATTTCCTGGATGCCAAAACATTTCAGAAGGTGAAATTTGTGTATCCAAATAATAAGGATAGCGTAGAGCTCATGCAATCATACTTTGACCAGGAAAATCTTCCAACTGATTTTGGAGGAAAAGCCACATTGCAATATGATCATGAAGAGTTCTCCAAACTAATGATTCAAGATGATGCAAAATCTGCAAAATTGTGGGGATTTGAGGACGAACTCCATTGTGTTAGTAATGGGCATTCTGGAGCTGAGGTCACTCCGGAGCCAGTCAGCATCGCACCTTATGCAAGTTGAACTGCTCTTCTGTGTGGCATTGGAATAAAATTTATAGACATGAAATCCGATTTTAGCAACATTATAATCTGATGCTTCAGATAGATTAACACACACACACACAGAGGCACCTTGCAAGGGAAAATGTTTTTCTCCCTATTAGCACTTGGACGTTAAACTAGTAGAGGCAAACAAGTTTGTGTTAATGGCTCACTACTACTTGTTGCTGTCCGTTTACGCGTGCTGACTGAACCTGGCTATAATGAATAGATTATGAATGTAAATTGCCATTTGAATTTAAAGTACCTTCAGCCATCGGGAATACATTAGATGCGAGCATAGCTTCACAGAATCAGATTTATTTACTCAAATTCAGTCATAGAGGTGTAAATATGTATAACCTTCAAATCGACATAAATGACTGTTGGGACTAATTATCCATCATACTGTGTTGCATTGAAAGTCTAAAAGGGAAAAGCAGAACGCTCAAAACAACAGACACTGTTAGCTACACAAAGAACTCAGTCAAAATCTTCAGTCAAATATGCATCTCACAAACAAGACAATTAGCTGCCTATAGATTTTGCAGGAATTGAGAGTATAGCAGCACGGAGGAGTGGAATTACATAAGCCGCCTTTTAAATTTCCGTGTAGTAGATTGGTAAGTTCGCACCAGCAAGCCCATTCCTATGCCAATGCCAACACAAATTCCAAGCCCAATTCCTACGCCGACCCTTACACCAGCATTGAACCATGAGAGCTCGCCATCTTCAGGATCTATGTACTCTGTCCTCCTCCAGTAGATGCTGCTGTAGTCTTTATCATTTTCTGGCTTGTAGTTTATGTAATCGGATACCTGCAAATCAGGATTGCAGATTGGTTTAAAACTCGAAAATTATAAAAGGGAAAAAAAAAATTAATTCTTATCCAATGGAACACTAATCCACAATCAAGGCAATGGAAAATTAATAGAATAGATAATCCAAGAGAGGACTTGCAACAATGAGGCACATAATATACAGGGATTCATTTCTTTATAAATTACACATGTGCAACCATGCACAGATAGCTCTTTAGGGGAGAGAATAATTGACATCATCAATTTTTTTCTCACATGCCCTTCATCTGATTCAGACCACAATTAAATGAAAAGCCATGATAAGACCAGCGCAATCATATTCAAAGTAGCAAATATCTATTCTTTAGCATATCCATAGGTATGAAGTGTACGTGAAAACTTTTGAACCGATCTAGATAGGATCTAGGAGATTTAAGGTGAAGTGCACTATATCTCCTAGGAGCTTGATTATGAAGCAAAATATGTAGCAGTCACACAATCCATAGATTGACAGGATAGATGAAGAAATTATTCAATAAGGTTAGATCAAGCTAAATCATCTCTTGATATTCTAACTTTTGGGAAGAGAATATATATGCAACATCATTATCATGTACAAACATGATATAATCACAAAAATTACAAGCAACAATAAAACAAGACCAATTTGTCACATCTAGCAGATTATAACAATTTGGACATCAATATTGGGGCCATGAAAAACATTTCCAGAAGCTTTTTATGGGATGGGTTGAAGAGGTTCAGCAGATGATCAACCATTAAAAGGGAAAAATTATATCCTCTGCTATTAAATGTGTTTTTGCCATCACATTCTGGAAGACATCAATATATAGAAACAATGCATGATTAGGGAATCCACAGTGCTGAATAAGAAACTGCCGGCAATGTACAGAAGACATTTGCTAAATAAAAAGAATGAAGATACTGGTGCAAGCATAAAATGCATGTCAAGCAGAAATCTATAAGAAGACTTTCTCCAGAAGATGGAAACAATGTGCAGGTTCCGAAGTACTCCTAACATTAAATGAAACATTGATTATTTGATGATTATAAGACCCAACCGATTTCTACTGAAGCTTATGCATTCATATAAGAATATATAGATTCTGAAAGGAGAAATTATAAATGACTAATGGCATAGGTTGACGGTCATAAAAAAGATTAATTCAACATACTTAATCCTCAGGTCAGTAAGTATAACTAATAAGAACTCCAATTAGATGAATGATAATTAGCTTAATGTCAGTTACTTATGAACCCATAATGCAGGAAACTATATGTCACAATCCACATTAAATTCATTCAATAAATAAAAGAGTTGTCATAATAATGCCCAGAAGGAGACCAGGAGATAGTGGGTCTCACAAGTGAACACTATGCTCCACGTGGCTTTGGGCTAAAGATAATACACGTCAGTTTTGGCAGAACAAGGATTTTGAAAACAAAGTAACATAAATGAAAAGGGCAATTGAGTATCACCCCATCACTAGAAATTTTTGCCCTGCCCATCACCAAGACACATTTAGGATAAGATTCCACTTCCCACCACAAACATGAATGTCAAAAGGAACTTTTGTTCTCACATGTTTGAAGACAGGAATTATGTGAAGGAATAATTAGAAAAAACAACTATAAGCTCTACATCACCAAGGTTTTGAATCTCATCATCTCTTATAATCACTAATTATCACTAATATACCTCTACAGAACATGCAATTACATTACAGCCCTAATAATGTAGCCAACAGATTATCTGAAATAAGAGAACCAAACAATATTCAAAAGCAAAATTTTAAGCACCATTACCTGCCAATCAAGCCCTGGTGATACATGTTTTTCACAGTCAGTTGTCTCATACTCAGGGATTGCATCCAACCTGCCCTTCCTGTTATGCTTCTTTCGAAAACTAAGCTGCAAAGTCTTGGCTAAGATGATGGGTGTTCCTGAGAAGCTGCCGGCAACATAAACTTCAATTGTCGGTGATGATAATTCCGGAACTATGATATGTTTTCCCTTCAGAAACCCGGTGCCAGCACTGATCTCAGATTCACATTTCATGCTCCAATGTTTCATATTATTTTTTGATTCTCCTATGAAACCATTACTATTAGACATCTCCAAAACCCCAGATAGAACGAGATCTTCTTTCTCAAATACCTCGAATTTCACACTCCCTATCAACCTAATATTATCTGTGCTTACAAATGTGGCTTCTTCAGATTTCTTGTCTACCCTATCTCTTCTAAGAAGTGAAGAAACACCATCAGAGTAAATACTGCTTCGAACACCATTAACTTCTAAAAGGGTGTCAGGGCTCAATGGGATATGGTTGAGAGTGAGAAATTCAGGGGTCGAATCATCAACCTGGAAATTACTGATCCTCACATAAAAAACTCTCATATCAAACCAAGGCAATGATAATTTGGTACAGGGTTGGTATGGAGAGTATTTGATAATTTGAAGGCCAGGATCATTTGCTTCATCATTGACCATCGTTTCACAAGAATTCTCCATGATTCAGGAGCTTATTCCTCACTGAGACTCTCCAATATGGATTGCAAGGATGGCATGTTAAGAACCGAGTTCTTAATATGAAATAACCAACGAAAACCTGTTTCAAGATCAAACATAGCACATTCTATTCAGATAAATAATGACAAGTGATAGATTATACATACCTTCTACAAGAATTGAAATAGGAGAAAACATATTAAAAAGAAAACCAGAAATCCCAGTATTTAGAGTCAGATTCAC
>JAVXUL010000002.1:3241295-3253742 GCA_035590515.1 Trichilia minutiflora | reverse complement strand
ATCATTCTTGAATTTAATAGTTGTCACTCTCAAAATTAATTTATGCTCACACTCGAAATTAATTTATATCCTTACACTTGAATTTAAGCTTTGACTCTTAAAATCAATTGTATTCTATATTTTTAAAATCATTATTAAAATCTAATATTTTTTATACTGTCAAACTTAGTTTCTCAACTATCAAAATTAATCACTCTTGATAATAATTATGGCTTCACTTGATAATAAATTTTGATACTATTCATTTATTTTTTAACGAACTATTTTTGACAAAAAAATTAACCCATTAAAAATATATAAATCATATTATCATTTTTTATACATTTAAACCATTACATAATATCTAAATCTCATTATAATTTTTTTTAATATTTAAATTATCACACAACACCCATCATACATATTGATTTCGTCTAACATTCAAATTTTTAGTTAAATAAAAAAATAAAAGAAAGGATCAGAAACTCATAGGTGTGCCATTGTTTAGTTAGATTTACGATTAGAGATAAATTAAAAAAAATGTCATATATGAGTTTGATTTATTTTATTTAAAAAATTAAATCATAAAGACAAAGATGATTTGATTTTGTTCAATTTTAAATGATAAAATAGTTTTAAAAAATTAGTTAAATTTAAAAATATTTTTTTAATCATATCATTTTTAAAATTAATCTCAAAAATTTTAAATATTCACCTGCTTTTAAATTGGAATTTGTTGGAGACGATCCTTATAGTTAATGTATTAAAATTCAACCAAACCATCTTAATAATATTACTATATTTTAATAATTTTTTGAATTACAAAAATAGATAATGCAATACTAATGTTTTTTTAAAAGTTGGCATCTAAGGATAAATTAATTTTGATAAATCATCAATAGTTTCATGAGTTGCATGGAGCCGACCATAAAAGATAATCATGGCAGCCGACTTTAAGCTTTACCGCAAGTTGAGTAGTTGACGCGTACATATTACTGGCTCCAGAGGTCACAATGAAAATTTGACCATAATATTTTCAACATTTCTGTTTCTGATGAGCCTTAAGATTTTATTTTATTTTATTTTTTCCCTTTCCGCTTGATATTAATAATGTATAAATAAATTAATCAGTGCTAGGATCTTCCATAATTATAATTCATTTGTTAAAAAATTCAAATTTACACAGTAAACTAGGATGGACTCTAGAGTGCGTAGCTTGATAATTTAATAATATTTTCTTTTAAATTTAAATTGGTGATGAAGTGAATTTAATAAAATAAAACAAACAAACAAACCCCCCTTGAGTTGGCCACCAATTTTCAAATTGGGTGGGTTTAATAAAAATTGAAAAAGAAGAAGCAGCAGCAAACCTCCTTCACAAATCACAAATTTCCCTCCATCCTCTCTCTGTTTTTTTTTTTCAAAATTCGGACACAAACGACCAATGAATATGTCTATATATTCAAACTTTGCTTCAATAGTTGAGTTATACTGTTCACCTAATCCTAGTATTATTTGAATATTCATACAAGTGGTTATCCACAAGTGTTTTTTTCTTTTTTCCTAAACCATAATTTCAACAGCAACAGGGTCTCATTATCAATTTCTTTCTTTAAATCCTAATTATAATTATGATATTCTCATGATATATACAAAGCGAAACCCTTGAACATACACAAGGGGTCAGTAGAAAGAGACACTTGAATCTTACTCTAAGTTACAGAGTACACTGTAAAATCTACATGCTTATTCATATAAAGAAACAGAAGAAGACATCTTTTAATTTTAATTATTTTTAAAAGAAAGGAATAGAAAAAGACTCCCGGCTAAGACATAAACCCTATACAATCTAACCATGGTTAGACTTGGAAGCCATTTATTGGCTTTAGTAGGTAGTCCTTATTCTTATCACGCTTCGGACTTTATTTTCTCCCAAAATCGTCTTATTATTGTTCGGCAACGAAAGAGTAGGGTTAGAATATAGATTATAGAGAAATAGATAATAGAAAAGAAAAGGAAAGATGATTTTATTGGCTTTTTAGATTTTAAACGTTGTTTATTTTTATTCTAAAAGAGTGGGGTAATACGGTAAGAATCGCGCAGACACAGAAAAAGGAGAGAGAGGGAGTATTAATGGGTTTCCAGAGTCTGGATATTGGTCAAAGATATTAGTTCAGTGATTGCTTTGGTAGGATCTATAAGGGAGGATGAGGGAGAGTTGTTACACTTTTTTCTTTTTTTTAGAACTGGGTGCTCGTCGAATGAATTTAAGGATTCAATAGAGAAGTAGAAAAGGGATATAAAACTTCAAAACTCATGGAAGATTTGATTTTGTTGATTTGTTTGGTTTAGAGAGAAATTAAGTTCGTTGTTTTTGGATAGAGTAGGCTGATTGATTGAGGAAGAGGAATACACATACTTATAAAATAATATATATTGATGGGAAAAAAGAAGCCTCAAAAAACCAAGGAGCTTGCAATAGCAATAGCTGAGGCTTCATCAACAGGAGATGAAACCCAGCAGCAGCAGCAGCAACAGACCCCTCGAAAAAGAGGCAGGCCTCGAAAGATTGTTGAAAAGACTGAAAGTGAAGAGAAGAAAGAACAACCAGTAGAAACACAACCACAAGCGGCAGAAGAAGTGGGAGAAAATCAATCGAAAAGAGCAAAAGCCAGCGAAGAAGAAGAACAAAAAGAGTTAAAGCAAAAGGAACCATCAACTTCTGTGGGTAAATCTGTTGTTGAGAGGGAGCTGCCTCCAAGAAGCAGAGCTAGGAGAAAAAGCAAACCCAGAAAGAGCAGCTGAAAATATTACGGGTGATCTCCTTTTGTTTAGTTTTCTATTATTTCATCTGGTAATCGCTAATTAACTCAATTAATAGAACTAAAAGGCTGCAGAATGGTTCTCTTTTCTTTGTTCATGTCTGCTATATTTTTAATGAACTCATCCTCGAGGTTTCATGATGAGAAATCCCTGTAGATCTCGTGATGAAGCTATCTTACATCTTTTCTTGTTTGATCGAGGGAATTGTGTTTATCAACTTCTTTTATTATCTTAATTTGAACGTAGAAGATATCGTATTACTCTTGATTCATATACATATTATCATTTTTATCATGAATTAAATTAGGTTAGTGATTTCAGTTTTCTATGTCATATAATTTTTTTTTTTTACATTTGATAATGATGGAGAGAAAGAAGAGTGAGGGGTCCAAGTGGCTGAAAGAGAGTTATTCTGTGTACGTATTTTTGTGCTGGTTTTTGTAAACATTGAATAGATTCAGACTGAAGAGATTGATAAATCTTTTGTGGGGAAGGGAAAATGGAAGAGGGGAAACTGAATGGTAACTGTTGATGACAGTGGCAGTGGCAGTGGCAGTGCCAGCTTTATGCTGCTAGTACAAGAGACGATGAATTATAATTACTTTGGACAAAATTGTTGCCAGGCCAACTCATGACTCACGGTCACTAGCACGTGACAATCACGCTCACGCACAACATAATCAACATAACATCGTCCGGTCGCACTACCAGACAATGGGATAATTGAAAGAAGCCTAAGCTGGAAAAAATGCGTGACATCCACGGGTTTGGTGGGAGATTGAAGATGGGATTTTGCCGACTGGAAAAATACAGGGTGGGAAACTAAAAAGCCCCCAACGAGATTGAGAAGAGAATTGCAGCAGTGGCAAAATGGGAATTGTGTCGATTAAAATAACCATCAATAGTAAAAGAGAAGGATGGTAATAACAGAATTGTGGGCTGGCAAAGACGAAGGCTCGTTTATGGAAATGGAAGGACAATGACCATGGAGTACAACTCTTTGCAGAATTTTCAATTCACAGTCAGTCTAGCTGAGTTGTCTTCTCTTCATACGCCACACTTGTTGCGCGTTCGTGTTCAGGTTCTGTCCTGTCTAGTGTTGGATTCGAATCACGTAAAACAACAAATCATCATCCACAACGGCGTTTTTCTTCGAAAATTTTGTACCTTCCTACTTTTGCTTGGCTTAGCTTAGCTGGAAACTTCAGAATAATTTTGTACGAATAAAATTTTATCGTCACATCACGTTTACATCTCTCCATTAGATCAGACGACCAAAATTGGATAACGTCGCCACTTGCAACAGATCTCTATCCATCCAATAAATTTGACGAGTGTACAGATTGTTAACAGCGTGTTATTTGTAGCCTATTTTATACCCCTTTTTTTTTTTTTGTTCAATGGAGTGACTGAATGGACATCGAAAACCGAATTAAATAATTGAAGCAGTCCCCTTAAAAGTATGCAAATCCAAAACCATTCTAATGAAACTTCAAGAGTCGTTGCACAGTAGCATGACAAACGTTGATATTTATGGAGATCCAGCGCCAAGGCTTTTGCACAAGAAGTCAATGGAAACTTCCAATGTGTAAGAGGCAAATTTGCAAGTACCATGTTCCTGTTACCTAGCAACTTCCGAAAATTTGAGATGGGTCTGGACAAAGATGAAAGGACAAACGAATATAAAGGTAAAACACACATACACACACACACAAAAAAAATCATGAAACATAAATGAGGGATAGGCCATGCATGACAAAACATAAGCATCAAAGAAATTAAAGAATTGAAATTGAAAGTGATTTGGTAGACAAGGCTTTTCTGCACATTAAATAACCAATCTTAGAAGTCAAGGATGGTAAGGGAAGTGGTTAATCGAATTGGAATTTAGCTTAGTCCAGTTCAGTCGTATGATATAAATCCATGATACCGATAATATCGAAATTGATAATTGAACTACAAACTCCATGCCAATGATAGTGCATTTGACAAACTTTTGGATGCGTATGAGCCAGAGCACTACGAAACACGAGTAACATAACATCATCACTCAAGAAAAGTTGAAATGATAGCACCACATTGCCGGGATAAGCAATCTTAATATTCAAAGACTGTAGAAGGCAAGAAACCTCAGCAAACGTACTCAGCGTCCTAATTCTATAGAGAGAAGAACAGGAGGATTGTTAAACTGATGCAATAACTGAACTTGCATGTCGATAGAGACTAAAAGGCACTAGCTTCCCTCCTAGTGTTTTTCAAAAAAGAGATCGTTTAATGAAAGAGTACACTGATATCAACATTTAAAAAGACTACTGACAGCATAACTGATAAGCACCATCTAAGAAAACTCATTTCACTTTCAACTTAACACAAATAAGCAATGGGTCCTAATATGATCTATAATTTACTTAAAAACAAAACAAAACATATACAGGTATCAAAAAATAATCTCAACCAAGAATAGTACCCCTAAATAGAGCCAGGTATCACCAAACAGTTTGTGACCTTCAAAGAAAAATGAAGAAAACAGGTCAAAACTATTTTAGATCCCTTATGGTAACCTGGAGGCTCAGCGACTTGACTTGTGATGTCGCTCTTTCCTATACCGAGATTGATCTGGATCAAATCCACCCTCCTCAGCTCCATAGACAGCCCAGCAGGGTGTTGCAGCCATGTAATCCTTGCTGTTGAAAGGTCTTCCAGAAGCGACCTGCAATTCCATCAAAAATATATAGAATGAGAACATTCTATAGGCTTCAGCTATTGAAATTGGTGCAGTACTAACCAGGTCATGAAACTGTTCATAGTCTATCCATGTGAACCATTGGCCATTGACCTTGAACTTCTCAGTTTTTGCCAAGAGAACACAACATGAGTGGACATGCTCACATGCAACCTCGTACTCTCCTTCACTTCTCAAAGCTAAAGCCTCAGAAAAGGCTTTAACATCAGCATGCCACGGCACATTCTCCATTGTCAACTTTGATGTAGCAGATCTGTAAGAAGAACTCCGTGATTATGCAAGCACGAGATTGCACATAACAGAAATAGACTAGGGCTAAAATACTTACGACCCACAGTACGTAACGCCTTTGATTTCAACAAAATCTGGATTTCCAATACTAAAAAGCCTAGAATAAGCATCTACATCCTCTGTGTTCCACCCTTTTACCAGTGTCAAGCGATAAACGGTTCGCTGCTGTTTATCTCTGAGAGCTTTCAAGGAATCCTGGCATCATTTACAAATGCACATGGATAAATAATCTCTGAGGAGCCAAATTCACAAGAACATCACAACTACTGTATACCATGCTGCTTGCCCCATGACAGTAATACCAGGCTAAGACTCAGGATCATATGGGGAAGAAAATTTTTCATGTTAAACTTATGCCCATGATATCAACTATTCAGCATTTGTATTGATGACAACTAAATATAAACTTTGCTTTCTCATCCCCCCTCCGATTTCTTCCTTAGGAGATTTCCCTTGTTTGTTCAGCTTTCTCCTTGACATTTCACAACCTATTTAAATATGTATAAACCAATAAAACATACTTACGATGAATCTCTCCCAAAAGTCCCCGAAGAGAGGTCTATCAATTGCCTTCAAGCTTTCTTTTGTTGCAGCATCCACACTTACGTATAACTGCATGTGACAAGAAACTCAAATAGGTTTGCTATTCATGATCAAGGATATAATTTCTATTTCCAAAAACCTGAAACAATGATGACCCACAGACCTGGGTAACTGGCTTCAGCAATTTAATTTTGTCAGGAAATTGTGCATTTGTTACAAGAAATGTAGAAATCCGCCTTCTGTGCAGCTCATCCACAAGAGTATTGATCTCTGGATACATAATTGGTTCACCAACAAGTGATAAGGCACAGTGCTTTGGAGTTAGACCTTCATTCAACCGCTCCATCGTAACACCTACAGGCATAAGATTTTGTTGTCAATGCAAGCAAATAGGTCTATGCTGTAAATTATCATCTAGCAAATGTCTTTTTCTTTCTTCCTCTTTTCACACACAAATACATCTATAAAGGACTGTTCTTGACTTGAAATACTGGAGCCACGGCACCTCATGGTGTATAGTGGAGGTGCAAGATAGGGACATGTGAAGCACATAATTAAAATTTTACCACTTAATTTTTCTTCATCATGGCTGATGAGGATTTTTCACTATGTTTTTCTTCACCATGGTTGGATTATTTTAATTTTTTGGTCTGAGCAGAACACACAATTTCACATGGCTAATAAAGCAGAACAAATACACAGCATTTACCAGGAACTCCTTTCATTTGTTTAATCATGTTTGTATGAAGGCCTATTGCTGTATTTACAATCTGTAGTGGATCATCCATCTTCCACTGCCAACTTTTCCCCACAGGATTTGTATGATGCCTCCAACAAAAAACACATTTGTTTGCACATGCCAAGCTAGGGGTAGCCTCCATGCACCTGTTCCGTTCAGAAGTTTGAGATTAAAAAACCACAAAGACTCACCAAATTGTCAATAATATTGTTGGGGGAATTAGAACTAGCACTAATTATAATGACACCACAAGGACTAGGACTTAGTAAAAGCATAAGCAAGTGATAGTTACCTATGACTTTCAATGCCATAAAATGAGTGCTTGTAGCAACCTCCTCGGCCTCTAAGTTGTGACTTGGTCCATCTACAGATTTTGACACCACTATGTGAACCAATAATTTTATACCCCTGTGAATCAAATCATTTGAAGCAACCAAATACATCAAAGCCTCCAATTGTACGTATAAAATTATTACCAGATCTCATCACATAAACTAACTAATTCAGTTAATCATTTACCCCAATAAAAATGAACTTCCTACATTCTATGTAAAAATCTCTCAGACATAGCGACTAATAGTTACATATGTTTTTCTAAGGTGTATGAAGTCAACAGCACTAATGTTTGTCCAAGTTTTATAGACATAGATCCTTCATAAACCATCACTAGTTTAATTCCCTTGTTTTGGTAGCAAAAGTAAATGTAAAAGCGTCAAAACCGTCTCCTTCAAATTCTGAAAGAAGTTAAAATGATGTACCTGCTTCTCCAGACTCATTCTAATAACAGGTGTAACCATATCTCTCTTGTCATCGGTAACTTTTCCATTAGTTTCAGCAACATTTATGGACTTCCTCGATGGCACTTTACCAGCAATATCCTCAAGATCAACCACCTCGGATTCGGCCTCCTCCTCCTCCTCTTCATCATCATCATAATCACGATCATCACCATCACTTTCCATCACCACGACAGCCTTACCAATACTTTTCTTCACTTGGTCACCACCCTTCAAAACGGTAACAAGTCTTTTACTCCAATCAGAAAAAACAACGTCCAGTTCACCGTCATCCACATCACCCTCAACAACCAGTAAAACCTCAAGTGCACCCAATTCTCTCATTTTCGTCGACAAATCTCTCGCCACCATATTAAACGTCTTCTCGTACGCTTTACTTCCCACACAAAAAACCGCGAACTTACACTGGGAGAGCAGCAACGAACCCACTCTAAAATCATTCGAGCTTTCGTCTAGCCAATTCGTAAAAAATTTAGCGGATTCTGGCGGCTTTCCGTCTTCCCAAGTGGAAGCAACAATCAAAATTAGAGTTTCATTGGGTAAGTCTTCGGGCTCGTAGTTTTGTGGATCGACGAGGTCGAATGGAAGGTCATTAGATGTTAAGAGGGAGTGAAGACGCTCTGCTAGGGTTTTCGAGGTGCCAGTTTGTGAGATGAAAAAGAGTTTTCCTTTTTTAGATTTAGAGTTTTGAGGCTTTGGGGATTTTAGCGGCAGACAGAGAAGTTTGTTGAGGCGGCGAGATTTGAAGACGAAATAGAAGGTGGTAGCAGAGAGGAGCGCAACCAGAGTGAGGCGAGTACGTATAGATAATGAAGACATGTTTGGCACTTTGTTTCCTTTCCTTAGGGTTTTACAGGAATGTGATTCAAGCGTAATTCATTGTATGTCGAGAGTAGAAAGGCCGAAAGGTTAAAAAACTGAGGAGAAGGTAGAAGAAGACGACTGGCTAATACGGAAAGAAGTTGGGCTCAGTTCAAGTACTGGGTTTTGAGCCCATAATTAGGTTGCACTTACTGTTAATCCTTGTTTTCGGCCTATTTCAAATAAGTTTTGGGTTTCTTGTCCTTGATTGGGCTCAGAAAATCCGTGCGTACTCGTATAAACAAAAGATGGCAACCAAATCGGAGAAGACAGCCAATAGTTGGAACATTTTTTATATACAAAATCCTAACAATGTTCATTTTTGACCGGCGGTGTGAAAAATTGCGATTTTCTCTATACCTGACTAAAAATGAATAATCTGTATTTTTTTTTTTCGGTTACAAGGGAATAATGAAGCTTGCCTTCACCTCAACTCGAAACAACGATGCTCTTGTACAATTTACTGTCAATGCTGCACAGAGTATTCTTTCCTTATTCTGGGCATAAATCATCCGAATTTCCCAATTCATGCTTCTTAATATACCCTCCAATGGATCAATTATCTCAACCTTATCACGAATTATTGCCCAACCTCCAGACCTTAACGCACGATCCATCTCAACAACAATGGAAACTGGCTGCTTACACCTGCAAATGGAATATTCATGGTGTCAATAATAGATACACCGCTGGTTGAATGGTCTTTAGAGAGATCATAAAAAGAAAGGAATACAAGATAATTATCACAAAACCAAAACTGGAAATGAAAAGCACATTAGCCTGTTCTTAAGCCGTGAGAATAGATGATCAGCATGCAAGAGGTCATAAGATCTTGGGTAAGTCCCAAAAGACTCACACCAATCATGGTAGATACCAACAAGACCACGGTCAAAAATAGCAGGAAGTGTATCTGGTGCTCGTACGGGGTTCACATTCATCACCCAAATTTTCTGTTGTGGAAGTGCTGCGACAAATCTGTATGTTATGGATGAACATTAGGATTCCATTTCCCGGTATTTTTCATTTTCTATATTTAGATAAAAGTGAATGAGAGATGATATTAGAAAACAAGGGGCAGAAATTACCAATTTGAATCGAAGAGAATATATGTTGTATATCCTGCTTGTGGTCATTACTACCATTAACTATTGAGTATGTAAATAAGGCACCTTTCAAAGTATATGTAAAATGCCCAGTTGAAAGTTTGCATGCCCTCCATAGATGGCTTTCATGTCCATTCCGGACTTTTGACCAATCAATACCCATTGCTGTAAGATATGACTTGTCAACAATAGCTTTCCAGTGGTTTGCATCCGAGATCAATTTTTCTTTATCATTCAACCAGTCAAGGTAAGTTTCAAGCCTCTTTGGCCATTCCTCTGGCCACTCAGTCCCGTGTTGTTCAATTGAAGATGGAATGGTACGTAAGCAAGTTTTCATAGGCACGTACCTGTTCAGATATGCAGTCATTAAGCAAATGGGCATAAAATAAAAACAAATGCCAGAGTGTTAGCAAGCATTAATCTAAGGATACACATAATTGTTCTGCAAATTGTCATAAATTAAAAGAAGAAAAGAACTGTGTTCTTTACTTTTGATGAAATTGAATTGAATTGGTGAAAGTTCTAAAACCTAAAAGTTTTGGCATAACAGCAGTATAAATGATCTTAAATGTGGAAACTCAAGTCCTACCTGTGGCTACAATCAAACTGACAGTAATGACACCAGATGCTAACAACAAAAGACTTTATTGATTCCTAGTTTATTTCAACATACGGCAACTATTTACTTTGGCCACATGAGGCTAGGAATTTATTCACTTATATCATGCAAAGAAATAGTAAAAATTTTACTTAATTTATTATCCATATCAGAATGTTGATTTAGTTTCTATTTGCCAGAATCAGAGTTTCATGTAATGACAGTGAACAGGGTTACTCCGAATCATGTATTAAACCAATGCTCAACGCATTCAATGAATTATCCTTGCCAAAGACAGGAAGACAATTTTGTAAGGCTAACTCATCTTAGCTTACCATACTGCATCTGGGTTTTCGTTTTCCATGCACAGAGGAGGATGTTTCTTCGTTCTCAATTCATATATATCATTTGATTCTGGTTTCTGATATATTTTGACTCCTACATCACTGACTTCATCAGTTTTATGAGCCAGAATATTCCAACAGATAGATGCTGTCAATGTGGTCATGGCTGGCCAAAAAATATAAGATGCTTAGTAAACATGAGAGAATAGGACAATTTTCTTCTATTTAAAAAGCGGCATAGCATGTGAAAAATACCAATCAGAAATTGAGCACTCATATTTCAGATAGCAAGTTTCAATGACCAAATTTTGGCCACTGCAATAGCAAGTATATTCTTTTTCTGACAAAGAGTGCAGCAATCTCTGCTTCACTATCCAAAGAGGACCAGGGCATCAAAACCCACCAAGTATCAAGTATTTGATATGTCAAACCATGTGCCTATTATGGGAAGAAATCTTAATTGCTGCGCATAAGGTTGCATCTTGGACTTAAAAGCCACTCCAGCCTAATGTGGATATATATTTTGAGTCAGGTAAGGTCTGAATAACATCTTATTTAATACATATCTTACTATCAACATGTTGAAAGCATAACTGTGACTTAAATCCATGCTTAGGAGAAACAAACAATACACTAAAAGCAAACAGCTCCAGATGGACTATGGACATAAAACATATGGAATAAAAATAATGCTTACCATCCCAGTTTAATAATATTTTCCTTCTTGATGTTCAACATCATCAAAATCTAAATTAAAAAAACAAAAAAAAACAAAAACAAAAAAGGCCAAAGCTTCTTCTTCTTCCATGCTGTCATGTTTAGTTGACAAAATAAAGTATCCACTTGGCCTTAAAATCCTATTCATCCCTAGAAGAAGCTTTCCGGCTGGAAAAAAACGAAAATACCGTGCTGATCTAACTAAAAGACAACCTCTAATAGAAAAGCAAATAAATAGCATAAATGAAGGGTAAAAGATAGATTTAAACACAAACCATTGAGTGCCATGGTATGCTAAACCCACCGGATAGCATCAAAAACACCACTGGGGAAAGGAAGCCTTCTACTTCCAAATGAGCTAACCACTGTAGGAAAACCACGCTCAAGAGCTACTTGTGCTAGGTCAACTAGATCATCCTTCAAGCCCAGTGTTAATGTGAGGACATCCTTATCAAGGAGAGAAGCCGCAAAACTTGCATATGAACATCCTATGTCCAGCACCACATGGATATTCTTTCCCCATTCTATATCTGGTACCATCTAACACATATAATCAAAATGTAAATCAGTCAAGGATGTCAAGGTTTAAAATGAAACATTCATTAATCATGATATAAAATACCCTACATAACCTAAATATATTATATCCGGTTTTAAAGTACACCTTATCATAAGAAAATATATCTACCTTTTTCTTATACCCCAGAGATTGACGACGACGCAAAGTTTATTCAAAACTATCTTAATTGCACAATATGTTAGGTATTGGTGCCCAAAGCTGAAACTCTTACCAAGACGTTGATGACGGTGATTCTCGTGCTAGAGGCAGCTATAGAAGTTACAGTAATAGTGAGTGTTTATAATCACCATCAATTATTAAATACAGTAACAAAAATTGTTAGTATGCGC
>JAVXUL010000002.1:3225356-3241195 GCA_035590515.1 Trichilia minutiflora | reverse complement strand
CATTATCAAAAACATAGGAATAATTTAATCATAAAATTATCACAAAAATCAATCATCAAAAATACATAAAGACATCAGAAATGAGAGAAAGAAGATAACGAAGAACAGTAGCAAAAGTTCCAAATTTGTGTTTTCTGTGTTTTAAATTATGAACAACTAATTCTCTTTTCTAGTTAAAAGATAATTAAAGATTGGTTTTGAGAATTGTGAGATCAATACTTAACTTTTAACCTTTTATTTGTTCTTGATATTTATGCAATTCTGCACTTCATCTCTATTAATGTTGGTTTGTAGATCATAACAGCTTCTATTACATGATTTGATTAATATTATACAGCCATATAGAACTTCATATCCGTAACTGTATTTGTTTCTCTAATTCTTAATGCTATCAATAAATTAAAATATAAGAGCTTTTCTAGGGTTTTTTGTTAGTTAGAGAGCAATTATTCCGCTTGACCTAATTGCTCTATAACGTAAGGAGGACTTGGCTATGCAGGGCTTATCGATAATTATAACTAATTTATCAAGATAATAAAAATATCTTAACTTCAATAATCGATCCACTTAAATCAATCTGAAAATTATTCCTTTAACTGAATCTAGCTAAATCTGATTTTTTTTCTTTTTTCTTGACTTTCAATACCACAAAATGAGTGCTTGTAGCAACCTTCTCGACCTCTGAATCATGACTTGGTCCGTCTACAGATTTTGACACCGCTATGTGAACCAATAATTTTATTCCCCTGGGAATCACATCACATCAAAAACGCCAATTGCGCGTCTAAAACCATAACCATATCTCAGCACATAAGCTAACTAATACATCTAATCATTTACCAGAAGAAAAATGGACTTTCTACATTCTATGTAAAAATCTCAGGCATAGCTACTAATGGTTACATATGCTTTTATAAGGTAACGGAGTCAATAGCACTAATGTTTGTCCAAGTTCCATCGCTAATTTAATTCCCTTGTTTTGGAGGCAAAAGTAAATGTAAAAGCGTCTTAAAGAAGTTAGAATGAATACTTGCTTCTCTAGACTCACTCTAATCACTCGTGTAACCATATCTCTCTTGCCATCGGTAACTTTTCCATTAATTTCGGCAACATCTATGAACTTCCTCGATAGCCCTTTACCAGCAATATCCTCAAGATCAACCAGCTAGGATTCGACTACCTCCTCCTCCTCCTTCTCGTCATCATCATAATCACGATCATCACCATCAGTTTCTATTATCTCGACAACTGTCAACCTCACCAATATTTTCCCTCACTTGATTACCACCCTTCAAAATGGCAACAAGTCTTTTACTCCAATTATCCAAAACGACAACCAGTTCACTGCCATCCATTGTTATCAAAATCACATTTTTAAGCAGTAAAAACTACGTTTTTAACATTTTTCACAAGAAAACGTTTTTTATTTTGGTTAAAATCAAAAACAATAAAACAGTAAAAATATTTAACCGTTTTTGATCAATTTTAATTAATTTTATTAATTTATAAAAATATTTTAAATATTTTATTATTTATATATTATTAAAAATGTCGTTTTTATGTTTTGATTTTTTAAATGGAAAATAATTTTAATTAAAAATATGTATTTGATAACCTTGCTGCCATCCACATCACCCTCAACAACCAGTAAAACCTCAAGTGCACCCAATTCTCTCATTTTCGTCGACAAATCTCTCGCCACCATATTAAACGTCTTCTCGTACGCTTTACTTCCCACACAAAAAACCGCGAACTTACACTGGGAGAGCAGCAACGAACCCACTCTAAAATCATTCGAGCTTTCGTCTAGCCAATTCGTAAAAAAATTAGCGGATTCTGTTGGCTTTCCGTCTTCCCAAGTGGAAGCAACAATCAAAATTAGAGCTTCGTCGGGTAACTCTTCGGGCTCATAATTTTGTGGATCGACAAGGTCGAATGGAAGATCATTAGATGTTAAGAGGGAGTGGAATCTCTCTGCTATGGTTTTCGACGTGCCAGTTTGTGAGATGAAAAAGAGATTTCCATTTTTAGATTTTGGGTTTTGAGGTTTTGGGGTTTTTAACGACAGCCTGAGAAGTCTGCTCAGGAGGCGAGATTTGTAGACGAAATAGAAGGTGGTAGCAGAGAGGAGCGCGTGGAGATGATGAAGACATGTTTGGCATTTTGTTTCTTTGCTTTAGGAGTTAACAAGAATGTTATTTTAAGTTCAATTCATGGTTTGTCAAGAATAGAAAGGCAGAAAGAATGGAACACTGAGTACTGACGAGGAGGTAGATGAGGAAGACGACTGGTCAACTTAGCGCGTCCAATTAACAAATACGCAAGGACGTTCCGCTCATTCCAAGTACTTTAGCTTGTGCTTACTTTGAGTCTTTGAGGCTGGTGATACTCCCAACCCAAATTTTTTGTAATAGCACCTTATTTAGCAAATTAAACCCCATAAAAATTATATTTTACGTAAAAATATTATATGTACTAGAAGAATATATTTTAATTCAGAAAAAGTATTTAAGGTACTTAAAAAATAGTATAATTTTTTAAAAAATTAATGCATGTATTAATTTAATCAATATTTTTTATTATTTATTTTGTTAAAGTTTTAATTATTATTAAAAAAATTATAGGTGGGCTATAATTATTAAAAAAATTAAAAAATACAAACAATCCTATAATTGAGAATTATTATTATTATTATTATTATAAAAGAATTTATTAGTACTTAATTGAATGTGGTAAAATATTAAAAATATTGAATATAAATAATCATCAATAATTTAACTTCTGTTTAAAAATTAATTAATATAATATAAAAATATTATTTTAATTTATAATAGGGCTATTTTTGTATAGTACAAATTAATTTATAGTGTAATTTTTAATTTTTGAGGGTCATTTATTAATTACTTGGGGTGGTATTACAAAAGATATGTGAGTTGGCAAATGTCACCACCGTTACCTTAATCGTCGGCTTTGGTTACATCCTTGTTGTTTTGGGCTTATTTCAAATACTCAGTTCTGGTTCCTTGTCCATGATTGGGCTCACAAAATCCGTACGTATTCATGTGCACGAAAGATGATAAGGAAATCGCACGATACATTCAATAGCCGGAATTTTTTTATATCAAAAAAGCCAACAACGTTCATCAAGCAAAAGGGTATAGGCTTTAGCTAATGCTTTTGGAAAATTGCAAACGATTTTTTCTATGCCTAACTAAAATGAAAGAATCAGTATTCCTTTTTCCGTTACAAAGGGAATAATAAAGCTTGCTTCCAAATCAACTCAAAAAAATGGTGTTCTACAATTTGCGGTCAATACTATTTACAAAACTCAGGCTCATAATTTATGGCCGCCACAAGGTTTTTTGCGCACAGAGGATTCCTTCCTTATTCTGGGCATAAGTCATCCGAATTTCCCAATTCAAGCTTCTCAATATACCCTCTAGTGGATCAAGTATCTCAACCTTATCTCGAATTATTGCCCAACCTCCGGGCCTCAACACACGATCCATCTCAACAACAATGGAAACTGGCTGCTTACACCTACAAATGGAATATTTATGGTGTCAAATAATTGATATACCACTGATTGAATGGTCTGGACTTATGATGTCGAAAAGAAAGCAAGTAGCGTCTTTGGAGAGATCATCACAAGAAAGGAATAAAAGATGATTATCATAAAACTAAAACTGGAAATGAAAAGGACATTAACCGGTTCTTAAGCCGTGAGAATAGATGATCAGCATGCAAGAGGTCATAAGATCTTGGGTAAGTCCCAAAAGACTCACACCAATCATGGTAGATACCAAGAAGACCACGGTCAAAAATAGCAGGAAGTGTATCTGATGCATGTACAGGGATCACATTCATCACCCAAATTTTCTGCTGTGCAAGTGCTGCAGCAAATCTGCATGTTATGGATGAACATTAGGATTCCATTTCCAGACACATTTTTCATTTTCTATATTTAGATAAAAATGAAAGAGAGAAGGTATTAGGCAACGACAAGCAGAATTACTAATTTGAATCAAAGAGAATATATGCTGCATATCCTGTTTGTGGTTATTACTACCATTGACTATTGATGATGTAAATAAGGCACCTTTCAAACTATATATAAAATGATCAGTTAAAAGTATGCATACCCTCCGTAGATGGCTCTCATGTCCATTACTCTCCGGATTTTTGACCAATCAATACCCATTCCTGTGAGATATGACTTGTCAACAATAGCTTTCCAGTGGTTTGCATCTGAGATCAATTTTTCTTTATCATTCAACCAGTCAGAGTAAGTTTCAAGCCTCTTCGGCCATTCCTCTGGCCACTCTGTCCCGTGTTGTTCAATTGAAGATGGAATAGTATGTAAGCAAGTTTTCATAGACACATACCTGCTCAGATATGCAGTCATTAAGCAAAGGAGCATAAAATAAAAACAAATATCAGATTGGTAGCAAGTATTAATCTAAACTGAAAGAGGAAAGAACTGATTTCTTAACTTTTGATGACTTGAATTGAATTGGTCAAGTTCTAAAATGTAACAGTTTTGGCATAACGGCAATAAAAATAATCTTCAAAGTGGAAACTCAAATTGATCCTACCTGTGGATACAATCAAGTTGACAGAAATGACACCAGATGCTAACAAAAAACTTTGTTGATTCCTATTTTATTTCCGAACATGATAACTCTTTATTTTGGCTGCATGAGGCTAGGAATTTATTCACTTTATATAATGCAAAGATATAGTTTGCTTAATTTATTATCCATATCAGAATATTGATTTTAGTTTCTATTCGCTGGAATCAGAGTTTCATGTAATGACAGTGAACAGGGCTTATTCTGGATCATATATTAAACCAATGCTTAATGCATACAACGACTGATCCTTGCCAAGGACAGGAAGAAGAATTTTGTAAAGCTAACTCATCTTAGCTTACCACGCTACATCTGGGTTTTCATTTTCCTTGCATAGAGGAGGATGTTTCTTCCTTCTCAATTCATATATATCATTTGATTCTGGTTTCTGATATATTTTGACTCCCACTTCACTGACTTCATCAGTTTTATGAGCCAGAATATTCCAACAGATAGATGCTGTCAATGTGGTCATGGCTGGCCAAAAAATATAAGATGCTTAGTAAAAATGAGAGAATAAGACAATTTTCTTCTATTTAAAAAGCGGCACACCATGCAAAACTACTGATAAGAAATTGAGCACTCATATTTGACATAGCAAGTTTCAAGGAATAAATTTTGGCCACTACAATAGCAAGTATATACTTTTCTTGACAAAAGATTGCAGCAATCTCTGCTTTACTAGCCAAAGAGGACCAGGGCACCAAAACCCACCAAGTATTCAAGAGTTTGAGATGGCCAACCATGTGCCTATTACAGGAAAGAATCTTAGAACATGTTTGGTATTCAGGTGCTGAGGCCACACAACACTACCGTTGTAGAATAGAAGTTAAAACATTAAATATTAATTAAAATATGAGTGGGTCACATCAAAAATTGGTGTTGCAACATATTTTACAACTTTGCTTCCAAAATCAAATGGAAGTCAACTATCCCAAACATGCCATTAATTGCTGTGCATAAGGTTGCACCTTGGACTTAAAAACCAGCCCAGCCTTGAGCTATTGTAGATATATACTTTTAGTGGGGCAAGGTCTGAATAACATTTTATTTAGTATATATCATGCTATCAACATGTTGAAAGCATAACTGTGACTTAAATCCATGCTTAGGACAAACAAACAATACATTAGAGCAAACAGCTCCAGATGGACTATAGACATCAAGCATGTGAAATAAAATAATGCTTACCAACCCAGTTTAATAATTTTTTCATGCTTGATGTTCAACATCATCAAAGTCCAAATAAAATTTTAAATAAAGAAAAAGCAGAAAAAAAAGGCCAAACCTTCTTCTTCTTCAATGCTGTCATGTTTAGTTGACAAAATAAAGTATCCACTTGGCCTTAAAATCCTATTCATCTCTAGAAGAAGCTTTCCGCCTGGAAAAGAAAGAAAATACTGTGCTGATCTAACTGAAAGACAACCTCTAATAGGAAAGTAAATAAATAGCATAAATGAAGGGTAAAAGATAGAGTGAAGCACAAACCATTTGAGTGCCAAGGTATGCTACACCCACCACAATGAATGGCATCAAAAACACCACTGGGGAATGGAAGTCTTCTATTTCCAAATGGGCTGACCACTGTAGGAAAACCACGCTCAAGAGCTACTTGTGCTAGGTCAACTAGATCACCCTTCAAGCCTAGTGTTAATGTGAGGACATCCTTATCAAGGAGAGATGCCACAAAGCTTGAATCTGAACATCCCATGTCCAGCACCACACGAATATTCTTTCCCCATTCTATATCTGGTACCATCTATCAGATATAATCAAAATGTAAATCAGTAAAGGATGTCAAGGTTTAAATGCAACATTCATTAATCAGGGCATACAATACCTTAGATAAGCTAAATATATTTATATTCAGTTATTAAAGTACACCTTATAATAAGAAAATATATCTACTTTTTCTCTTATTCTCCAGAGATTGATGGGACACAGTTTATTCATAACTATCTTAATTGCACTATATGTTAGGTATCAGTGCCCAAAGCTGAAATCTTACAAAGACGTTGATGAAAGTGATCCTCATGCTACAGGCAGCTATAAAAGTTAAGTAATAGTGAGTGTTTATAATCACCATCAATCATCAAATACAGTTACAAAAATATTGTTAATATGTCCCTGAAGTGATCAATGAAAACGAGGAAAAGTTGCAGGGCATCGTTGTCATCCAATAGGGACTAGCAGGATTCTATATCCTGGTCATGTTTACAGAAGAACATTATTGATTGAACTTTTATAGTGACTGATAGAAGAAACTCACCTCTTCGATGGACTCAAGGTAGTGAAGAACTCCACCCATGAATTCAGACTGGTTTTGGGGAAAAGTAAGATACTCTCCAGACTCCACCAACCAATCATGTTTCTTTATGTATGCAGCAAGTTTTGGATGTGCCACATTCTTATACAATACCTGCAAGTAGAGTCAAATAGTACCGTGCGAAAATATCAATCAAAACATGCCTCTCCGTACACATAACTTCAACAAAACAGAACCAAACCCATATATACCTTCAATTTGCTTTCGGGCCAAGGCACTGGAGTTTCATATCCTGCATGAGGAAGTGGCACGAGACACATCAGAGGAGATCTGGGGCAACTCCTTTCTCTATGCCGATAAATTTGTAACTTTCCAGTAGCACTCTCTATGTCAATACACGGAATGTAATTGTGCTTGCTTCTTGTGCTACACAATTTCCAACTATAATGCGCTTTGGCATCAAACACCGGACCGTTTACCTTCCTCTTCTTCTTCGCCCCACTTGATCTTCCACCCTCAAATTCCACCCTCTCCTTGATTTCTTCGTTCTCTTGTTGAAGTAAATCGATATCAACATCCATTTCCTGACTTCCTTGACTTTCACTCTCAGATTCTTCTTCTTTGCCGTCCACTACTTCTTGTTCTTGTACCTCTTCATTTTCGTTTTCCGAATCATCACTCTCAGATTGCTCATTCCTGTCGTTTGTTTCTTCATTCACTGACTTTTTATTATGTTTAACTTTCTTCATATATGATACTTCTTTTCCATTCTTTTTCCTAGATTCATGCTTATAAACAGATACATAAACAGATCCGTTAACCTTTTTCTCATCGTTCTTTCCCAAATCAGATTCACGTCTCACCTTTTTATCTTCTTCTTTACCACTTCCATGCTTTTGGGGTTTTCTTTCTTTCGATTGACTATCAGTACTGGTTGTTACCTTATTGTTAGCAGAAACTGGTTCAGCGATGTCGTCAAAGCTGTCTCTTTGAGTACTGACTGAATTTGCGGGAGAAGAGAAAATAGACCAGACGAATATGAAGCAAAGCCCCAAGATTGCAACTGCAGTCACCTTTACGCACAACCCATGTGGTCGCTTTGCTTGGCGACCCAATCGAGCTAACCGAGCTATAGCCATCTCTCGAACACCCCAAATCAATGATAAGCAAATTAAACCGAACAACTCATCAAACTAGAAAATTTCGATGATAAGTATAAAACCTCTAACAAAGAACAAATTTAACTTACAAAAATTTTCACTAGGAAATACAAATTTAAAAATCAGTAGCGAGGAAATAGATCCGCGTGGAACAATTAATTTAACCAGAGCGACGAAAGATGAATGAGAGAAGTTGTAATCTAAACCATCAACGAAATCCTATGCCATCCTGATTTTTATACTTGAAAAGTAAGCAACGTTGAGTAAGATTGGTAAATCACTCTCTATACGGTGAGCTTTCCATTGGAATTAGTTTATTTGTAGCTCAGCGTAATGCTGCCACCCACCAGATTTAACCTTTTTTCTTTTTCCCTAATAGATTGAGAGAACTATTCAAAAAAATATTTTAATAATACTGGAACCAGAGAAGAGAGAGAGAAAACAGGTTAGAAATATGGAAATGATTAAAGATGCAGCGGACATAACGTTGTCTTAAGCAGGGTTGTGTCGATCCAACAACCGTAGGCTTAGAAAGTGGAGTTCATATCTTATGAATATTATTGGGATTTAATAAAAAATAACAACCATTAGTAACCCAAAAAAAAATATCTTACAATAAAATTTCAATTAAAATTAACTTATTTTAGTATTTTCAAACAAAATAATTTTATATAAATATTATATTAATCAAACTACTCTTCTTTTTATTTTTTCCCTCTTTTCTCTATTTTTTTCGCCTTTTATTTTGATCTATATCACCTCTCCTTTTTCACAGTTCGGTCTATAGTTTTTCACGGACACCAATGTTTTCAATCAATTGTTATATAAGGTAACTTTAAAATTTTACTCTACACATTATTTATTTTATTGATAATTATGTTTAAGACGTAAAATGAGTATTTGATTAAATGAAAAGATAATATATGTAGGTTGTACAGATTGAATGTTATATATTGAAAAAAAATTATAATGGATATTGTTGATGTACAAAATAATTGGAATAGTCCCGTCTACACATGCCTTCTCTGCTAACTTTACGTGCCCAACTACAAAAGTATGATTTTTGATCTCCTATTCTCTCGAACTTGCAAAATAAAAAAGAAATTAAGTGACATTGAGAGTTTTTTAACCAGAAACTTTGATATTTAAATTAACAAAAGAAATGAAGAAGAATTAACGATAAATTATATACAGAGAGAATGAGTTTAATTATTTTTTCTTACAAGTTAAAAGTATTTAAGAGTCTCCTTTTTATCAGAAAATATGTTATCTTTTATACTTCTCTTATTTTTCTTTTCTTTTTTTTTAAGTTATTAGACATTGAAAAATAAAAATAATATAATATGATGCGATAGCTTATCATAGAGTCGTATACAAGCCATCTTTCTATTGATGGTAATGTTATGTTGTGTGTCAGAATCATAAATGCTCCTTTGTCCCGTTAACTAGATTCTGACAGACGATAAGATTGACATATTTTTAAGAACTAAAAGATCTGTTTTATTACTGTCATATATCTCCTTTCGAATTATTTTCAATTTTAATTAGTTCACACAATGGATTTAGGTCAGAGGTTGTGTGCAGGTAGGGTCAGTAACTCACCAACCACTAATGTGATGAATAATTTGGTAATTAACTATCAAGATGGCTCAAGGTCTAATGCATAGGCCTGTCTTGAGGGTCGAATCAAGGGTTGTATGGTGACATGTTCCCTTAATCATCTGTCCCTACTTTTTTACACAAAAAGTCTAAAATTTTTAATGCGAGTTAAAATTCAGACGTGAATTTTTTAAAAACATAGATTTATTTAGACATCAGGTCAAAGATTATTCTTTATAGGAGTTAAAATTATCACGTGGCCTAGGTCTTTTGATGGAGGATAAGACAGTCCTTAACATGGCTAAGACTTAACCTTTTGATTTTTTTGAATCATTTTTTATCCAAATATCTAATCCCCTAATTTTAAATACAAAATTTGGTGTGTTTTTAGTTAAAAACTAACACCTTATAGCATGCATGCCCTTACGAGAATCGTATATTTGCATGTAATTTTTTATTCGAATTTGAAAGAGAAAAGTCTTTGCATTTAATGAGATGGATAGTAGACTAGTGATGTTGTTTTATCATTAATGATTTTTAATGATCGTGACTTTGGTATTAGGGCTGATATGATATGATCTAGTCCCTTCATCCTTTTGTCTAAAGTTATCAAAAACGCGATTTTAATTAAAATCGTTTTCTATTTGAAAAAACGGAACGTAAAATCGAAACGTAGAAACAGAATTTTTAATAATATATAAATAATAAAAAATTTAAAATATTTTTATAAATTAATAAAAAATTTAAAAAATCACTGTTTTTTACTGTTTATAATATTATTTTTACTGTTCATATCACTGTTTTGTACTATTCATACTACTGTTTTGCACTGTTTTACTGTTGACGTTTTTTTGTAAGATCGAAATCGTTTTTTAATCAAAATCGTAATTTTAAATGATTTAACTATTTAAAATCACGATTTTGATAACCATGTTTTTGTCATTAACTATAGAATGTTTCATCTGTCATCTCCACACGGCTTCACATCTTCTCATACTATGTGGATTCATTTCACAATTAAATGTCTTAGCTTCAGGAAAGTCATGTGACATTATGCAGCTTGTTTATTATCCAACGCGCTTTAGGATTAAATGTCATTATGACAGAGAGTAACCACATGACCTATGTGAATCGTCCAATGGAGATAAAAACCTCCCTTCTATAAATAGGATTCCTTTTCTTCTTTTCTTATTTCTTACGCTCTTAATACAATCTCATTGTTATCCCTTGCATCTAATCGCTTACTTCCTTTACTAACTATATTTTCACTTGATTCTTCTTTAAGATTTCAACTTCAACTCCCAGTAATAAATTTTCAACGGCCAATCAACTTTTTGAGATAGTTCGCTTCTCATCTTTTTCTTTTTACGGTGACATGAGTCATTTTCTTTCTAATATTTAATTAGTGACTTTGCTGAGTTTTATTTTCGATTTTTTACTTTTTGTAAGACGAAATTTTGTAAACTGTGATATTTTCTTAATCTTGAATTTGTCATTAATGTTTCTCAGCATCGATACTAGTTCAGCCTAGGGAAAGAAGGCCGAAACCATGGACAACTGTTCATTTAATGGGGTGACTTATTTTTCTGTTGTTGGGCAGCTTGGCCTCCCTATATATTTATTTTTTTATTTAAATTTAAATAATTTTAAACAATATATTTAATTTTTTTATCATCACATTCATCTTTATATGTATATGTTAATTAAATATTAAAAAACTACAAACAAATAAGTTTCTAATAATATTTAAAAAATTATGTTTAAATGAAATTTTTTTAAAATTTTTATCTTGAATGAAAATCAAACCTCGACACCGATTTTAGCTTGAAATGAAACAAATGAATTCCTCTCTTGCGGGACGTAATCTCTAACTGCAGATCTAAAAATCCTTTGAACCTTCTCTAAGTCCTTCTCCGTATAGTCAAATTCTTTGGACACAATAGAAACCAGCCAAATTATTCGATTAAAATTTGTATATCAGAGAGATAATAATAGAAAGAGAGAGAATTTTACCGAGCAAGAGATAACAGAGTTTAGAATTTTTCGTGAGGCATCGATGATCGATCGGTGCCAAAAGAAACTTGTAGAACTTCTTTTGTTCTTTCAACAAATCCTTTGGTCCTGCTGCGTAATAGCCAAACAATTAGGTTTTCTAATAGTAAGATATGGAGATTAATAAATGAAATAATGGTGAGTGCAAATTCCGATTAAGAAAGCATGGGCTAGATGAGGCTAAGAGATCGATTACACCAGAGTTAGAATTGCAAGTAAAATAGTATGTCTCAATGTTTGTGAGAGATTACAGTTGGATTGCTAATGTTTGAGAGATTATGTTTTAAAATTGGTAGTTTGGAAGGGAACGATAATAAGGCGATGAGAGTGGAGGTCGAGAAGGAGATAAGGCGCGGAGTAGGAGGTGTCATGGTTGCCACGTGATTTCACGCTTTGGCTTCGTAAACAAATCTCTACGGCCTTCTGACTGCGCCCAAGTGTTTTTGATTTGAAATTAAGTTGTGTAATTATTGTGTGTTTTGATTTAAATTTGTTTGTGTGAGAATTGTTCAACGAAACTCCTAGCGATTAATATAGAATAACTTAGTTGATGAGGTGTGAGGATGATGAGATTGTTGTTAGACGATGACTTTTTCACTGGAGGATAGATGAAAGCTTGTTTGTTTCTGATAACGCTTTACCTTATAAACTTACAAAATGATAATACCTTCGGAGTGACGTCGGGTGGAGTTCCCGACGGAAAAACTCCGATGCCTAAGTCAAAAAATAATGAAGGAAGGAAGTGTCGTTTTCAAAGAATGAAGAAGAAAGAAACCAGAAATGGCCAATACCAAGAACCAAATGTGGAGGTTACCAAAATGGAGGTTGAAAGAGAGGAGAGTGTTTTTGGTGGTGATGTTGTCAAATCTCTTTTTTGCTCTAAGGGTCGAATCGAAATCAAAGGGTCCAAAATCCTCCCCCAAAAATCTCCCTTTTTCGTTGAACATGCTGCCTTTATATAGTACCCCTATGATAATGATTAGACATCAGAGAATGAGAGTGATGGGATGTTCATCATGAGATAGAGTGCAGTCGCATTTAATAAATATCTTTACTGACACATCTGAAAGTTGCAGGCCTGACACCGTCCTATCATCTGGATATAGTCAGAGATGGGACGGGACATTTATAATGGGGCGGTTGCCTTGATAGTAGATCTACTGTTAGCACTCTTTCCTATTTTTAGATAGAGGGGACACGTGTTTATAGATACCCTGGTCAAGGATCGTTTATAGGCTAGATACATTGGGATTCCCCACCTAAAATAATTGATGGATTTGTACCAGCTGGTTTGCATCTCCTAAAAGGCTGGCCAGGTTCCTGGGACGGAGAGTACCCGAAAGCCTTAACTATTGGATACTTGGGCTAAGGCACGTTGTTGATGATTGAGAAAAAAAAAATTGAAAAAGAAATCCCTGTTGCCTTGGGACCTGAGACGATGAAGCTTTTGAGGCGGCGTAATACCTGGGGCGAAGGATGCCTAAGATGGTAAAATTTATAAGACTAGGGCTCCTTAGGATGGCCACCTGCCACGTATCCTACTGATGGGTATTCACATGTTGATCCGTCATTGGTGTGCATTTTTCTCCCAAACATCCAGTTCCTCAGTTTTTAGTGTGAGACTTGTAGAACTCGCACCAAAAAATTATGGCTGAGATAATTTATCCCGGGGAGACTGTCGGTTTAAGTGATCAGGGGTTACTAGTGGGGTAGTCAACCACTGAGGCGGTTATGTGTGTTGTGGACGTTACGTGGTCACTGAGATCTTTCCCCTTTTTTCTAACGGAGCTGTTAGCCTTTCGATGATGTGTCCTTCTTGTGGATTCCGTTTTCATCCTCATTAACTGCAGTATATCAAAAATCTTGTCACACGTCTGTCAATAGCTGTCTTTGAACTGGCGACTCCTCGCGTTTCGGGAAGATTTGAATGCTAGGCTAAGAGCGAGCTACGTGTCAAAACCCTGGTGGTTGAAGGCACATCTATTCCTCGAGCCGTGGGGGGCATTTATGGGGCTGAGACACATGAATATTCCCTGACTGTTTAGATCAACTGCAAAGATCAGCCCTTCTCTACTATAAATACCTCCTCCTTCACCTGTCATTTTCACACTCCTGACTCATTCTTGCTTTTGTTCTTAACTCCGGTGTTTTCTCCTCTATTATCTGATTTTATTTCTGCCATTTCTTTTTCTTGCTTTTTGGTTTGTTTTCGTGTTTTGTGGCAAGTATTTAAGAGTTCTCATAGAAAATGGCTAACAAAGGAGATTCAAAGGGGGTGCTCACTAGAAGGAATCCACCCACATTGCTATCCCTACCCAGGAGAGAAGGGAAGACGAAAGAAATGCCTTAAGGCAAGCACGGGCCAGGGGACCAAACGAGGCAGAATGATTCCCCTCCACCATTACTAAGGCGTATATATAGACCTACCGTCAGCTCTATGATATTCGTGGAAACGTAAAGCCCAGGGTTCCTATGGTTGAAGAAATCCTAAGTGCCTTAGGGCCAGGAGAAGTGGCCTTCAACGAGGAGCACCTGCTATTAGGGGTCAGGTTTCTCCTCTAATGCTACTTCGCCAAGATGTTTGAGGCCTTCAGAATCCCCCCTACCAACTGACCCTAAGCAGTTGGAGGATTCTAGGGGGCCTATTTGTACTGAAGGCTGATGCTGGATCTTCTGTCCCCACCCCAGATGAGGTGCTGTATTTTTACGCCCTTAAGAAAAACACCAGCCAATACCCAGGGTGGTATTATCTACAGATTCGCCCTGGGTACCAGTCGAAGATCAAAGGGACCTTTTCATACAACAAAGACTGGAAGGATCGTTGGTTCGTGATTAGCGGAGACTGAGTCAAGTCCCCCTAGGGCTCCATCCCCACTTTCATCCAGGAATAAGGTATAACAAGTTATATATTTAAGAAATTTCATCTCTGGTCTGTTCTAATTGACCTCTTCTTACGTAGATATTGGACGGTAGCAGCCGAGAATTTCGACGAGCGTGGCTAACAGTATAGAATCCTTGGTCTCAATAGATATCAGAGGTCTCTTGAGCCCAGACTCCCAGGTGAGATTTAGGCTAGTATCCAAGGCTGCGACCAGAAATGAGTTGACGAAAGCAAGGGCTCACTTGAATAAGGGTAAAATATCCCGAATCGCTTCCAAATTAAGACTTAGATTAATCTTTTCTCTGACCAACAACATTCTTTATGCTTGTGCAGCAGCTAGAACGAGAGGAACCGTAGCTGATAGAAAACAGAGAGCAGTCGATATCCTGAAGGGACTGCTTTCAAAAGGGGGATCAAAGATTGTCAGATCGATTGACCCCCAACACAAGATCCCATGAGAAAAAGGCTAGGGGCTACCAAAGGGGACCAGAGGAAGGCCCCTGAGAAAGGGTGTAAAAAGACAGAGCGCTCCAAGGAGAAAGGGATCTCTTTCAAGGAGTCGCCCAAGGGTGAAACAAAGAAGCGCCCTCCCAAGGACGACTCGGCCCAGGCAAGGGATAAGGGGAAGAGGCCCCTGGACGAGGGCCTATATGAGGCAAGGAATAAGTTGAAAGTGACCATCCTACCTCGCCCATTCAATCGCCAGTCGGGGAGGATCCCGATCCCTGAGAAAGGCATAATAGTTATCTGGGGCTCGAGACAAAAAACAACAGTTCCTATGGATTAGGACCAACAACAACAACCTATCCCAAAAAAATTTATGGGTGATAAGGGCTCAGGCACAGGGCCCAATGGGGGCCAAGATCAAAGGCAAGAAAACCTGTCCTTTTTTGGGATCGAAGACTCCTTCTAGGCTACCAGAAAAAATACTAAGAGCCTGGATAAGATTTTCTTGGAGGATCACCCAGAAGAGAAAAGGGAGAATTTTGGATACCTCCTCCTCCTGGCCAATTCAACTCGGGAGGTGATCTCCTCGAAGAAGGGTGGGGATATGGTCAGTGTGTCTCTGAAGGAAGCCCTGAATTGGCTTAGCGTGTTCTCTCACCGGGTAATTTACTTCCTCCTGAAGCTCGATTTTAGTAAAGACTTAAATAATTCTCTTCTTATGCTTGAAAAATGCTAACCTTTCTTTTCCGTTCCTTTGGGGTAGCGTATATATATGTTGGATCTCTTCATTGATGATTATCAGC
>JAVXUL010000002.1:3211207-3225256 GCA_035590515.1 Trichilia minutiflora | reverse complement strand
CACGAAAAGAGTTTCTCAAACTCTTTTCCCATTCTTGATAATTGTCACCCTTCAAGATCACGGGAGAGATATTCATCTCAGAGTGATCGGAAGGATGGAGATAATAAAGTGAGTTAACATTAAGAGTAACTTTCTTACTCTTGACTTCATCCCTAGTTTTGTCGTCTGTCATGGTGGTCGTCTATCACCAGCACGAAAAAAAAAAATTAACTTAGGATATTAGGCTCTGATACCATGTTAAAACTCAAAAATTATTTTATGAGAATTTTCTTCTGTGTTATATTACTCTTATGGTCAAAAAATATATAAAAGATACAATTCATTACTTCCTAAACTAACTCCTAAGAATATGCTAATATAATCAATTTACTTCCTAAATTAACAACTTCCTAAATTAACTCTTATGATAATACACTAAGATTACGGAAAACAGAAAGTGAAGAAAGAATAATTGGAAACTCAATAATATACCACCTTTAAATTATCTAGCAATGGAAGGTGAACCTTTAGTCATCCATCACCTCCATAATAACACTTAAATCGTTTATTATTTGTTAAATAATGGGAACATATATATATATATATATATATACTTTTACTCATCGCCTTAATATTTATCGTACAACACTACATCATATTATACTATACAATACTCTATTATACTACATGGCATATTTATTCAGCGAAACAGCCATGTGTTTCACTTTTGCTTGAGTGAGCGCAGGTCTTTGGTAATCCAATTTTGTTTCCACCCACCATTAATAATTAATTCATATGATATATAGCACAAACCCTGGAAGGACCACAACATCAAATGAGCATTGTAAATGTGCCATCAGTCAAATGCAAGGGCATCAATGACAATCTCATTCAGACCAAGTAGACAGAGTTTTTAAATTATTATTTTTTTCCATATATAGTATTATGTGTACTCGTAACTAACTCAACATGTAAACCTTTCCCTTCTTCGTTATCATTTTCTGGTTTTTCATTTTCATATTTCGTTTATATAGCTCGAGTAGGTCCCGTGTCATTTGATTGTCTCTCTTCGAATTGTCATGGAACCAACCATTGCCTATTTTCTAGACGTACGTGTACATTTTAATGTCACGTGTTTATACACGTAAATGATGAGAAGAGAAATGAAATGAAATCAATGGTTAGCAAAATTTATGATGTATTGGCTTCATCACTATTCTATTCCATTCATAGATAACAAAACATTTTCTTACACAATCTTGGCATACCCAACGTTTGTCGATCCATTTTATCATCTTATTATAAGCAAAGCCATGTGATGCTTTCCTTGGTTGGCTCTCAAGAAAGAGGTTGTGGATTTGCAGTGGGTGGACTATTATTCAGGAAAAAAGGTTGGCAGTAACTTTAGTTGATGTAAGGTTGAAGAATACACGTTTTTGTTTGGAAGAAAATAAAAAATAAAAAAAGACGAAGAAGAATAAAGAAAAAGTTTCGCTACTTCTCCAGGATTTGCTGTATTTTGCTAGTGCTCACAAAACAACAGCATTCATATATCGGAAAGGCCTTTACAATATTCAATTAGATCCTAAATAACAAATTAGATTTACACTTGTATGGTTAAAATTTAGGGTGGACACATTCAAATTGAAACTATCTAAACAGCTTCAAACCAACATTTAAGTCGGTTTGAATCGATTTTAATTTTACGATAAAATAAATTGATTGAATAAAATCTTAAATAATAAATATTAATAAAATATATAATCTTTATTTGATTTAATGAGTACAATATAAATTTAATCACATATTATTATTACTTAAGATTAAATAAAATTTATTCTAAATTTTTTTTAGTTTTACTATTCATAAAGCATACTATTTTTATTTGAGTATTATAATTTAATTTTAATTTATTTGAATGATTAATTTTAATTTATTAATATTTTAATAAACATAAAATAAGTTATTTATCATTAAATAATACAATATTTTAAAAAGGTCAAAAAATAATCGGTCTGGATTGGTGATTAGTTTGAATTTTGAACCCAAATCGATTCAAATTAGAATATAATAATATTGTAAACTCTTTTATAAAATGAATGAAAGAAAATGACCTTATTGCCCCTTCAAAAAAATTTCTTTTCTTTCTTCCTGCACTCTTTGCCTCCTCTTTCTCTCTCAATTTTCTTGTTTTTAAACCATTCAATTTTCAATTTTTTATCATAAAACAACTCACCTTGACGTCTTTTGCACATTAGGATCAATAATTTTTCGATTTGAGCCAAATTTAAAATGAGTCACAAATTTGAAGTTTCTTTATGCTTCTAAACATCGGGGGATAAGGTTTTTCATCTAATTAACTTATTAATTTTGTGAATTTATAAAATTTAAATTATAGGATTTATTGTTCGTCTGATTAATTTTAGTTTGATAGTAGAAAGTCGACTTAATTTATATTAGTTAAGATATAGAATAGTGTTATTTGTAATTAAAAAATAAAAAAATTAAAATTAAAAGAAAATGGATATGAATAAACAGTAATGCCATTAATATGTAATTAGGATTTTTAGGAAACTGGACCAATTTTGATAAATTTTATTAAATTACGCTAATTGGATAGTACAACAAATAAAATTAGGTATTTAATGATCGAAAATTTAAATATTGGCTTTAAAAATGAAAATGAGTCTGTAGGAGAAATTGTTGAATTAGGTTTGGATCGTCGATAATTATCTAATTATGAATTAATTATGGAATTTCATTGTTAGAAATAGGTTAAATAGCCATAAAAAGAATTATGCCTTGATAATTAAAAGTCAATTAGAAAAACCTAATATAAGATGCATAAAAATTTCATATACTTCATATTAATGTTAACTTGAGTTTAAAATTTATATATGTGTTATATTATTTGCGAAATTAGACGTAGATATTGAACGAGAATAGTTGACATATCACGAGGAATAGTAAGGAGTCATACCTTCCTCAATCTATGAATAAATTCTTTTTAATATATTTTTATCTATTTTAAAATGTTATTGAAAATTTAAATATTTGAATATATTAGGACATTAGAAACATGATTTTTATATTTTATGTCTTATATTAAATATTAAATTATTTTATGCTTTATGACTTATTTTGGAAAGTGTTGATGCAAGAAATCAGTCTCATTCATGACTCCGAACACCAGTAGATTTTCACTTTTCATCCTTGAGCTTGGAACTGCAAAACACACTGAGCACCTTAGGGGTAAAGCCTGTTTTCTGGCGAAAACCCTCCGATACTTAAGTCAGAGAGGGTTTTACTTGGTATATACAATAAATGTGTATGCAAGCAAACAAGAATGTACAAAAGGTATGAATGACATGGAATTTTCTATCCCTGAGTATGATACCTGGATGCACTGAAAGTTAAAAGAATGTCTCACAGTAGATTTCTTTCAATGCCCGTTGAATGAATCCAGTCCTCAATTGAATCCCCTTCTCTTGATTTCTAGATGTTGTATATGAAAAACCTTGGAATGCGTATCTTTGGACACGTGTTACTGCATGGCTGACGTGTCCAGGATGACCTGTTACAAAATTAGAGGGTGTGGAGAATTGTGACACTATTTCTTACCACGTCATCCCGGAGCCCCCGAGTGTTTGTACCTCCGAGCGGAGCTTCTAGCTCTCCCGAGAGTGAAATTCCCTGGCTCTCGGGAGACCTTTATGTAGCAGGTTGTAGTCTCGATGTTGACAGAAGGTGGAAGGATGGGGGCTAGCATACCCCGAGTGTCCGCAAGTCCGTACTGCTACATAGCAGGCTATTGATCCGACCCCCCGACTCCGAGGATAAATGTTGTTGAAGACCCTGACCCCGAATGCGAGTTGGCAGCAAATAACTTGAAGAAGAGTTCCTGACTGGTTGCTTTGAACAAAGTGTCCGAGGCGATTCGGCTACCTTCTTACTGACATGATTAGCTTCTCGGAACGACACCGTATAAAAAAACCTGTTAGAAATGTACATTTGGTGAGCTTGGACAAAAACGTGAAGATAAGCCTAAATCATTAGACTAGACTCCGATAAAATCCCCGACACTCTCTTTTCCGAAATTTTAACCCCATTTATAATCATATTATTATTATAAAATATATGATATTCTCTTAAATTTAGGAATACAAAACTATTTCAAACTCTTTAATTCGAATCTTATGTATTCTTCAACTGTGTTTACCTATCTCCTTTTTATTGGCTAAACGATCCTCTTTGATATGAACGAACTCTTTTTTATTAACTGAACCATCTTCTCATACATATTCATACATTCTTAACGTCTTTTCGCGATTGAATAAGCATCTTCGGGGTTGTGATGAAGCGCACCGATCCCATAAATTCGATAGGACTTTTTGATTTTGTATTTTTAATTGGAAAAGGAATTGCCTTGATTAATTTTGATTCCAGGTGGGATTATCTTAAAGAATAATGTAACTAAGTAGTCATGACTCCTACTCATATCCAACTTATTGATTAATCGAAAGGAGCGGAATATGGAATTGTTTCCTCCCCTTCGTAAGTAACGTAAGCCGATGCCAATGGAACAGATGCCTTGCGCATCATTCCATATCTTTATGCTTTTTTTAACTCGAAGAACCAAGATAATGCTGACCTTGCAATTACGTTTTATATCCCTGTGATTTTTCCACTATTTTCTTAACCCTAAACTTGAATCATTGCTATTGTGGCAATGTAATAGAATCGGTAACCAATATTAACAACCTTGCAAGACAATATCATATCCTGATTTTTTATTTATTTTGCTGCGAGGCCATGCAATACTTTCATCATTTTTTTTTTTAATTTCGGATTAAAATTTTGATTTCATCCCAAAAGCTCATAAACGTATGCATTAAATGGCATAAAAATAACAAAATGGAACATGAAACACCACCATCAAGAAGTATATATGATCGCGGACATCTTTTAAAATGGCATTAATGTGTTAAGTGGCTTAGAGAATCCGAGGGGAGTTATTAATTTAGAGCAAATGTTAATTGTAACTTAAATTAAAATGATATAAACGTTTTTTAATAAAAAGACATATATGAAAACACAACTTTGGTATTTACAAGTATATGGCATAAAGCACCACCGACCAAGTAGAATATTATATTTCAGGTAAATTTAAATGCAATAGTATAAGACATCAAAATCACGTGTCTTTTATTGTTTTAATACTCACACAATGGAAAGTAAACTGTTTTTTTTTTCCTTTTTAATTTATTGTGATAAATTGGTCTTTTTCACATATCAGATAAAAAAAATTAAGTATTCTCGTTATCTAAAAATAGTTGAACAAATTACGTGTTTTTAAAGAATTATTTAAAATAAAAATAATATAATTAAAAATTACAAGTATTTTAAATTTTAAATGATATAACACCTAAATTGTCAGTACGACGTACATAAATATAAATTCAAGTGAATTGTAAAATTTTAATCAAAACAAAAATCTGCAATTTACCACCTTAGTCGATAATCCGACGTGGCACAACATCTTGATCTGTTACCTCCAAATCTCCCGCAACGCCACTCCTCCCATCAATGAATCTTTCTTTCCCACTACTCTCTCAAGTCTTCCCACTCGCACTTTCAACGTTTCTCATTTCTCCCTCCCTTCTTAATATTCATATATTCTCTCAAGTCTCAACCCAACTAAACCAACCAACAGAACACAATACTAATAATTACAAAAAGTAAAACCAACCGCATTTGGAATTGAATTCCCTTTTATCCTCTATCCCGATATGGATAATCCGATTCAAGTATTTGCCAGAACTACCAAAATATTTAGTTTCGATCACATTGCCAATTTGTAATCGCATATTTGGTCTAGCATCCGATTCTTCTTTTCTTTTATACTTCCTTCCACTTACTACGAATTCCCAGATATGTCTATTTAATTCCACGATGCGAATTCCTAAGAAGCCCGTTCATTTCTGTCTTTCTATTTTCTCTCCCGAGGTTCATTTCTCTCATCCTTTCTCTTATAGAATTCCGTTCCATCCAAGATTTCCCGCAAGAAGAAGAGCATTTCACACCGCTGGTTAGTAATTGCTTGCTTTGTTTCTTGCTCGAATTAGTTACTTGAAGTTCAAGGATTGTGCATTTGTTTTACTGTTTGTTTGACGGTTTTGGTAACTGATGTCTAGTGTTCATTCTTCTTACTCTTATGAAAGTTTGTAATTGTGTTTAGAAACAAGTTTTCAAGGTTTTCATTGGTGAATTTTTGGGGAATTAGGTTCGGTAGTGATAGGTCATAGGTTTTTTTGGGACCAAGAAGGTGTGGTTTTAATCAAGAAATTGAATTTTTAGGTGATTCTTGGAGCATAGCTTTGAAGATTCTTAGTCTCGGAACCTAACGTGGTGCACTGTGTGCTCTTTTGATTGATAAAACAGGTAAGAGGTTCAGTTTGAAGGAATCATTCCTTTTTTTCTTCCTGTTTGAACTTTTTAAATTCTTTGACAAGAAAGGTGAAAGACGTTTCGGAAAATTTGGTTATATTTTGGATGAGTAGTGAGAGGGAAAGCAAATGGCTGGTTGCTCGTAATGTAGCCTTAATTGTTGCTTGATCAAAGACAAAGCTTAAGTTTAAACTCTTTTGTGTTTTAAAAAATAAGTGAACAAAATTATTGATATTGTTTGTCTATAATATTATTTATTCACAGTCCATTTTTTATTTACATAATAGTTAATACATACAATTTGTTCACTGTGCATGTTTGCAAAGTTAATTGGATTTGCCTGTTTTGTATTATTTAAGTGAGAATTTACTTACAAACTTACCACGAACTGTGGTGTTAGGTCGTTTCATGTGTAACAGCAGGAACTAAATTTGTACCTTTTGGAACTGTCCTTTTATTGTCTTCTTTGTCATGGCTTTGGTATGAGACATTTGGACAGTGCAGGGTTTTATGGACATATATGCACTTTATAGAGTATTTATTTAGTGATACAATGTATTCAATCTCAAATTCTCCATTAAAAGCTAATCATTGTTCCTTCCAAAACATATCAGGGACTAATCTGTTGCACACAAACTTTTCGATGGATAAGGGTTATGGGGCCGTTACGGGTTACAGAATATCACATTTTCCGCACACCAGCTGTGGTGATGATGGTCAAGAACCATGTATATGGTCATCTCCTGCTGGTGGATGTAAGATTGATATGGGAAAACAGATCTTTTGCAACAGATCATTGAATATGAAGAACATTGTCGCTGTTGGCTTTGATATGGATTACACTCTTGCCCAATACAAGCCTGAAACTTTTGAGTCGCTTGCATATGAAGGAACAGTCCGAAAATTGGTTTATGATCTGAGATATCCTGAAGAGGTTTGCCTCTTTTATCATCTATGATTGTGTAATCAATAAAAAGTGTGACTTATAGGCTTAAAAATGTGCTTCAGTTGATGAAGTAATTTTCAATTTTCCCATATGATGTGATCTTCCTACAGATTTACCATCATTGCTATTTACTTCTTTCGGCTCTAAGATTGGACAGTTTATATTGGTTGGCTAAGCGAGTTGATTTTATGCAGCTGCTGGAGTGGTCATTTGATTGGAAGTACATGGTAAGGGGATTGGTTCTTGATAAAAAGAGAGGAAATATCTTAAAGGTTGACCCCTTAATCCTTTTTTCTCTTAGTTTGTTCTGTATTTTTTTTTTTTCCATTTGTTTGGTCAACTTGACTTTTGTTGGATATACTACTATTTCATTGTTAGCTTTTACTGGTGAAACATCTAGTCAATAGTTGTGTTTTTTACAGATGGATCGGCATAAATATGTGAAGGTTGCCTACCATGGATTTAGAGAGATGTCCAAGGAAGAGAAAGTTGATGCTTATGGAAGTACTCTGATACGAGATTCTTTTGATGAACCAGATTATGCACTCATCGATACCCTGTTTTCGTTAGCTGAAGCCTACCTATTTGCTCAACTTGTTGACTTTATGGACAATAATCCTGGAAAAGTCCCGAAGGGCACTGAGTAAGAAAATCGTGTTTTGTGTTAACTGTCGTAATTGCCAGGATAAGTATTAACTTGCAAGAAAATTACTTTGCTGCATTGATAATACATTATCTGTCGTATCATTTTGCCAAATTTTTTTATATGATCTCGCAGTTATTCTCGGATGTACAAAGATGTTCGAGCTGCAGTTGATTTGTGCCATCGGGATGGGACTCTGAAGCAAATGGTTGCTAAGGATCCTAAAAGGTAGGAATTCTTTATTATGGAGATAGTATATCAATTTTAAAGAGTGGTTGTTCACAAGCCTCTATTTTTAGGAAAATGATTTATTAATCAACTGGCTGATCGCCTTTTTTTGAAGTTTAAGAGAGATGCAAGTTACATCATGTTAGCATGTTATGAAGGCTAGTGGCCAAACTGAAATGAAACTAGTTTTTATTTGTTTTGGATTTGTTAATGCACATCTCTTTGATATTATTGTTTATGGAATTTGTATCACATAGTTTTTATTCTGTCTTATGCCAGGTATATCAGTGAGGATACGACAATAGTCCCCATGCTGAAAATGCTTAGATATTCTGGTCGTTCAACATTCCTGGTGACAAATAGGTATCGGAATCTCCTAAAGCTTGCTCCTCACAACATGTTAAAGTTGAATTGATCAGTTAATTTAATCCATGTTAATTGGTTTAATTCTTACAAATAAAACATCTTATTTGTTGCAGTTTATGGGACTATACAAATATCGTGATGAACTTCCTCTGTGGATCTCATGCACTGGATGGTAGAACTGCACCCAACTTTGATTGGCTTCAGTACTTTGATGTTGTAATAACTGGCAGGTATCATAATCTACTACATACTTTATTAAACATTCTTAAGCATGCTTGACGTATGGAACATCGCATGATCAGACGTTCAGATTTTAGATGATTTAATCATCATGAACTTCAATTAATTTTCCTTGATGTAACATCTGGTAGTAACAACGCTTTAGTCCTTCACCATTGACCTTGAAGAAATATCTATCAATGCAGTGCAAAACCAGGCTTCTTCCATGAGGATAACCATGCCAATATTTTTGAGGTTGAACCTGAGTCTGGGATGCTACTTAATACTGATAATGGCACACCTATGCCACAGGTCAGTATGCACATGGCATGCATTCTTATCCTGCTTTTGGCCCTTTTATACTTCTTTTAGGAAGTACTTAATATGTTTTGCTGTACAGTTCGGAAATTCTTCACCAAGATTGTTATTGAAGGAGCAAAACGGAACTTGCCGAATTTTCCAGGTACTTTTTCATAATATCTAGCAGATAACTAAATCAAATATGATAGATACTTCTGAAATAATTGAAAAATAAATTATTCCCTACCATAATTTTCTTAATATTTTCAATAATGGGAATAAATCTAACGATGAATCCAAACTTGTCTTTTTAGGGAGGAAGTGTTGGTCATCTGCATAAATTGCTTTCTATTGAGTCAAGTTCACAGGTGATGCTTTATCATGCACTCTGAATCAATAATTACTAAAATACATCTTACCTTGTAGTCTATTGTTGTAAGTATTTCTCCTTAAGCTTACTAGAAATGATAAAAAAATAGTACCTTTTAGTAGGTTCTTTATGTTGGCGATCATATCTATGGAGATATTTTACGCAGCAAAAAGGTTCTTGGTATGTCTTTTTAGTCTCCCTCCATTTCATCTTTCATGCAATTTATTAATATTGTCTCTTTCTGTTATACATGATCTTTGAATGGATTATGAACAAAAAATGTGTATAACAGACAGTTTTCTGGCCTTTCTAGTGCTAATTGTGGTTTCATTGCTGTTTTATTTATTTCCTATTGGGCAGGCTGGAGAACGATGCTTGTTGTTCCTGAACTTGAGAGAGAAGTCGAATTGCTTTGGGAATTGAGGGATATGCGTAAGGTGAGTTCAGAAGTTTTTGTATTTAGATAACTATCAATAACCTTTCTGTAGGAGCAGTAGTAGCTTAGGGTTCTCCAGCTGAAAATGGTCACATGTTGTATAAAAGTTCTGGAATGTTGATATTATTGTTTGGGTTCACACTTCCAATACATTACAGCCCTCATAGGTAAGTATCCACCCAGCTTCACTTAAACATACTAGTTGTTACCTTGATTAGCAGCTCCATGGCACAGTGCTTCATATTGTCAAATAGTTTTTAGGGAGATGTCCCAAATTTGTCCAGAACGTTTTAAATGATGTTGAAGATGAATTAAGTAGTTTGTGATTGTCATATTAGTTACTCTTTACTTGTGATATCCAACTCAGCTGTGCATGTGTTGACAGCAACTTCGATCGCTAAGGAATGAGCGTGATCTCATTGAAGACCAAATCCATCACTTGAAATGGTCTTTGAAGTAAGTATTCTCTTTCTTGAGTTCCCTATTATATGGCTTTGCACTTGATCTAGGAGTGTAATGATACAGTTAATAGTTTACCATCTTCTCTTATTTTCTTTTCAGGTTTGAAGATATTACTGTTGATGAGCATCAGAAAATGTCCACGAGAATGGATGAACTAGAGGTTAGGCCAGTAGTCAGTAATGTTGACAACATAGCAACCCTAAAATTTTTTCCAGATGAATGGTGTAAATTGACTTGAAAATTTTTCTTTATGGTTTGATTTTGATAGTCTCAAAGGGATAAGGTTCGAAGCCGTCATCAAGAGGCACAGAGGGAGTGCCACCAAAAGGTGGAGAACTCACTTGACCCCTTGTGATATGGTTTCCTTATCTGTTATTTACTGATTGTAGTGCATTGAAATGATGATAATGACTTATTTACCCTTCATAATTTCAGTTTCACAAGGTATGGGGACAACTAATGAAGACTGGCTATCAAAATTCTCGTTTTGCTCATCAGGTACTATTTAGTCTTTTCAAGTATTTAAGAGTTTTGTTGATAAAATAGGTTTGTTTGTGGCAATTTAGAGAAATCATTTGGTGCTAAAAAGAAAAATATTCTACTTTGTGCCATACAACATTAATTTAATTCTTATATATATGCTCTTCCTTTTTTTTCCTGGTAGGTTGAAAGGTTTGCCTGTCTTTATACTAGTCAAGTGTCCAACTTAAGCTTGTACTCTCCGGATAAATACTACAGACCCAGTGAAGACTTCATGCCCCATGAATTTGATATTCTTCCCCTCTGAATTCCTGTTTGGCATCCTGGCAAGTTGAGATCTAGCATTTTGAAGAAGCATTCAGGTTTTGGGTCCCAGGCGAGCATAAAATCGATAGAGCGCCAATTAAAAAATTACTGATTTCTCTTCTGTAATTCAGTTCCTCGTCAAAATTTGTTTGATATAGCAGATGATTGTAATATAGCACATATAAAAACATTTTAAGTTTGACTTCTTTGTGTGGACACAGCCCTCCGACCATTATCAAAGTCTCTTTTACAATCGATAATTTCACAACGTAGCATTATGAGCCTTAGCTGGAGTAGTAAGGATAGAAGTTTAAGTAACATTTAGAATTTTATAAATAATAAATAATTTTTTTATTATTGTTGATGCAAGAAGTCATGACGTCTTTAACTTCGAGCATCAATTTCTGCTTCTTCTGTAATGATGGGTTGTCTAACAAACACACTCTGTAAAACACAGAAATCTTAGCAGTAAAGTTGATATCCCAGCAAAAACCCTTTAATATTTAAATCAGTAAGGGTTTTGCTTGTATGTGAGAGTTGAGAGAAAATCAGAGAGAGAATGAGAGAGAGAGAGTTGTGTCTGGGTGTGTGTTCTTTGTGTAAAAAATCAGAGTATTCATTACCCATGAATGAAAATGAACCTCCCCGTTATTCCCGAAATCTGTCAATTTTTAATCATTTGCAGGTGTAATCATATATACGTGTCACTTCACTATTGATTTCTTCTAAAAGTTTGTTACGGGAATCTTGGGTTACGGATGTCATGAGGTCTGTCCTTATCCACATATATAGGTGAATATTCTGAATGGTTGATGAGATCGGATGACTAATTCCCAGAGATTGGATCTTTGAGGATATATTCCAAGACGTGTAAGTCTCGGGTGGTGAATTGTACAATAGCCAATCGCTTAATACTAAAAAAGAATGTCTCGGAACATCACCGTATTATAATCTGAGACTTTCTTTTGAATACGTAACTTTGGAGGTTATGATCAGTAAGAGTCCCCGTTTGACACTATAGAAGAAGATCTCGGAATATCATTGTATTGTAATCTGAGACGTTCCCTCGAATATGTGACCTTGGAGATTATGACTAATAAAAACCCCTGTTTTAACACTGAAAAATAAGATTTTGAAACATCATTATATCGTGGATCTTTAAAAAGATTGATACTTTAAAATAATGGATTGAGACCTTTAAAGTGGGCTTTAGCAAAAAAAAAACCTAAATAATATTTTTTACCTAACATTTTAAAAAATTTATTATATGATAAATGGATTAGTCCATATTGAAATTGATGGCCTACAAACAAAATATTTCTAAATTTAGGCGAAACCAGGATGGATCGTGCTCAGCACAAAATGATAGTCTTATTGAGCAAAACAGTCATGGTCAACAATTGCAAACAGATACACATAACCAACTCTCTGCTAACCAAAAATTTTACGTTAATTTCTCTCCTTATATTCTGTCCTCTTCCCTGCTCTTCCTCCTCTCACAATTTCACCCACAACGACCGTTTCAATCCTACAACGACAAGAAAATTGACCATCAAACAATAAAATACCTAAAATAATAAAAACCTACCATTGACGATAAAAAAATAATTATATTAATAATTAAAATAAATAAATATTACACGGACAATTCTCCACCCTAAACGCATCTTAATTTTTCCATTTCTCTTAGTAACCTCTCATATTCTTCTTCCCTTCCCGAAACCGAAACATTAATTACAGTGGATGAAAAAAAATGAACACTGAAAACGTGGAAGACACCAATCCTGACAACGCTGGCGCTGTGTCGGAGACTCCAAAAACTCCTGCAGATGCTAGAACTGATACGCCGAAGGCTGAAGAGACGAAGGAGAATGAGATCAAAGAGGCGGAGATCACAGAAGAGAAGGGTGATAAGATTGAACAGATTCAAAGGATCGAAGAGATCAAAGAGGTGGAAGAAACTCCTCCTGAAATTCGTTACACACTTGAAACTGCGTCTGAAGAAATTGATAAGTTTATCACAGCTTGGTCTGCGAAGAGTGATGATGATCAAGCTGCAGCCTCGTTAGAAATCCCTGACGTTGTTTGGAGGTTCTTAGATCTTTTTGAAGAGAAAATTCCAAAACATGATTCCGCAGTGGATGGGAAAGTGAAACTGTGTCAGGTTCCGGAAGAAGATACATTATATCTAGACTCTGTGGATCGTATCACGAAACTAGCAAAATTGATTGGTGAATTAAAAATACCGGAAAATAATTCGGATCAAACTCACGGTGTTTTGATCAATCGCATTGGTGGTGTTCAACAACGTGCAATGTCTTACCTGGAGGATGAGTTCAGATTAATTCTTGATCAAGATATCCTAGATGCAGAACCAAAACCTGAGGCAAAAGGAAAGCAAGACACCGATCCAAAACCAGAGTCTGAATCTACTGATGATTCTATCAAGAATCCAGGATTCTCTCCGGAAGTGTTATCTGGTTTGAATAAAATGGCCAAGGAAATGATCTCTGGAGGGTTTGAATCTGAATGCGTTGAGGTCTATACGATTGCAAGAAGGAGTGCTTTTGATGAGAGCTTGAACAATCTTGGTTTCGAAAAGATCAGCATCGACGATGTGCAGAAGATGCATTGGGAAACATTAGAGCGAGAAATCGCTACTTGGATCTCGACCTTTACACAATGTGCCACCGTTTACTTCTCCGGCGAACTCAAGATGGCCGAGGCGGTATTTGCAGATCACCCCTTGATCGCGTCCAGTCTGTTCAGCAATCTTGTGCGTGGTGTCATGATTCAATTACTGAATTTTGCGGAAGCTTTGGCGATGACCAAGCGCTCGGCCGAGAAGTTGTTCAAGGTTCTTGATA
>JAVXUL010000002.1:3190157-3211107 GCA_035590515.1 Trichilia minutiflora | reverse complement strand
TCTTTTCACCAAAAAAAATATAATCCTATCTATATTTATTTTCTTTAATTACATGTTTTTAACATATATATATATATATATATATATAGGTATGCTTTAGAAAGTTTGTCTCCAATACCAAAAATTGTACCTTCTAATAGTGATGATAATTAAGAGCCATCTTGCTTTCTCCATTCATCACTCAGCTGTATATGTAAGATGAAGCATTAGTTGAGTATAAACGTCCACTGTAATTGAAGTGACTCATTCTCGGGAAGATAAGGAATCGCCCGGAATTCGGAATAACAAGAATTCGGTAGGACTTTTTGATTCTGTATTTTTAATTGAAAAAAGAATTGCCCATTAATTTTGATTCCAGGCACCAGATGGGATTATCTTAAAGATAGTGTAACTGTGCAGTCATGACTCATGACTCCTACTCATAGTCATATCCAACTTATTGATGAATAGAAAGGAGCGGAAGAAGAAATTGATTCCTCCCATGCATGCGTAACGTAACCCAATGCGAATGGAACAAATGCTCTTGCACAATATTATTCTCAATCTTTAACCTATATGCTTTTTATTTCTCGAAGAACTGGACAATGCATGCTGACACTGCAATTACGTTGTATATATTAATATTCTGTGTGATTTTTCCACTATTTTTGTAAAGATTTTACTTGAATTTGATATTTGATAGAGTGAAAATGGAAATGGGTGCATTGATATTGTGGCATAGTAATAGAATTAGTAACCAACATGAATAGCCGTGTAGGCAATGCCATATCTTGATTTTTTATTTATTTTGCTATTCTTTACCTTTTTTTTACTGATAAAAATTTTAATTTCAATCCAAAAGCTTATAAACGTATAAATTAAATGACATAAAAATAACAAAATGGAGCATGAAAAGAAAACGACAGCAGCAACTACAGATATGATCATGGACATCTTTTAATTGTTAAGTGGTTTAGTGAACCCGACGGGAGTTAAAATTCGGTATTTATAATAAGTACACGGCATATAGTAGTATCACCGAGAGCAAATGTTAATTATAACTTAAATTAAAATGACATAAAATATATATTTTTTTAAAAACCATACATAAACGAAAACGTAATTTCAGTATTTACAAATTACAAGCATACGGCATATAGTACCAGTGTACCACCGAGCAAATATATCATTTTATTTCAGGTAAATTTGCATACGATAGGATAAGTCATCAAAATTAAGTGTATTTTATTGTGTTAATATTCACACAATTCAAAGTAAAATGTATTTTTTAAAATTTATTGTAATAAATTGGTCGTTTTCACATTTCATAAATAAAAAAGACAAAATTTAATTATCCTTCATTATTTTAAAAAAAATGTTGAACGAATGACGTATCTCTAAAAGAATTTATTTAAAATAAAAAAATTATCCAAGTTTTCGCTGATAAACAGACGAAAAAAAAAATTTACTGGTGATAGATTTACTAATTGCCACTTTCCCTCCAATACACACGTACGTACTCGATAATCCAACGTGTCAAAGCATCTTAATCTGTAACCTCCAAATCTTCTGGAACACAGCTCCTCCCATCTCATGAATCATTTCATGACCCATCCTTCTTTGTTTCCCACCGCTCTCTTACTCTTACCACTCACGCTTTCAACATTTCTCATATATTCTCTCAAGCCAACTGAACCAAACAACACTAATAATTACAAAAGTTAAAAGCAAACGCATTTGGAATTGAATTTCTTTTTATGGATAATCCAATTCTAAGTATTTCCCAGAACTACCAAAATACTTTGTTGTTGGTATTATTAGATGTCTTCTCCTCTTTCGATCGCATTGCCAACTTGTAATCGCATATTTGGTCTAGTATCCGATTCTTGTAATCGCATATTTGGTCTAGTATCCGATTTTTTTTTTTTTTTTTTTAATTTTTTAAAAACTTACTTTCGCTTACTACAAATTCCCATATACGTCTATTTAATTCCACAATGCGTATTCCCAAGAAATCCGTTCATTTCTGTCTTTCTATTTTCTCTCCCGAGGTTCATTTCTCTCATTCTTTCTCTTATACAGTTCCGTTCCATACAAGATTTCTCACAAGAAAAAGAGCATTTCACACCGCTGGTTAGTACTTGCTTGCTTTGGTTTCTTGCTCTAATTAATTGCGCATTTGTTTTACCGTTTGTTTGACGGTTTTGGTAGCTGATATTTAGTGTTCATGCTTGTTACCCTTATGAAAGTTTGTAATTAATTGGTGGATTTTGAGGGAATTAGGTTAGGTAGTGATAGGTTATAAGTTGTTTTGGGACCAAGAAGGCGTGGTTTAATCAAGAAATTGAATTTTTAGGTGATTCTTGGAGCATAGCTTGGAAGATTCTTAGTCTCGGAACCTAACGTGGTGCACTGTGTGATCTTTTGACTGATACAACAGGTAAGACGTTCAGTTTGAAGGAATAATTCCATTTTTTTCCTTCATATTTGAACTTTTTAAATTCTTTGACAACAAAGATGCAAGAAGTTTTGGAAATTGGGTTATCCTTTGGATGAGTATGACAGGAAAAGCAAGTGGCTGGTGGCTGGTAATGTAGCCTAATTGTTGCCTGCACAAAGACAAAGCTTAAGTTTAAACTCCTTTGTGTATTTTCAAAAACAAGTGAACAAAATGGTCTATATTGTATATCTATAATAGTATCTAATCTTATTTCATTTATTTTTTATTTACATAATAGTTAATACTTACAATTTGTTCAGTGTGCATGTTTGCAAAGTTAATCAGATTTGCTTGTTTTGTAGCCATTTAAGTGAGAAATATGCTTACAAACTTACCACGAACTGTGGCAGTAGGTTTTTTCATGTGTAACAGTGGGAATTAAATTTGTACCTTTAGAAATGTCCTTATATTGTCTTCTTTGTCATGGCTTTGGTACGAGACATTTGGACAGTACAGGGTTTTACGAACACATATGCATTTTATACAGAATTTATTTAGTGATAAAATGTATTCAATCTCAAATTCTCCATTAAAGCTAATCATTTTTCCTTCCAAAATATATCAGGGACTAATCCATTGCGCGACTTTTCCATGGATGAGGGTCATGGGACTGTTATGGGTGGCAAAATATCCCATTTTCAGCGCACCAGCTATGGTGCTTATGATCAAGAACCGTGTATATGGTCATCTTCTGCTGGTGGATGTAAGATTGATATAGGAAAACAGATCTTTTGTAACAGATCATTGAATATGAAGAACATTGTTGCTGTTGGCTTTGATATGGATTACACTCTGGCCCAATACAAGCCTGAAACTTTTGAGTCCCTTGCATATGAAGGAACAGTCCTAAAATTGGTTAATGATCTGGGATATCCTGACGAGGTTTGCCTATTTTATCATCTATGCAAGTGTAATCAATCAATAAAATGTGTGATTTTTAGGCTTAAGTTGATGAAACAATTTTCAATTTTCCATATGATGCGATCTTACTACAGATTTACCTTCATTGCTATTTATTTCTTTCGGTTTAAGGTTGGACAGTTTATATTTAGTCCGTTAAGCAAGTTGGTTTTATGCAGCTGCTGGAGTGGTCATTTGATTGGAAGTACATGGTGAGAGGATTGGTTCTTGACAAAAAGAGAGGAAATATCTTGAAGGTTGATCCTGTGAATCCCTTTTTCTCTTAGCTTGGTCTGTAATTTGTTTTATGTTTGTCTGGTCAACTTGGCATTGTTGAATATATGATTATTTCAATGTTAGCTTCTATTGATGAAACATGTAGTCAATGGTTGTGCATCATACAGATGGATCGGCATAAATATGTGAAGGTAGCTTACCATGGATTCAGAGAAATGTCCAAGGAAGAGAAAGTTGATGCCTACAGAAGTACTCTGATACGAGATTCTTTTGACGAACCGGATTATGCTCTCATTGATACCCTTTTTTCATTAGCTGAAACCTACCTATTTGCTCAACTTGTTGACTTTGTGGACAATAATCCTGGAAAAGTCTCAAAGGGCACTGAGTAAGAAACTACTATTTTGTGTTAACTGTAGTAATTGCCAGGATGAGTCTTAACTTGCAGGAAAGTTACTTTGCTGCTTTGATAATGCATTATTTGTTGTATCATTTTGCCAAATTTTATTTATATGATCTCTCAGCTATGCTCGGATGTATAAAGATGTTCGAGCTGCAGTTGATTTGTGCCATCGGGATGGCACTTTGAAGCAAATGGTTGCTAAGGATCCTAAAAGGTAGGAATTCTATTTGATAGGGATGGTATATCAATTTTAAGAGTGCTTATTCATGAGCCTCTCTTTTGAGGAAATTGATTTATGAATCAATTGGCTGATCATTTCTTTTTGAAGTTTAAGAGAGACGCAAGTTGCAACACGTTAGCAAGTTATGGCCTGAAATCAAACTAGTTTTCATTTGTTTGGGATTTTATCATGCACATCTCTTTGATATTATTGTTTATGGAATTTGTCTCACATAGCTTTTATTCGGTCATATGCTAGGTATATCAATGAGGATACTTCAATAGTCCCCATGCTGAAAATGCTTAGATATTCTGGTCGTTCAACATTCCTGGTGACAAATAGGTATCGGTATCTCTTAAAGCCTTGTTCCTCATAGCATGGTTAGAGGTGAATTGATAAATTAAATTATTCCATGTTAATTGGTTTAATTCTTACAAATAAAACATTTCACTTTTTGCAGTTTATGGGACTATACAAATATCGTGATGAACTTCCTCTGTGGATCTCATACACTGGATGGTAGAACCGCTCCCAACTTTGATTGGCTTCAGTACTTTGATGTAGTGATAACTGGCAGGTAATTTTCTTCTGTCAGACATCATAATCTAGTACATGCTTTATTAAACATTGTTTGTGAATAATTCACAAGCAAGCTTGATAGAACATCACATGATCAGACATTTAGATTTTGGATGATTTAATTATATGACATTATGGCAAACTTCAATTAATTTCCCTTGGTGTAACTGAAATCTGGTAGTACAAATACTTAAGTCCAACAGCATCTGACCTTGAAGAAATATCTATCAATGCAGTGCAAAACCAGGCTTCTTCCATGAAGATAATCGTGCAAATATTTTTGAGGTTGAACCTAAGTCTGGGATGCTACTTAATACTGATAATGGCACACCTATGCCACAGGTCAGTATGCATATGTTACGCATTCTTGTTCTGCTTTTGGCCCTTTTGTACTTATTTTAGTAAATACTATGTTTTGCTGAACAGGTAGGAAATTCTTCACGAAGATTGTTATTGAAGGAACAAAATGGAACTTGCCGAATTTTCCAGGTACTTTTCCATAATATCTAACAGATAACTACATCTACTATGATAGATACTTCTGAATAAATGAGAAAGAAATTATTTCCTACCAGAATTTTCTTAATATTTTCAATAATGGAAATAATTCTAATGATGAATCCAAACTTATCCTTTTAGGGAGGAAGTGTTGGTCATCTGCATAAATTGCTGTCTATTGAGTCAAGTTCACAGGTGATACTTTATCATGCACTCTGCATCAATAGTTACTAAAGTACATCTTACCTTGTAGTCTATTGTTGTAAGTATTGCTCTTTAGGCCTATTAGAAATGATAAAAAAAAATTATACCATTTGACTAGGTTCTTTATGTTGGAGATCATATCTATGGAGATATCTTACGCAGCAAAAAGGTTCTTGGTATGTCCTTTCAGTCTTACCCCTTTCCATTGTTCATGCAATTTATTAATGTTGTCCCTTTCAGTTATACATGGTTTTTGAATGGACTATGAACAAAAAATGTGAATTTCTAGTGGCCTTTCTAGTGCTAATTGTGGTTTCATTGCTGTTTTATTTATTTCCTACTGGGCAGGCTGGAGAACGATGCTTGTTGTTCCTGAACTTGAGAAGGAAGTCGAATTGCTTTGGGAATTGAGGGATATGCGTAAGGTGAGTTCAGAAGTTCTTGGATTTAGATAAATATCAGTTACCTTCCTGTAGTGGCAGTGGTAGCTTAGGGTTCTCCAGCTGAAAATGGTCACGTGTTGTATAAAAGTTCTGGAATGTTGATATTATTGTTTAGATCACACTTTCAAAGCATTACAGATCTGACAGGTAAGTATCCACCCAGCTTCATTCGAACATACTAGTTAATAACAGCTCTATTGTACAGTGATTTCAAATTGTCAAATAGATTTTAGGGAGATGTCCCAAAATTGTCCGGAATTTTTTAAAAGACGTTGATGATGAACTAAGTAGTTTGTGATTGTCATATTAGTTTCTCTTTGGATCACCATCTCAAATGTGCATGTGTTGACAGCAACTTCGAATGCTGAGGAATGAGCGTGATCTCATTGAAGACCAAATCCATCACTTGAGATGGTCTTTGAAGTTAGTGTTCTCTTTCTTGAGTTCCATATTATATAGCTTTGCACTTCATCTAAGAGTGTAATGATAAAGTTAATAGTTTATGATCTTTTCTTATTTTCTTTCCAGGTTTGAAGATATTAGTGTTGATGAGCATCAGAAAATGTCCACCAGAATGGATGAACTGGAGGTTGGACCAGTAGTCAGTAATGTTGACGGTGTAGCTACCCTAAAAATTTTTCCATAAGAATGGTGTAAATTGACTTGAAAATTTTTCTTTATGATTTGATTTTGATAGGCTCAAAGGAATAAGGTTCGAAACCATCATCAAGAGGCACAGAGGGAGTGCCACCAAAAGGTGGAGAACTCATTTTTTACCCCTTGTGATATGGTTTCCTTATTTTTTAACGGCTGATTGTAGTGGCATGAACTGATGATGATGACTTCTTTGTGCTTCATAATTTCAGTTTCACAAGGTATGGGGACAACTAATGAAAACTGGCTATCAAAATTCTCGCTTTGCTCATCAGGTACTATTTAATCTTTTCAAGTAGTTAAAGGTTTTGTTGGTAACATAGTTTTGTTTGAGGCAATTTGGAGAAATCTCGTGGTCATTTTTTGAATTGCATTTGGTGCTAAAAAGAAAAAACTCTACCTTGTGCTATAAACATTAATTTTAATTATGCTCTTTTTTTTGTTGCTGGTAGGTTGAAAGATTTGCCTGCCTTTATACTAGCCAGGTATCCAACTTAAGCTTGTACTCTCCGGACAAATACTACAGACCCAGTGATGACTTCATGCCCCATGAATTTGATATTCTTCCCCTCTGAATTCCTGTTAGCATCCTGACAAGTGGAGATCTAGCATTTTGAAGAGGCATTCTGGGTTTTTGTCCTAGGGGAGCGTAAATTGGAGCACCAACCAGAAAACTTACTGATTGCTCTACTGTAATTCAGTTCCTCATCAAAATTTACTTGATATAGAAGATGCTTGTAATATAGCACATATAAAAACATCCAAGTTGATTCTTTGTATGGACACAACATTCTGACCATTATCAAAGCTTATTTTAGTTTACAGTGGATAACTTCGCATTGGATGCCTCTGGTTTTTCTCTCGTCTGGATACTATTTGGAGATGGATTATAGAAGTGTTAGTTTTTCTTTTAATGGATTTGTCTAGTGTTTGTTTGGTCCAGTTTTTTTAATACTTCTTAATCTTTTTTTATTAAAAGTTAGGCAAACAAATAAAAATGAAAAGATATTTTATAAAAAATCTTTTTGAAGAATAAAAAAGATTTTTTTTAAAAATTAGGAAAGAAGAGCTTTCTTTTCTCTTCTCATTAAATGCACAGATAATCCTTATTTTATTTCAAAAATATTCTTCTTAACTCCTTCTTTTAAATATTTTATTTTAATTAAATCAAATATCCATTATGATAATTTTAATAAAAAAAAAGATTATTTTATTTATTATATCATACTTTAGAGAAAAATTTTATCTTAATTTTAAATTTTTTTTTTTTTAAAAAACAAAAATCAATTTTTAAACATTTAAAAAATTATTCGAAACAGGCTCCTAATATCATTTTACATTTGCGAGATTCACTTACATCGATCTCTCAGTAAATTTTAATCTAGATTTCCGAAGGGAAGGTGTGGCAAAATATATTCATGTTAATGGTGTAAATGCATTGGTTTGCCAAATCAGCAATTGATTCTGTGATCAAAACGAGCATGGCTTATGGCTAAATCAACAAACGAGGTTGTTTCCTTACTTTCGTTATATTTTTTAAAATTATTAATTATTTTTGAAGGAAAAAAATAAAAAGATATGTTTAGTTGCTTATTTTATAATTTTTTTAAATTTTAAATAAAAGTGAAAAGTAATAATATTGCTGCAGATGATGATAATAATATATTATTAATTTTTATATCATTTTAAATATAAATTGCAATTTTGAAAATATTATCTAACACTCTTTAAGTCTTTAAGTATTTCAACGAAAAAATAAGTCCTGTATATAATTTGATTGATTTAATTGAAACTTGTATTAGAGAATCAAGTGAATATTTGATTAATGATAATAAAGCAATGAATAATAAATAATAAATAATCAAGCTTCAGAAAGTGGAAGCACATTCAAAATTCATCTTATCTATGAAAAAAATTAAAACAATAATAAACAATATTAAAATTATTTCGTTATTATTCAAAAATAATATAGTTATTTTGTCCTAAAGATCTTAAGTTGGGCTGAGCCCATTCTTAATGTAAACGGAATTCAGGTTAAAAACTTAAGACCGACATCAGACATCACCATGGGCCGGCCTTATTCTTATGCATCAAGTACTTTTAAAGAGACAACTTTCAAATGCATCCCAACCTTAACGAGTTAACTTCTTTGTTTTATTATTGGGATGGCATAATTGTCCTTCACACCCCCAAGAGAACAGCGCAGAGCGAATAAGCTGCTGCACCGGCGGCACCTCACTATCTTCTTACCGGGCTCCATCATCTAAGCGCGAGTAATTTTTAAGTTTCTTCCACCTGTTCTTCGCTAGGAAATAGCAACCTAGAATTATTCAAAAGAGTAAATAAAGTGGAAAGAGAAACAAGTTCAATCCAATCAACGATCGCTTAATCTGAGTAACTCAAATCACACGTTCAAAGGTACGTGAATATTTATGGATGGAATCAAATATGCAGTAGTTACCGCTATTGTATCCCGTTTTCTGAAATATTGGAGACAAAACCTTATTGTTCGGTTTCTGTAAATTTTTTTCCGATATGTTTTAGTGACTGATCTGATTGATACAGATTGCTAAATCTTTATTGATTAATGGTCCCAAATGTTTGTGTTGTCAATTGTAGAAAATATCGAAAATGAGCATGTTTAATTTTGCAACAACATCTTACAAACCATTGAATGTTAAAGAGCTGGTTACCAATTTTTCTGTATATGGCAGCGTTGCTGGTATAAATTCCCTTCGGCATACTGTTTTTCATTATTATTTCTTTGGATTGTGGTGTTTATTTACTTTTGTTGTTGTTTTGATCGATCTGCTGCTGGGTTAAACTTGATGTTTAGGCGTTGGGCTACGAAAAGACGGCTGGATCAACAAAGAACGGACGTGACTCAAAACCTAAGAATCTTTGTGTGAAGAAATTTGGTGGTGAGATGAGTGCATAATTTGTTTTTGATTTGGATATTTCTCCATCGACACAGATTATTAACTGCAGAGTTTTCGTTAAAAAGTATGGTTTTTGATTCCATTGTGCAGAGGGTGATGATACCTGGAAACATTATAGTTCGTCAGTGAGGTACCCGATCTCATCCTGGGGATTATGGTGGGATGGGGAAGGATCACACACTTTATGCCCTGAAAGAAGGTCGGGTAAAGTTTGAAAAACACAAGCTGAGCGGCCACAAGTGGGTGCATGTTGAACCAAAGGACGGACATGTCCTTCACCCTGTTTATGCAAGTGCTTCTTCACCGCAGCTGGAAATGGCCACACAAAGCCCTCTGTAATAGGTTTTTTATTCAAGCTGGATTTTGATTTTCTTTTCTCCTTTTTGGAGTATATTCTTGTAGATTGAAGAATTGGGGATTGAAACTGAAACAATTATGTGGGTTTCCTACACTGGTTACAATATTTGATTTAATTGTCTTGTTCCATTTTCTTTAGGTTGGTATCTTCTTTCTTTTCAACAATCCCCTTTTTGTTGTTTTGTTTGTCCATTTTGTTGTGGTTATATTACCATGTAGAATGGTAGATTGCATGATGAATGGTACGAAGGGAAATGGAACCTTTAACTGGCAGATTTTTGTAAGTTTATTGCATGGTGAATGGTATGAAGGGAAATGTAACGTTGAACTGGCAGATTTTATTGCATGATCTATTTGGTCTATGGTCTTTGCAGGATTATAAGTCTAGTCTAGGAAAATTACTTTTTTTCTTCTTGTAATGTTTTCAGATGCAGTGATGGTAGGATAGGACCTTTGCAGTTGTGGAGGAGTAACTTGTCTGATTTCTTGGCTTTTCACGTTAATAAACTTTTACACTTTAATATGTTATGCTCAAGAAAGCAGGCAATGAAGCGTATAATCAAAGTGTATTTGCAGTAACAGGAAAAGGAATCTTGATCAAAACATGTGGGTATTAAACTCCACAGATTTGTGTAGGACAGTACACTATCTAGAATAATTACTGAAAGTTAGGGAAACATAGCTAGAGTTTAGAGTTCCGCTATTTACACTTATCGAGTGCAGTTTCATTGCCTTAATTCACCAAATCTCAACTCTATGCAATATGCAAGGAATAATCTCTTCTAGGTATATGTTGATCTGCTTTTGATTCCTGAATAACTTTGAGCTGGAGATTAAGTTGCAAGAAGAATCCTACTCTTCTACGATTTTACATGAAGAACTAGGAGACAGGAAAGATTGCAGTTTGTTTTAACCATGTACGAGCTCTAATATGAAAAACAGTGGTTAAGAAATAGCTTTTTCACTTGTCCCTTTCACTGCAGTCCGACTCTTTAAGCCACTTTCGCTCCTAAACGTTGTTGGCTCTACAACACTAGCTTCGATAGTGTTATTATTTTTCTGAATAGTTTTCTTCTTATACTTTTTTTATTCTTCAACTTAAAATATTCAAATTTAATATGTTCTTTTTTGTGATAATAATTAAACTCTAAATACTTATATCTAAATTTAAATCTAACTTTGAATTTTCTATTTTTTGGAGTCTCTCTTCTCTGATCTACCGTTAACAATTAAGTTTTTTACCTGAATTTCATTCCTAGTTATATGCCTATGAATCTATTTCTTAAATTTTAAAGTAGATTTAATTTTTTGATGCAAAATTGTATCCTTTCTATAAATCATAGTATCACAAAAGTACTTAAAGAACATAAGAAGAGAATATAATAATAATAAAATCTTATCTTCATCATCTGTTTTAATATCTATATTTATCAAATCCATAACAATATAATCAAATTTATCAAGATGTGAGAATATAAATGTACCTTTTATCATTCAAAACATATATAAGGATTACTTTAAATAAAGCTAATTCTCTACTGACTTCTTCATATAAAAAGCTTTCAACTTCTTCTACATACCTTTCACGGTTGTCTCATTGACGATTTTTTGTAAAATTTTATCGGAGAGATTTAAGATAATGTACAATCTTGTCTTTTTATCTATAGTAGTAAAACCTTAATTGCTCAAATTTTCAGATTTTTTCTCTTTTTCTGGAAGAACTAACTCAACTCTATCATGAATTAGGATGGTTTCCATTTTGAACTAGCATATTCCGAAGTTGACACTCCCTATCAAACTTTTCAATATGGATATTTATTATTATCATCATTGTCAAAATCTCGAAAGAGCCTCTGATACTAATTTATTGAAAAAATATTCTCAGGAATTAGCGAATAAAATTTTGAACAACTAAATACTAAGATAAAAAATAACAAATGTGACCTATGTTCACTGATAAATACAAAATTTAAGAGAGTGTTTTTAATTAAAAAAGGCTCATATAATTTTAAGAGTTCAAACTTATATGCCTAATTTTATAAAAGACCTAAAACCTAAATACTCACAATTTCTCCACACCTTTTAAAATCCATTATATCCCTCCTATACATATAACTAATCTATGTGGGATAAATATAAAACACCCATCCTAACATATTTCCTTGTAACATGATTAAAATTGACTTTATGAATTTAATCCATTTTAGTTGGTTTAATGCTTACAAATTTAATATTGATTGGCTTCAGTACTTTGATGTAATCATAACTGGCAGTTCATTTTCTTCTGTTAGACATCATAAACTACTACATGTTATACTAAATATTGTTTGCAAATTAAAATTCTCAAGCAAGCTTGAAATATAGAACATCAGATGATCTGATGTTCAGATTGTAGATGATTTAATTCTCATGACATTATAACAAACTTCAATTAATTTCCCTCAATGATTATATCATTCTATGGTAACATCTGATAGTACCAATGCTCTATTCAGGTATCTGATCTTGAAGAAATATCTGTCAATGCAGTCTGAAACCAAGCTTTTTCCATGAAGATAATGGTGTGAATATTTTTGAGGTTGACCCAAGTCCGGGATGCTGCTTAATACTGATAATGGCTCGCATATGTTACAAGTCAGTATGCATATGCTATGTATTCTTGTCCTGCTTTTAACCCATTTATCCTTCTGTTTGGAAATATGTAGGTTTCTTTTGGTATTGGGGATTTGGGGTGCTTTTGCTTATCTTTGAAAGAATAACATCTGAAGTGTTTGATAAACACTTACTGCTTTGCTTTCAAAACTGAGCTGATTTTTGTCCTCAAGTATTTGATTAAGCATCCATTAACTTTTACTTCAAACTTCTTGTTTATGAAACAGCCATCAACTTTCACTTGACAGCTATATCTCCATAGCAGTTGTTTAAGCCACAACAATATAATACCGAATTTTCACTTAATATGTTTTGTTGAACAGGTAGGAAATTCTTTACCAAAATTATTATTGAAGGGAAAAAATGGAACATGTCAAATTGTCCAGGTACTTTTCAGTAATATCTTGCAGATAAATAATTCTAATACGATAGATGCTTGTGAAATTGAAAAAGACAAAATATACTCCCAGAATCTATTTCAATTACTGGAATAAATCCAAATATGTATGAAAACTTGTCTTTTAGGGGGAAAGTGTTGGTCATCTGCTTATTTGCTGTCAATTGAATCAAGTTCACAGATGATGCTTTATTATGCACTCTAGAGTCAATAGTTACCAAATTACAACATATCTTGTAGGTTATAACTATTTCCCTTTAAGCTTGTCAGAAATGATAACTAATTTTACCTTCTTGGTAGGTTCTTTATGTTGGAGATCATGTCTATGGAGATATTTTGAGCAGTAAAAAGGCTCTTGGTATGATTTTTGAGTCTTCCCCTTTCATCTTTTGTGTAATTTATTAATGTTGTCTCTTTCTGATGTATATGATCTTTGAATAGGATTACTGATCATGACCAAAAATGTGTGTATAGCAGATATTTTTCTGGCTTTTCTAGGGCTAACTGTGGTTTCATTACTGTTTTCCTAATGAGCAGACTGAGATCGATGCCTGTTGTTCCTGAACTTGAGAGGGAAGTCAAATTGCTTTGGAAATTGAGGGATATGCGTAATGCGGGTCTAGTTCTCGTATTTGGATAAATATCTGCTACTGTCCTGTGGTGTCAGTTGTAGTACAGGATTCTTTAGCTGAGAAAGATCACATGTCGTATAACTGTTTAAGAATGTTGACATTATCAATAAGATCAAACTTCCAATACATACAGCAGTGACAACTAGGTATCAAGACAGCATCACTTGCAATATACTAGCTGCTACTTTGATTATCAGCTCTGTGACCCAGTGCTTTAGATTGTCAAATAGTTTTGTGGTAGATGTACCAAATTTAATGAATTTAGTAGTTCCCGATTGTTATATCAGTTACTTTTTACTGTTAACTCCAACTCAAATATTCATATGTGCACAGCAACTTCGATTGCTTAGGAATGAGTGTGATCTCGTTGAGGACCAAATCCATGAAATGGTCTTTCGAGTGAGTATTCGTTTTCTTGAATAATTTATTGTATGACTTTGCACTTGATCTATGAGTGTAACTATAGGTTTACAGTTTACAATCTTTTCTTTTGCTCTTTTTCTTTCCATGTTTGAAGATATTATTGTTGATGAGCATCAGAAAATGTCTACTAGAATGAATGAACTGGAGGTTAGGCCAGTATTCAGTAACGTTGACAGTGTAGCAACCCAAAATTTTTTGCAGATGAATGATGTAAATTATGGGAAGGGAGTGAAAGGAGTGAAAGGCAGGCTCAGACACCATCTTAGAGAGGGAAAAACTTATCTTGGTCTATGCCAGGGCAGAACCCGTGTAGCAAACCTAAAAATATAGGCAGATGAATGGTGTAAATCAACTTAAAAATTTTTTTCCATGGTTTGATTTTGATGGTCCAGGGACAAGGTTAGAAGCCATCACCAAGAGGCACAGAGAGAGTACCACCAAAAGGTGGAGAACTCATTTGACCCGTAGTGATATGGTCCTTATTTTTTAGCTACCGATTGTAGCGGCATGAACTGATGATGATGATGATGACTTCTTTGTGCTTCATAATTTGAAGTTTCACAAGGTACGGGGACAACTAATGAAGACAGGCTATCAAAATAATAGCCTTGCTCATCAGGTATTATTCAATCTTCAAGCATGTAAGATTTTTGTTGGTAACATAGGTCTGTGACAATTAAAAAGGAACACTCTTAACTTGTCCCTTAAAACTTTAATTTAATTTGCTGGTAGTTTGATACATTTGCCTGCCTCTATACTAGTCATGTCTAACTTAATTTTGTACTCTCTCGACAAATACTATAGGCCCAGTGAAGACTGCATCCATGAATTTGATGTTCTTCCTCTTTGAATTCCTGCTAGCATTATGATAAGTGGAGGTCTAGCCATTTCTAACAAGCGTTTTTTTTATTTATTTATTTTTAATAAGGGTATTTAAAATAAAGTTTACTTAAAAATTTATTTATTAATATAAGAAATTATTTCCTTCTACAATCTCGTATATCAGAATTGTCTTTCTTCTATTTATGGTGAATCTAACCTAAAATCACAGAGAAATAATTAGGGGTAAAGCCGGTTTTCCGATGAAAATCTTCCGATACTTAAATTAATAAAAGTTTTACTTAGTATGAAAGAATTAAACAGAGTAACAAATAGAGACTTAGAGAGAGTAAAGAAATATTCTCACACTCAAAAAGTTATAATTCTCTTTTTCTTTTTACCGGATTTATTACCATTTTATCATTTGAATTTTTTAACCGTCAACATGTGCCTTATTCTCATTAGCTCTCTCTGAATTATTTGTCACGCAAATCACAAAATGTTGTCTCTCATGATATTGGCTTTTGTTTACACACACAAGTAACTACCTATAACTGATCGTAGGGGTAAGAATTACTGATGTTTGATGGTCTTGACATTCAGTTAAAACATTTAACAGTTTAAGTAAGATGCTACTGACCCCCAAGATGTTAGAGAAGGTCTCGGACTATCGATGGATTTTAAGGTCTTGACTTAATGATTACTGTAAGGTGTTCTAAGGTGTTTCTTCAATATCCAAGGTCTCAAAAGTCATAAAGACCGATCTCTTATCTATATACCACTATTAAAGGTCTCGAAATGTAACTTTATGACAGGTTGGGAAAGTGAGTACAACCCAAATATTGAGTCTAGGTTTTGGGACTGAGGCTCCATAAAATTATCCAAACATTATTAATTACAGATCCTCGTCAAGATTTGGCGTTGAAATATGGATTAGGTAAAATCCATGCCCACCTGATTGTAGGTATTTCTAATTTCTTGTGGGTAGATAATTCACATTTAGGAGAAAACATGGAATGAAGTTTGTGATCAAAATGCTGCAGTATTTGCAGTGACAGGTAAAGGAATCTTGATAAAAACATGAGGGTATATTGCAATTCAGCAAATTTAACTCCACAGATTGGACCTTAACACAAAGAAATGCAACCTTCTTTAGAATGTAAAAGAGGACACTATCTAGAATAATTCTTCACAGTTGGGTAAACATAGCCATGATCCTGCTATTTACACTTTGTGAACTGCAATGCCTTCCTGTTGTGAACTTAAAGACTACACAATTACAACCTGAAATTAGTTAAAGTATATAGGAAACTGTATTCACCAAATCTGAGATCTGCACAAGGAATAATGTTTTCTGGGTATATTCAATTTGCTTTTGATTCCTGAATAACTTTGAGCTACAGATGATGCCGCAGCAAGAAATCCTGTTCTTTTACAATTTTACATGGAGATGTACGACAGAAAAAAAAAGTTGCAGCTTGTTTTCACAATGAACAAGCTCTAAGATGGAAAAGAATGGATTAAAAATAGCAGTTTCACCTGTCTGTTTCACCATACCCTACTCTTTAAGCCACTTTGTTCGCCTAAAGATTTTCAGCTCCGCCAGATCATCTTCATCAAACAGTCCTTCCACTAATTATCCTCACAGGAGCTAAAACCTTGATGAGAATGTGACTGAGATGTGAAGCCATAGAATCATTCAGATATAATCACAACCATACACGTAGCTAATGCTCGTCTTGCGTCTCCATATCTTGCATTTCTACTGGTTCAGGAAAGATTTCACTTGATAATCTTTTATTTGAAGATGAGTGCTCAATTCCACCACTACTATGAGAACCTATTCTCCCTGCCTGTTTCAGACCACTAATACCATCTCTGTTTGTGTGCCCAGCAACAGTTGCAGCACCATCCAATGAGCTCTGTCGCCAACTACCTAAGAATGCACTAGTCCAAGATCGCCTAGATGAGGTGGTTCTCAGCCTTGCAGAACTGAAACTCTCCACTCTCACCACTTTAAAAGGGTTTTCCAAAGCCCTTAGAATATATTTCATTGGAGGCCGTTTGGCAGGCTTAGGGTTAAGGCATGATCTAGCCACAATTGCCATTGCCCATACTTCTTCCAGTAGATCCTCATCTACAATCAGAGATGGGTCAACAATCTTCGTCACCATTTCCTTGTCATATATACTGATGTAAGGTAGCGTGTGTTCCAACCATTCTCTAGTGGTAGCATCATCTAATTTGCTAATACCAAGCTTGCCAGTTACAAGCTCAAGTAAGACTTTTCCAAAGCAGTACACGTCATAAGCACAGGTAGCTGTTGACAAGCCTGTTGTTCATCATCAAGGAAATAAATCAAAATTAAATAAATTTTTCTTCCAATCTTAATCAAGGATGAAAAATCCAAAGAAATCCAACATAATCCATTTTTCTAAAGTTTTATCTCACAAGTATGTAGACAACTGAACACTGGAACTAGATAGTAGTATACAATTTCACTGGACAATGGGATTGGTTCAGTGAAGCCTGTTTTAAATTGCAAGCATCAGTCAACTAATTGTGTCATCTGCTAGGTCACTGCAAATGGTCCATGTATAAATTTCAACTCAAGAACATTCATTCCATCATGTTGTAGGATATGATTTTTGCCAACAGACAAAAAGTAAAGTTTTTGAAATTCAATTAAATAAAGAGGTATGGTCTATTGAGGAAGATGTACCTCACAGACATTAAAATTATAAATTATAGTACTCTATATGACAAGCAGATTTACAAAAATCAAGAAATATCTAGAACCATATGTCAAAGAAAATTTACGTACCGGAAGAGCTTGCATCAGAGGTCCTGCACATCAGCAGGAGGAAAATGTTATTATAGCTTAACTAAAATAATTCAAAACCAAGACATACAGTATACTTACCATAACAAAAATCAGAAGTTATTGGTGATAGATCTTTTGATAAATCTTTTGAAATTTTATTTCACCAGTCAAATGTCAGAAACCATGCATGTAAACTATACACTATCAATGCTCAAAGATTATTCATGCAAAGAATATACCATCTTTAACGAAGTGAGAAGATCAACATAATTGGTATTGGTATCCATAATGAAAATATTACATCATGTTACTCAAAAGTAATCTGTGCATCCAAATATGTCTCATTCATCACTTGTTTCATATCATTCACACTGAATTCTTATGCATTGTTTACTTAAAGAGATTTACATATCATTATCGCCATATATTAAAGTTATGGTCATTAGGTTGGCCGTGACTTGTTTGCACAACATTTAGCAAGTTGGACCAAGGCCGGAGTATGGGTCCTATATAGCAACACTTAATCTAACTTCTCTCTCCATTGATGACATGCAAGAAGATGCATACGGTCATTTCCCATTAGAAGAAAGAAAGAAAATGGAAACTCAATTAAGCTACAATGATACCATAACGTTGCAAAAGCTGTTATTTTCTGCTGAATGTTCAAGTGGAAAGTGTTGAAAAAGTTGATGGCTGAAAGGTACTTACTGCGTCCGTAGCAATCTTGTTAGCACATTTTGATGTGTATCCCCTTCTTGTGCATGAACCTTGTTCAAGCTTCCAAGTCGAACTTCAAATTTATCATCAAGAAGGATACTGCTAGCTTCAACGTCTCTACATCCACCAGCAAACAGTTGCATGTAAGATTTACAATACCATGCACAAGTTTCAATAATTCTAGAAAGAGGGGTGCACAGTTCCACTGGTCAACATCCAAAACAAAGCAAAGAATAGAAGCAACTTGGTCTCAAATCACATATGAAAGTTTTTAAATAGAATGACTCTTGCTAGTGTAGTTTTAAATTTGGACATTTTCCGCTTTTGCATTTAGATATAAACTTTAATCTAAGTATTAAGTCCAACATTAAGTTTCAGCACAGATATTAAAATATAATACTACTAACTAAAACCATAATTATGGCATTTAAATGCAAGATTGTCATAAACAACAAAAAGCAATCCATCAAAATGAAGTGAGAATAAAGACATCCCAAAGCAAGTTTCTCCATACCTGTGAACAAGGGGAGGATAACATTCATGATGTAGGTAGGATAGACCTTCTGCGGCTCCTATAGCAATTTTCAATCTTGTGATCCAATCTAGGGATTGTAAACTGTCGTCCTCCAAATCTGTAACCCTGTACAAGGAACTGGCCAAATCTCCATGTACCATATATTTGTAGACCAAAAATTTCTCAGTTTCACGCTCCAAGCATTGACCCAAAAGTGGTACCAGTCTTGCATGTGAAACTTTGCTGAACAAATCTAATTCCATCATGTAAGATTCTTTCTTGAAAGAACGCAAACTGACTTTCTTCACAACTACAGTAGTCCCGCCATCCAAAGTCCCCTTGAAAAGGTCTCCAGAGTGTCCATTCTTGATGAGGTTTGTTTCACTAAAATTACCAGTTGCATGGAGCAACTGCTCATAGGTAAATGTATCACCAACGCCAGATACAATTGTTGGATCCTTAGGGGGTGGTGTGCTGTCTCCTTCTGGAACAGGACCCACATTTGCAATGCCTCTTTGATTTGCGATGCCCTTATCACATCTTCTCACGATCAGTACCAGCACAATTACCATAATCACAATGAAACCAAGCCCACCAATTATTCCCACTAAAATGAATATCCATCTCTTGCTACTTTTTTCCTCGGGTTCTGATAACGGTGGCTGTGTTGGTTCTAAGCCTCCAAAATTATCAAAATTCAACCCTCTCTGGGCATAAAACTCTCTACAATCCTTTGAGGTCCTCTGGTTTGCCACAGCTTGAAGGCAATTTCTATCAAAAGTTATATTTCTTCCACCATAATCAGCTACCTTGCCTTGAAAATAGTTATTTGACAAATTAAGGAAGCTCAAATTAGTCCTTGCCAACAATTTAACAGGAAGTACACCAACAAGTTTATTGCCACTAAAGTCAACAGCTTGCAAATGATCAAGACTCGAGAACAGACCATCTGACAGTTCACCCTCTAGTCCATTTTCAGAAATAACCAACTTCTGTAAATTTCTCAGCCCTCTCAACTCCACGGGTAAAGACCCGGATAAAGAATTCTTGCTAAGATCAAGTTCAATCAATCTATCAAGATTTCCCAGCTCACCCGGAATAAAACCCGTCAAACTATTATTTGATAAATCCAAGAACTGAATACGAGAAAGTGAACGTAAGCCACTTGGAATTTGCTCAGTTAAAAAATTTGAAGAAATTTTCAGGCTTGAAACGTTTCCGAGAGACGAGAAACTACTTGGTATCGGGCCAGTAAGAGAATTATGTGAAAGATCAAGAATTGATAATTCTTTTAATTCTCCCAATGTAGCTGGTACTTTAGCAGTAAGATTGTTACCAGATAAATAAAGAGAATTTAGTCTACTCAAATTACCAAGCGAATCTGGAATCGGACCAAAGACCGAACAAGACCGGAGATCGAGCACCCGAAGCGCCGGTAACCGGTTACCGAACCATTCCGGTATTGACCCAGGAAGCGAAAACCCAGAAGCATTGAAAGAACTTAACAGGGTTAAGTTAACTAAAGAATCAACATTGAACCGCTGCTTGAGCCGACCCATTCTTGTTCTTCTAAAACCGGAAATGTTGATACCGATGACATGGCCATTTTCGCATCGGACTCCTCTCCAAGACCGGCATGGCTCCCTTTTTATCGGCCAGTCCCGACTTCTCAGCCCTAAAGACGACCGCAGATGGAGCAATGACCTACTTTCGACAGCGGACTTCAACGGTGCCTGCTGGGCTAGTACACACTGGATCAATAACAGAAGTATAACCCCTACCTCCAACCAAAAGTTTGTCTTCACTTCCATGGCTGATAATACTGTGAAGCTAATGTTCATGAAAGTCTCATCTTCTTGTTTTTCTTCCCCCTCCGAACTGAATTAATCCTAATAAAAATAATAATATTGAAAACTGTTAGTGCATGTTATATTGTTGTTGACCATGTCCATGTGCCTTCATTTTTTGCACCATTTAATGTTCTTCTTCTACTCTGTTTCTGTATATTTATCTACCACTGTCAGTATATATATATATATATATATATATATATAATTTA
>JAVXUL010000002.1:3171767-3189370 GCA_035590515.1 Trichilia minutiflora | reverse complement strand
GATACGACACTTGGACTCACCAGACTATACTATAACAAGACTACCTATACTTGGGTACATAATCTAATTGAGATCAGGTATTTTCATCATTTTGTCCTACTCTTAATGAAGAATAATAATTTGGTGGAAGGATTATCTGAATTTGAGGAGAAGCTTCCAACATGTGTTGCCTGTCAATATGGGAAGCAGACCAGGTTACCTTTTCCAAAAAAATAAAGTTTGTAGGGCTACAAAAAAACTACAGCTAGTTCATACAAATGTGGGTGGACCTCAAAAAACAGCATCATTAAATGGTAGTAAGTTTTATATTGCTTTTATTGATGATCACATAAGAATGTGTTAGATTTATTTTATGAAATTCAAATATGAGGTTGCTGACATTTTTTGGGAATTCAAGACTTGGATAGAAACTCAAAGTGGATGCAGAATACAAGCGATTAAGTTTGATAATGGAACCGAATACAACTCAAAAAAATTCAACAAGTTCTGTGAGAATGCAGGTATTGAGTACCAACTGACAACACCTTATACCCATCAGCAGAATAGGATGGTGGAGAGGAAAAACAGAATACTTATAGAGATGACAAGGTGTTTGCTGCATGATAAAGGGTTACCAAAGAAATTTTGGACTGAGGGTACAAACACAATAGTTTTTCTGCTGAATAGATTGCCAACAAAGGATTTACAACAAAGGATTTCATTTGAAGCATGGTATGGCTATAAAGCAAGGTTGAAAATTTTAAAAACATTTGGTTGTCTTTTTTTCTTTTATATTCTTCAAGTTAAGAGAGACAAGTTGGATAAGAAGGCAGAACCTGGGATCTTTGTAGGCTATAGTTCAATTTCAAAAGCTTACAGGATTTATCTTCCACAAAACAACAAAGTAATTGTTAATTGAGTGTTTGATTCTTTGAATTAGAAAGTTGGAGCTAGAAAGATGACAAGATGCTTGAATTTCAGAAGGAAAATGATGATGTTGATGAAAAGCCTATCAAGGGAACTAGATCACTCTCTGATGTTTATCAAAGGTGTAATGTTGCTATAATGGAGCCTATAAGGTATGAAGAAGCTGCAGAAGATTAAAAATGGATGGCTACAATGAAGGAAGAGATTATGATGATTGGAAAAAACCAGACTTGGGAGGTCATAGACAAACCTACATATAAAAAGCCATTAGGTGTCAAGTGAGTTTATAGAACCAAACTCAATCCTAATGGTTCTGTAAACAAATATAAGGCAAGGCTAGTTATCAAGGGATATGCTCAGGTGTTTGCGATGGATTTTTCTGAGACTTTTGCCCCATTTACTAGATTAGATACAATACGAATGCTTCTGGCTTTAGCTGCTCAAAAGGGTTGGATTATACACCAAATGGATGTCAAATCAGCCTTTCTAAATGGACACTTGAAGGAAAAAATTTTTGTAGAAAAACCTGAAGGCTTTGCTGTTCAAGGATAAGAAGAGAAGGTATACTTGTTGAAAAAAGCTTTATATGGTCTAAAATAAACACCAAGAGCCTGGTACAGCAGGATTGATGCTCATTTGCTTGATTTAGGCTTTAAAAAAAGCTTAAGTGAATTTACTCTATATATTAAGAAGGTTTATGATGAAATACTTGTTGTATCTTTGTATGTCGATGATCTGCTTATTATAAGAAGTTGTGAAGAGCATATTAACAAGTTTAAAGAAGAAATGAGGGATGTGACAGATCTTGGAAGGATGACATTTTTTCTTGGTATGCAGGTAGAACAAAAGTAAAATGAAATTTTTGTATGCCAGAAAAAATATGCAGAGAAACTTCTTAAGAAGTTCAACATGAAAAAGTGCAAGCCAACTGCAACTCTGATGAATCAAAAGAAGAAGTTTTGGAGAAGATGGAGCAAAAAAGGAAAAAAGGTTAATGAAGTACTTTACAGAAGCTTAATAGGTTGTTTACCGTATTTAACTATAACTAGGCCAGATATCATGCATACAGTAAGTCTGCTATCAATATACGTGCATTGTGCTAGTGAAATTCATTGGCAAGCAGCAAAAAAAGTTATTAGATATGTAAAAGGCACGATTAATTATGGAATTAAGTTCAATCAAGTTCAAAATTTTAGTTTCCATGGTTATTCTGATAATGATTGGGCTGGATGTGAAGATGATATAAGAAGCTCATCAGGTTATTGTTTTAGCTTTGGTTATGAAATTTTTTCATGGTGTTCTAAGAAGCAGGATGTCATAGCTCAATCTACAGCAGAAGTAGAATATATAGCTGCTGCTGCTACTATGAATCAAGTTCTCTGGATCAAAAAATTGATGGTAGATTTACATATGGAGCAAGAAGAAAGTACACAAATATTTATGGACAACCAAGCTGCAATTTCAATCCCCAAAAATCCAGTGTTTCATGACAAAACAAAACATTTCAAGTTGAAATTCTATTTTCTAAGAGAGATACAAAAGGGAGGAGAAATACAACTCTTCTACTGCAAAATAGAAAATCAGAATGCTAACATCATAACCAAGGCACTTCCTAAAGCTAGGTATGAGTTCTTGAGATAAAGGCTTAGAGTATGCAGCTCCAAAGTTAAGGAGGAGTATTGAAGGTAATACCTCAGGAGCTGTTACTGATGCTGATACGTTATGATGTTGGTGTGGCTGAAGATCTTTTGGCAACTTATAAAATATATATTTAACAAAAATATAAAACTAAAACAAAATCCAGTTTGCAAAATATCTTAAATACCTAGTTCATAGGAATTTGCTATTCTATTTGTTTAGTTGTTAGTAATCATCTAATATGATCTTAGTGCCATAATATTCTTTATTTTATGCTCTTTTCAGTTTGCTTTATTTTTTTTTCTGTATAAATTGAAGGTTATGATTGAATGTGGTGAATTTTTTTTCTACAGTAAAATAGATCTTGATCTTTATTGTTTTTCACCTTGTTTCTGTTTAAAAAAAAAAAATGGTTCTGGTTCATCATTGTTGCAATTTCTAAGATCAAATAATTGCCATGGTGATGTTACAACCAATGCTAGAGTAAGATATACGAGGAGGGCTCCTCCTCTGGGAAAATTTTTCTGATTCAAATACTGGTTACATTTTTCTGGAAAGCAGGCCTAGACGCTTAAACTATTGTTTTCAAGCCCAACCCAGAAAGTAATATGCTCCAAATTTGGATGGAATTTTGGGTCTCGATACCGCATTCCTGGTGTTTCACACTTTCAGGGAACTTATTTTTGAACTTAAAGAAATTTGTTGATGAGTACTTTGGGACACAAGATGACTGAAGCAAGTATTCTGTACAAAATCCGTTGACTTTTAATATATAATTTTTGTACAGATACGAGAGACAGGGGAATCCGATTTTATGTTTTGTTGGGCAGGTCTAATTCTGCAGGAGATGGATGAAAATGACCGAGAAGTCTATAGAGAAAAGCAACAAGAAATAGAATCCATATCTCGTCATCTAACCATATCGCATATGAATCTTACAACCCATAAAGGATCAACTCACAAAAAAAATATTTATTTAAATCAATGGAATTGAAAAGTAATATATCTACTACAGCCTGGAAGAATTTAACTTTTGTTTTTTGTTGCACAAATTCAATCTCTATCCCATGCACTATAGATAGAGATATAGATATCTTTTCTTCTCTTTTGTCATATTAACAATTCTCTAAAATAATGGATTTTCATTTGCCCAAAAAAGTATTAATATATATGTGCTAATTACTTAAGATATATCAATGGAAGCTTAATTCAAAATTTGGAAGATGTATAGATTGTGTTGTGCACTTTTACATCAATGGCTAACAATTTCTTCTCTCTTGGATACAAAATATATTTACAACACATGCATGCGTTGAAAAGATTATTATTAAACCAGTTCTGATGATCATGTATATTGTAATGCGAACGTGCAGGATGCTTGTGTTTTGTTCATCCAGGAAAGTTACTTGCGTAGCCATAAAAAGAGTAATAATGTAGCCAAAACAACTGACTTTCTTAAACATGTCAACACTCCAAGTTGCAAGGAGGGACCCCTGGAGAATAAGTTGATGGAAATGGCATCCACAGAAACAACATATGTGAATGATAAGGTTTCGAAATAGTATGCTATGGATTGTCTCAAGTATAAATCATCTTTTACGACGATAGGTATATGTATATACTAGCTCCAAAAGTTTAATTCACCTGTCATTTTCAACATATGATGATCAACACTTGTCCGTTTATGATTATTCAAATCTTCAGTTTGAACAATTATACATGCAAATGAATTATGAGGTCTCAACTGCAAGAACAGTTTCATTATTAATTAGGAATTAATGAATTACTTGAAGGAAGTTTGGTATATAACTAATCGAGGTGGGCTAATTAGAATTTACATAAAGAAATAACTATATGTTTCTCTTAAGGGAAACAAGTAATCACTTAAATTTAGTGAACAGTATTATAGTATCCATGGCGCTTTAGTCGGTTTTCAACTTTTCACACACAAATATATATATATATATATATGCTAAATGACCAAAATAAAGATCATGGTGACAAGTCTAGATCGAAGACTTTTACTTTTAAAATAAAAAGCAATAGGATTCCCTATTTCCCCCAACTACAGTCGTCTGAATTGAACATATATGTATCTAGCTAGTATTGGTCAAGCATCTAGCCCAAGGTGACCCCAATTCCAAATTCCATGCCATCCAGAAGGGCCACCATTTTATATAGCATCCATAATGAAATTGAAAGGGAAAGAGTATCCTGAGAGATAAATTCTACTTATAATCATTGACGTGGATGATAAGGATTCTAGTTCTATTGTAAAGGAGTGTAATTCTTCACTACAAATCTTATATCAGCTCCGAATCCCCCTCCTTCCACACAAAAATATGTATACCATCGAGTAATCACTAAGGATCACTCTTCACTTTCTTTGTGCATACGTGTCTCTCATCTATAATTACTTCCATCCTTTATTTTCCAATGCTTTTGAGAGAAGGAAGTTTTAGAAATGATGTGACATTAAAAGTGATCCAACATGGAATTAATGGTTTGCTTGTAGTGTGACTAAAAGACTTACATGTATTCACCCAAAAAAATTTAATTTTGAGCAAGCAACACATCCTGTTTTCTTTTATCCTTCCAGCAAATGCAGCAGTTGCGTATCAATTAATATTAAAGTACTAGGTTGTGTTGTAATGACACATACAGTTGTACAATTGTTTCAAATAGAAGGTTAATTAAAAATATATTAGCATAAACTAGATAAACAATTAATTAACCCTCTTTCCTTCATGCCACCTTAAACTAAGAAAGATTCATATACTGCTTGTCTTTTTTGCATTTCATATATAGTTGTGTATATATTTTTAGATAATGTATATTAGTGATTCTTGTCTTTACATATACATCTTATTGCCTGCATCCATCTATGGATAGTTCAGTTGGTAGGAGCGAATTTAGGATTGTATAGTTATGCGCACGGTCCTGAATTCGATTTCTTGAATTTGTTCATGATTTAAGTGGGGATCGTAACGGTGGATGCTGTACTAGTTTCCTTTAAGGATTAATCGATATACGTGTAAATTGGTCCGAACACCTCGATTACAAAAAAAAAAAAAAAAAAATCTTATTGGCTGCATTAATACTGTCTTTGTATATATAGAGACCTGCCAATTTATTCTCTGCAGAAAAAAACATGTCAAAGCACAAATAATATTTGTACGTGGAAAATCTATAAGCCAGCTATACAATTTTGGAATATTGTTGAGAATAGACTACAAAGCAACAGCTAGTGCAGCATCTCTTAAGTTAGAGACTGGTGAACACAATACAGAAAAAGCCTAAAATAAGAGTTACTGTTTCGCAGAATGCTGGACCAATAACTGTTGCGCCCGTGACTTGTTGATCATTTCATTCATGGACAACCCACCCTGAAACATAATTTGCTGGTGATACTGTAAGGTATCACTTCTCAGCGTATTGGGATTGTGCGCGCGGGTCTCTCTTTTGCTTATTATTCTAAAAGATGGGCAATCGAGGAAACAGATTAAGAAGATATATACGCAAAAAATATATGTTTCTCGCCTTTCATTGATTGGGATTTGAATCTATATATATATTGACCATTCTGAACTTGTGTTTGATTAAAATAGATAAGAGTGCTAATTCTGTACAAGGCAATGTGACATCTTCCTAGTACTATACTGTGTGCACCTTGCAGGAAAAGGGAAGCCATACGGCTATATTAATTTGTCATTCTAAGATTAAGTACAACCTAGCTTCACCATTGGAACCAAATTTCTCTTAACTGGAAATTGTCGGTGCAAGAAAGTTCACCAAGTTAATTTACTACTTCAAAAGCAGCGTTTTAAGAATTCATTAACTTAACTGTATATCATTTTTTTTTAAATATGCAAAAAAACATTGACATCTATCTGAAACATTCGTGTACGGTACTATTCTCCTTATTATCAGCAGATAATTATACCGTCTATACATGTAACCATCACGCGAGAGATTCTTTTAAATCCAAGGCAACGTACGATATTTCATGTGTAATATGGGTAACAGACGGTGCATAAAAAGAACTGCAAATACATGGAGCAAAAATGGAAATTACAGGAACGACTTTTTCTTGGTTAGATAATGATCGGCTTGAAATTATGTTTGCTTTGAGTTTAAGCATAGAATTAGCAAACCCATGAAGTTAAAAAACCACGTAAGTTTTTATCTAGACCCTTTGTTTTACTTGGAAAGCAACGGCTGAGCATAGAGAAACACAAACCCCCCACCAACAGGCCCACCACCTACATTTCCTTTTCTCTCCTGCTGCTACATAAGCACTACCAAGATTACTCTTTCTTCATACCATCTTCCCAAACTTCATTATAAAATTCCTTTCTATAATATTTCTTCTTTTGAGTTTCATTATTTGTACTTAATTCAGTGTCTGGAATGGCGTCGAACTCGACATGGACTGCAAAGCAAAACAAGTTGTTCGAGAATGCTTTGGCCATTTACGACAAGGATACACCTGATCGCTGGCACAATCTTGCCAGAGCTGTGGGTGGGAAAACTGTGGAGGAAGTGAAGAGACATTATGATATGCTTGTTGAAGATGTAAGCAAGATTGAGGCTGGAGAAATTCCTTTGCCCAATTACAAGAAAATTGGAGTCAGCAACAAAGGTTAGTGTTCCATGGATGAAGAACAAAGGTACTAGAACTTCACACTTTTCTACCTTACATAGTATAAAGTTGAGGGACCAAAATCTTTAATTTGATGATGATTATATGGTAAAGATTTAATTATTTATTAATTTACCATGCATGCAGGCTGAAGGGTCTTAGGTTCAGTGAAGAATAAAGCAGAATCCATAGAATAAAGATCCCATATATATGTGTGGTTTAATTAACAAGAATCAAGAAAATATGATTGGTTATCTTAGACTTTCATTTTCATTTCTGTAATTGTAATGACAAATATTTCTTTCTCTTTCCTCAATGCTACATGTACCGCTAGGAGGAATTATATCATTAATTCTAAATTAGTGACTCCAAGTTAATTATTTCCTCGTAAGATTTTAATGCAATGCTATATTATATGAGTGTTTTGGTTCACTCTTTATTTTACCTCCTCAATCCTCACATCAACAAGAACAACAGATGTGAAATGATCAAATTCATTCTAATTACATCATTTAATATTACTTTCAAACAAGAACGTACAACGTGTCGACAAAACATATTTAAAAAGGTTCTCATGAATCTTCACTATTATTTTATATTTCATTGGTGATTAATTAAAGTTATGAAATCCACCTGAATATTAGGGTTTGTGTTGATAAAATCAATCAAAAAAATTACTCAACGAATAATAATTGGCAGCGTCACAAAAAGATAAAATTTGTTAAAATGAAATCATATTTCCACTGACTTTAATTAAATCCCCTAATACACTACTCGTTCCCTATGATTTCATTTGTTTGAAGAGTTGGAATCATATTGTAAAACAACATAATTTTATTCTGTAATTTTGGAGGCCAAATGATGATGGTTATAAGAAAATTAATGATTCCTTGAACGTTATATCACGATCTTCTAAAATCATATGACTCATGAGTTTCCTATTGGCATGCAATTGACGTGCATTTCCCACTTCTATTCTCATCTTAATGATTTATATGTAGTCTTTGTAAATTGTATATTTGATTAGTTAGGTTTAATGGGTTTTCATTTGCTTGCTTTTATCTTTTATTTTATTTTTTGTTTATGAAAACAGACATTTATTTATTGACGTTTTTAAAAATTTTTAAAAAAATAGATATTGCACTTTTAAGTACAAAGGTTTAAATAACTTTTAGTTATTTTTCTCATATTTGGAAAAAAAAATGCAAACCATAATTTAAAAGTTTATTATTATTACAATTTAGTTATCAATAATAATACATTATTAGATAACAAAGTTTAATAAAATTAACTATTGCATACTTAAATTGCTATTGAGGATGATGATATATTATACAAACTTTTTGATTTTGAAAATTATTAAGATTTATTTTTAAAATAAAAAAATATAACTATACTTAATATAAGTTAATTCCATTTTATCTAAAAAAATCGGTTTGTGTTATAGTTAACAATTTAAAAATTGGCTCAATAACCTCTTATAAAATATCATTAATTAAAAAAATAGGTTAATTTTTATATAATATATATATATAAATTCCTTTTACACAAATTGAGATGATAAAATTTCACTTATTTTATAAAATATATAATATATAATAATTATATAATATTTTTAGATTAATTTGTATAAAAACTTTATATTTTTAATATATATTTGTGTGTATGAAATAACATTGTGAAGGCGACAATCAATGATACTTTAATTTATAAACCATGAAATAACTTTTAGACTCTCGACAAAAGCATGAACAAAAAGAGAGTGATATTTTTTTAAGTAGAATCGAACGGTTATGGGTGAATACATATAATTTGGAATGGTTTGAGATAAAATTTTAAATCGATCCATATATTACAATTTAAAAATAAATCAATCCATTTTAATTCGCTAAAATATTATAAATCAATCTAATCTAAATCACAAAGTACAGTTTAAAACGGTTTCGATTCGTAATTTAGATTACATTATAAAATTAAAGATATAATAATTAATAATTATCAATTCTAAAATCCCTCGTTAATATTTATGAGAGTTTCGTAAATAATTTTTTTTAACTCCTATGCAAATAATTTGTTATTAATTATTATTATATAAAAAAATAAATAAAAAATTATATATAATTTAAGATAATAAATAAATAATAATAATAATTTTATAAAATAATATTAAATTATTTAATTTATGATTTTGCGATTTAGATGACTTAATCTACTGTTTAAATAATAAATAACAATTTAAAAATATTAATTTATAAATTTTTTAAATTAATTCAAACAATTAATTTTAATGATTTGAACTGAACCGTTTGGCCATGCTTGCCAGTATGAACGGCCTGCTTCAACACATGGTAATGAGCTGATGATTTGGATTGAACCTTTTGGCCATGTTTACCAGTATGAACGGCCTGCTTCAACACATGGTAATGAGCTGTGCTATAACTTCCTAAAAACGTTTCTAATACGCTTATTCTTACTAAAAAAACACGTTTCTTGTTCGGTTTTTTCTCTTCAATATTCTTTTAACACTGTTACCATTTTACCCCTACCTCTTATGTAAATTGACCGATTAGGGTTGCACCTCCACGCCTTTTCTCTCTTTTTTTTCTTTTTCTGTTTTTTTTTTTTTTTGTTCGCATTCATCGGTCACTCGTCAGTCCGACAAAATAGGAAGCCATGGAATCCAGTGCCACTCCAGTCAAGGCATGCAGAACCAGTTTCAATTTCTCTACTTTCTATTTAGTATATTTGTTTATTAGTATTAGGGTTTGGATGATTTCTTTCTTGTGTCTAATTCGTGTTGTTGCTCAGATAATTTTGGGCTCATCTTCAATGCCTCGTCGAAAAATATTAGCTGAAATGGGATATGAATTCACAGTCATGGTACTTTTTTATTTTAATTTGAGTTTGTTTTTAGTTGGGTAATTAGTGAAGTTAGCTTGTTATTATCAGAAAATTGACTCCTGTCATTATTTAGGCTGCAGACATTGATGAGAAAAGCATTCGAAAGGAGGAACCTGAAGATTTAGTAATGGCTATTGCTGAGGCAAAGGTGATTGGTTTTTATTAATTTACTACAAATAACACTGGGAATAACATTTATGTTTTAAATTCTTTGCTTAACAAGTATAATTTATTGCTTTGCTTCAGCTTAGATAGTTAAAGAGATGCATATTTTTCTTTCAGGTTCATTGAGTAAGGTTGTATGCTCCCTTATTGTGCATAAATATCACTTCAAATCCAACATTGAAGTTTAATTTTAGACACTTTTTGACATTAATTAATGATTGTGAGGGTACTTTTAGTTAATATTTTCCTAAGATCTCTTTGAAACTGTAACTAAGAGTTGAGTTTGGTTTAAAAATCTGTCATTGATTGAGTGTGAATTGCATCTCAGGCTGATGCCATAATATCAAAATTACAAACAATGGATAGTCAACTGGGGAATGTTGAACCAACGATTTTGATTGCAGCAGACACAGTATGTCTTGTTTTCTTTTTATCTTAGATGTTACTCCTTCTTTCAACCATTGGGTTTATCAAGCCTTTTATTACCAAGGGTCATTTATTGATTGGAGCTGCATAAAGCTTTCTTTAGGGGAATATTGTACTTAGTCTGGCACCACTAATTGTTCTATTGGATTAATGGAGCCTCTTCTTCGAAGTTTCCTTCTAATTACAAAGAGATTACAGTTAAAATATCTTTTGTTCAGTTCCGACATGAATCTTCAAGCATGCTAGTTAATTACTGTCTTAACTCATTGTGAAATGTCTATGGACTTTGATTAATTGTATGTATATGGGTTTCAGAGACCAAGTTGCATGTTCTTCTTCTCTCTGCGGTAATAACGCACATAGTTTCACTTAGTATTTACATTCTGTTATTGGTATTATTGTCAGCCTTAGTAATTACTATTGGCTACCAGCTGTAGTCAAACTCTACTGCTTATCATTACAGAACTTTTCACAGGCAGAAGCCATCTTAAATAGGCTCCCCATTGGTGACTACATAAAGGAAGCTGAGCCAACAGTATTAATTACTGGTGATCAAGTATAAATCAATTACTCTCGTATATTCTTGTTCTTAAATTGCTTGTGTCTCCTATTTGTGTTATTTATTTTTATTTGTTAGGATACCAAATCCCTGATAACTTGCTGTACCTTCTGACAAAGAATAAAAAGAAGGAAACCCATAATGATTATGGAAAGTAAATTGAAACATATGAGATTTAAATGGCAAGCTGAAGTTTGTTATCCCAACACTTTCAAAATATTGTTGTCTAGGGATTGGTGAACTTGTCTTGGAAGACACAAATTCTTTGGTTCTTTTGACTAAGTATTCATAGAGATGCTAATTTCAACATATACAAGGTCAATCTTTCCTTTCAAGTTTAATTCATAAGTCCGTCATTGGCTAATAGGAGTATGACCCTTCATATTAGACATTATTTGCTTGTGACATAACTTAAGTCTAAACCACAAGTTATCAGTTTTGCTCCCTACTTGCCACCGGTTATTATCATTTTTGTTGTTGACTTGTATCAGCATAGGAGAATTACTGCTTATGTTTTTAAGCAAAATGGACTGCCAGGACATTGTATCCTCTCAGATAAATGGCCTCTGGGTGATAAGACATGCTTGTAACGTTGAATTCTTTAATTCTTTTCCCTTGCTTGGAAATGAATTCAATTATTGTTATTTCTTACTATTATTATAAATGATCTGGAGGTGGTGGTCTATGAAAATGTGATCAGAGAAAAACCGTCCAGCAAGGAGGAAGCGTGGCAATTCATAAAAGGTCCGCTTAATATTCTTTGCTCTATTTCTTCTTGTTTGAATTCTCTGAAGCTATGGTGATTTACAGATCAGGATTGCAGGTTACTCTGGAGGGCAATGTGCAACAGTGGGATCTGTTCTTGTCACCAACCTGAAGACGGGATTCAGGAAGGGAGGATGGGACAGGGTGGAGGTACCATTTGTTTATATGCCATAACTCATGGTCATCTTAGATCCTTATTGTAATCTACTTTTTAAGTAAAAATAAACTGATGCTTTTTGGTGGAATTGGAATGCAGTTGCATTGATTCTCGAATTATCAGTATATTTGTAATATCAGTTTTTTGGTTATGCCTTGCAGATCCAGTTCCATGAGATACCAGATGGAGTAATTGAGAAGCTGGTAAAACTGTTTTTCATTTGTGCAAATGGTAGTTTCATTCATATGGAATTACGAGTTATAGTCTTCACCTTCTCTTTTGGGTTCAGATTGAGGAGGGGACTGTGCTCAATGTTGCTGGGGGACTAATAATCGAACATCCTTTGATTTTACCCTACATTAAACAAGTGGTTGGTTTCTTACTCCTAGCCTATCATATAATATCAATACAATAGATAATAGTACATAAAGCATAGCATTTGGAACAATTAAGGAACAAGCATAGAATGCCATAGTAGGATCAAATCAGAGCTTTTTACTAGACTCTCGATCTTGAATTAAATTGTTGTAATAGAATGATTGATAGTGAGTTAGCCTGAAAAAGTTGCATGACTGCAGCCCCATCTAGGATGCCCTAAGCATTGTTACAAGAATGTATCATCACAGTATCTTCAATTCTTTTAATTTCTGCCAACCATTATGATTATATGTTTTCAAATTCCTGGTGGATGAATGACATTGATATTCTATTCCTTTGCAGGTAGGAGCAATGGACAGTGTGATGGGACTTCCAAAAGCCCTAACTGAGAAACTCATAAGGGATGCTCTATGAGTAACAAAGTAATCATTTCTCTCTCATATTCAGCCTATGGACATGTCTTCGCCTGCAACCACATTATGCACTCATTTTGTTGCTTAAAACTAGTTATCGAGTACAAAACGGCTACAATGTTGGTGTTAATTTATATTGGTTCCTGAATGTAAAAGGCCGGTACATAATTCATACTGCAAACAATTAAAGAGAACGTATTAGTAGAATGAAGAATTTAGAATTTAATTGCTGAAAACTTAACAAATGTCATTTGGAAAGGAGGCTGTTTTTTTGGTCATTTGGTATTAATATATATTCAATAAAATTGTCATTCAGAAACCTAGTCCGTATAAATTGGATTCGACAGTGAGAAATGGTTGATTCAACGTGTAAAATTTTTTGGGTGTTGGGGTTCAAACCTCACCAACATTTTTAGTTGCAGAGTGAATTGGTAGTGGTTTTTAATTTTGCAATTCGGTTATTTTTGAAATTTTTCATTAATTTAATATTTTTTTGAATTAATTAAAATTTTGGAATCTAAAATCTTGAATTATCGTGGGTTAATAATAGTTCAAAATTGTGGATGTAATGCCTAGGAAATATAAAACCAATATTAAATAGTTATTGAAGGAATTGACATGATATCTGTTTGGGTATTTTTATCGAAGCTCGGTCCAAAGGTTTAGATCTATTATATGGACATAATTCTTTCCAAGAATTCTTGAGTATGATGATATTCTGAAACCTTTTTTTGCGGTACTAGAAGGAATAGGATCGTGTTGGGTGATCCATTCGAGATCATTAATTCAAAAAATCTATCTCGGATTATTCGTAGCAAATATATGCTTGGAGGAAGTCATCAGCATCACCTATTCGAGACCCCGTCTCAAGGCATTTGATCAAGCAGCTATTGTATAAGATGTCATCGAGCGCCTATCGTACCTCCAAAAGAAAAATCAACACTCGAAGCCTCAGGGAATCAGGACTCGGAGTCTCGGGAATACATGTGACATGGAATAGTATCTACGATTATATGATGTCATCAAAAACCTGATATATCTCCGAAAGAATATAAGGATTCCGAGTCTTAGGGAATCAGGAGTCGGAGCCTCGGTGTACACGTGGTATGGTACAGTACTACGACAGTCATACCTCGTGATTCTTACAATAAACTTTCAAAACACGCCAGTCGGATAACAACACGTGTCAACAGATACGAAATTTTATGATTTTAATATAACCGAATCCGAAAATAAAAGCAGATACACAATACCTTTTTTAGAGGATATTCATTCACACAAACCTGAGATACTCAGAGACACACGAGAGAACATTCATCTAAATTTTTTTTCTGATTTACTCATTATTCTTTTCACTTCCACATATAAGCAAAACCCTTACTAACTTAAGTATTGAAGGGTTTTTATTGAAAAATCAGTTTTAATCCTGAGATTTTATTATTTTACCGTTCATAGAATCATAGACTAAGAAAAAAGACAAATTGAGTGCTGAAGGTTGAAGATAACTATGGTTTCTTGCATCAATAATACTATTTTATTAATTATTTATGTTAATTTAAATTTATTTATTCATTTCAAATATAAATGTGTCCTCACCCATTTTAAGACCCCTAATTTACAGTATTTTCATGTAACAATTATAAAAAAAATAAAAATAAATAAAAAATGATTCAACAGTCCCCTTACCATCGACCATCGTGTTTGCGCTTTTGAATGCATTAACGATCGTGGGCTTGTATCGGTTTAAAAATCCCATTGATTGGGTTTGGGCTTTAAATATTTTCTTGTGGGCCTACCGTAATTGTCTCAATAGATCTCCAAATGCCGGCATCTAAGTCAAGATGTCGTCAGGGTTATCGGCTTATCGCCCTTATTCCTCCTCCCGCAAATATATCGAAACCGTCATTAAAGGGGGCAATTGTATATCAACGTCTTCAAACGCCACGCAAACAAAGTAATAAAAGTTTGACCAATCTCTCCCTACCGGCTATGCAGCGAGGAGGCAGTAGACACGGCGGCGGCGGTGGCCGTGATGGTGATGCGGTTGGTGTTCAGATCCAACAGAGTCGAAGGTTGCCAGATTTCTTACAAAGCGTGAATCTTAAGTACGTGAAATTAGGCTACCATTATCTTATCTCTAATTTATTAACATTGTGCTTTATACCCTTGATCTTAGTGACCTCAATTGAGGTTTCTCAAATGAATATTGAAGATTTACGTCAGTTATGGTTACACTTACAGTTCAATCTGGTAAGCATCGTTATTTGCTCGGCTATTCTTGTTTTCGGATTAACAGTTTATATCATGACTCGGCCTAGACCTGTTTATTTAGTAGATTACTCGTGTTATCGACCCCCTGATGATTTAAAGGCCTCGTATGAAAAATTCATGAAGCACTCTAGACTAACAGGAGATTTTGATGAGTCTTCTCTAGAGTTCCAGCGCAAGATTCTTGAGCGCTCTGGGCTCGGGCAGGAGACTTATTTCCCTGAAGCTATACATGCAATTCCACCGAAACCATCAATGGCTGCAGCTAGAGAAGAGGCTGAGCAGGTTATTTTTGGTGCTTTGGATAGTCTTTTTAGTAACACAAATGTTAATCCGAAAGATATTGGCATTCTTGTTGTGAATTGTAGTTTGTTTAATCCGACACCATCATTATCAGCTATGATTGTAAACAAGTACAGGTTGAGGGGTAATATTAGGAGCTATAATCTGGGAGGGATGGGTTGTAGTGCCGGGGTGATCGCGGTTGATCTTGCTAAAGATTTGTTGCAAGTAAATTGGAATACATATGCTGTGGTTGTGAGCACAGAGAACATTACTCAGAATTGGTATTTTGGGAATAAGAAGTCTATGTTGATACCCAATTGCTTATTTCGTGTTGGGAGTGCGGCAATTTTGCTTTCGAATAAGGGTAAGGATAGGAGACGAGCTAAGTATAAACTTGTTCATGTTGTGAGGACACACAAAGGGGCAGATGATAAGGCTTTCCAGTGTGTTTATCAGGAACAGGATGATCATGGAAAGACAGGTGTTTCATTATCGAAAGAATTGATGGCAATTGCTGGAGGGGCACTTAAAACTAATATCACTACATTGGGTCCTCTTGTGCTTCCGGTTAGTGAGCAGCTTCTGTTTTTTGCAACTCTGGTGGTTAAGAAGCTATTCAATGGCAACCTCAAGCCTTACATCCCAGATTTTAAGCTGGCATTTGATCATTTCTGTATTCATGCCGGTGGGAGGGCTGTGATTGATGAGTTGGAAAAGAATTTGCAGCTGCTACCAGTGCATGTGGAGGCTTCTCGGATGACTCTCCACCGTTTTGGGAATACCTCATCAAGCTCTATCTGGTATGAACTGGCATATACAGAAGCCAAGGGGAGGATGTGCAAGGGTCACCGTGTCTGGCAGATTGCTTTTGGGAGTGGTTTCAAATGTAACAGTGCTGTATGGGAGGCACTCCGGAATGTGAAACCGTCTGTTAATGGTCCCTGGGAAGATTGCATTGATAGTTATCCTGTGCAATTAATCAGCTAGCTCAACAAGATTAAGGTTAGATCATCCGTTCAAGGTAATTGTCTCTGTATCAACACCGTTTGTATGTTTCTTTAACTGATTGCTCATATTGTACTCTTATCAGATCATGACTGTCAAATTTTGATTTCCTTTTGTTTTGGAGAATTTGCTTGTGTGTAATTTTAAGAAACGGTCTGATCTTTCTTCGAGCTAGAAATTTAAACGGTAGATTTTAGTTTTAGTCCTTTAAAGTACTTTCAACTTACCAAGAATGTTCGTGTTCGTTCCAATTATTCTGGAGAAAGAATAAAATCAGAGGCCGCTGAGTGATGTTGTGTTAAAACCATTTTTTCGTCTGTCTTTGCTACGTCTTTTGATTCGAAGTTCGAGCATTTTGGCTTTGAAAGGCATTAACAATAACATTTGGAGAACGATAAATACCACCTAATGGTTTTTTTTGAAACATCATTAACTCTTTTATTAGAAAATTTATGACAAACATTCTTATAATTTTTTAAAATATCATTTTATTATAATATTTGTGATAAATATTTATCTATAGTTTAGGAGTCATTTGTTAAATAGAAAAATATAAATATTTAATTTTTATCATATAAATTTTAAATCAAAATAATTAAATTTTTAAAAAAATATTTTAAATTTAATTTATAATATTTTATATTAAAAATTTATAAATTAATTTTTAAAAATTACATTTAACATATTTTTTCTATATTAATCAAAATTTATGAATTTAATTTTTATTTTATAATTTAAATTTATAAATATTTTATACTATAAAAAATTAATTTATAATTTTAAATAAAATAAAAATATAATGTCACTGAATAATTTAAATAAAAATATTAAAAATTTTATTTAATTTTTAAAAATAAAAATAAATAATTTTATAAATTTAAATTTTCATAATAAAAATAAATTTATAAATTTTTATTGAAATAAAATAAAAATATTTTAAATTAAAAATTTAAAAAATACATTATAAAATTTTTTAATATAAAATAACCAAATATAGGATAAAACTCGGACCTAACCTTCTTGATATTTTAACAAAGAGAATCATGAAGTGGGAGTTGAACCTCGGACCTTGAGGTCCACATGATTTTATTTTAT
>JAVXUL010000002.1:3160131-3171687 GCA_035590515.1 Trichilia minutiflora | reverse complement strand
TTTTTATAAATAAGAAATCTTAATTTATTGACTTAGAAAAAATACGAGATAATTGTCATATTTAAAGAAATAATTTAAATAAAATTTATAATAGATATCTTCACACTTCAATAAAAATTTGTAGCGGTAATACAGACCACCCTAAAGGGTTATCTTAATTTTTTTTTAAATAATTATTACATGAAAACACTTAAAATCTTTGGGTGAACACACACACCAAAAAAAAATAATTCAGATTTCTGTTCTCGGCGCTTTTAAACAATCGTGGGCTGGTGGTATGTAAACTCGGCTTAAAATCCCAATGATTGGGTTTGGGCCTTTCCATATCTTTGATGTTGTGGGCCTACCATAACTTGCTCAGTAGATCCCGAAATGTATGCAATTAAGATATCGTCAACGTTATCGTAATTCCTCGTCCAGCAAATAACGCGCAGCAGTTATTAAAGTGGCAAAAGTTCATTGTCTTCGAACGCCACACTGACAATAGATAAAAATTTGACCAATCTCTCACCACCGGCTATGGAGCCAGGCCGCGGTAGACATGGGGACGGCGGTGGCCGTGTTGGTGATGAGGTTGGCGTTCAGATCCAACAGAGTCGTAGGTTACCAGATTTCTTACAAAGCGTGAATCTTAAGTACGTGAAATTAGGCTACCATTACCTTATCTCTAATTTATTAACTTTGTGTTTTATACCGTTGATCTTAGTGACCTCAATCGAGGTTTCTCAAATGAATACTGATGATTTACGTCAGTTATGGCTACACTTACAGTTCAATATGCTAAGCATCGTTATTTGCTCGGCGATTCTTATTTGCGGATTAACAGTTTATATCATGACTCGGCCAAGACCAGTTTATTTAGTAGATTACTCGTGTTATCGACCTCCTGATGATTTAAAGGCCTCGTATGAAAAATTCATGGAGCACTCTAGACTAACTGGAGATTTCGATGAGTCTTCTCTCGAGTTCCAGCGCAAGATTCTTGAGCGCTCTGGGCTCGGACAGGAGACTTATTTCCCTGAAGCTATGCATGCAATCCCACCGAAACCATCAATGCGTGCAGCTAGAGAAGAGGCTGAGCAGGTCATGTTTGGTGCATTGGATAGTCTTTTGAGTAACACAAATGTTAATCCGAAAGATATTGGCGTTCTTGTTGTGAATTGTAGTCTGTTTAATCCGACACCATCGTTATCAGCTATGATTGTGAACAAGTACAGGTTGAGGGGTAATATTAGGAGCTATAATCTGGGTGGGATGGGTTGTAGTGCCGGTTTGATTGCGATTGATCTTGCTAAAGATTTGTTGCAAGTGAATTGGAATACATATGCTGTGGTAGTGAGCACAGAGAACATTACTCAGAATTGGTATTTTGGGAATAAGAAGTCTATGTTGATACCCAATTGCTTGTTTCGTGTTGGGGGTGCGGCTATTTTGCTTTCGAATAAGGGTAAGGAAAGGAGACGATCTAAGTATAAACTTGTTCATGTTGTGAGGACACATAAAGGGGCAGATGACAAGGCTTTCGGGTGTGTTTATCAGGAACGGGATGATCAAGGGAAGACAGGTGTTTCATTATCAAAGGAATTGATGGCAATTGCTGGAGGGGCACTTAAAACTAATATCACTACAATGGGTCCTCTTGTGCTGCCGGTTAGTGAACAGCTTTTGTTTTTTGCAACTCTGGTGGTTAAGAAGTTATTCAATGCCAATGTGAAGCCTTACATCCCAGATTTTAAGTTGGCATTTGATCATTTCTGTATTCACGCTGGTGGGAGGGCTGTGATTGATGAGTTGGAGAAAAATTTGCAGCTGCTACCGGTACATGTGGAGGCTTCTCGGATGACTCTCCACCGTTTTGGGAATACCTCATCAAGCTCTATCTGGTATGAACTGGCATATATCGAAGCCAAAGGTAGGATGCGCAAGGGTCACCGTGTCTGGCAGATAGCTTTTGGGAGTGGTTTTAAATGTAACAGTGCCGTATGGGAGGCAATCCAGAACGTGAAACAGTCTGGTAATGGTCCCTGGGAAGATTGCATTGATATGTATCCTGTGAAATTAATCAGCTAAGTCAACAAGATTAAGGTCAAACCATCCATTCAAGTTATTTGTCTCTAAATTAACATCGTTTGTATGTTGCTTTGACTGATTGTTCATATTGTACTCTATCAGATCATGATTGCCAAATTGATATGCCTTGAGCTTTTTGTTTTGAAGAGTTTGCTTTGAGTGGAATTTCAAGAAATGGTCTGATACGTCTTCCGGCTAGAAATTTAAGCATCACACGGTAGATTTTAATTTTAAACCTTATGAGTAGCTTTAACGTACCAACAATGGTCGTGTTTATTCCAATTATTCTAAATAGAGGTGTGCAAATTCTAAATAGATTTATTTTTTACATTCTTTTTTATCACAAAACTTCTAATGGAAGTACTTATTTATAAACATATAAAAATATGATGTCATTTATTATTTATTTATTATTTTATTTCATCATAAAATAGATTTATTATTTATCTATATTATTTATTTTAAGTTTAAAATTATATAATAGTATTATTCAATATATTTTAATATAGATTTGCATCTAAATTTGATTCAATTTAAATTACTTATATATTTAAGTTTAAATTTTATATATTATTCCCATATTTAAGCCTAAATTTTAAGATATATTAGCTTAAAATTCAAATAGAATCAATTTAATATAATTTATTTTATATAGTTTAGATTGAATTAGATTATAATATATTTATAGATTGAATTAAATTATAATATATTTAGATTAAATTATCTTAAATACAAGTTACAACATGCGATCAGTTCAGTTCAATCCAATGTGTATATGCCTTTAAAAGTGTCATAAGATAAAAGTTCTTGGACTATGAAAGCACTTTATCTTGAACTGTCTTCGACTAAAAGCTCTTCACTAGATGGTCAATCATGTTCATGTCAGCTATAATACTAATAAAAATTCTTCGCAGCATAGTCAATCATGTCAGCCACAACACTCCCTATACTATACTAATGATCAAACAAAAGTTTTTCACAGGATAGTCAATCATGCAAACCAAAATGTTAATCAAATAAAAGCTCTTCACATGATAATCAATCATGCCAGCCACAATGCTAATCTTGCTAATGATAAGTGGAGAAAAGCATTAGATTAAATATTAAATTTAATTCAATATTATAAGTAATTAAATTAAGTAAAACACTTGCCAATTAAATTAATCATTAATCAAACCGGAAATTAAACGTATTTATATTTTACGTCGTTTAATCTAAAAGAAAAAAAAAATCATCAAAATTAAATCATATAATTGAAGGGAGAAAAAATTAGGAAAAAATTGCAAAACTTAAAAGCATGTCTGTTTAGGGTTGAAATTCATAGATAGGCAGGCTGTCTACACATAAGTTTAAAATTCTAAACATTTAATCAATTAGTCTAATTCATTGGGATTACAAGTAAGATGACTCGTTTGTATTATTAAGTTTTGACTAATGCTCAGACACCCTATTTCTTGTTTTTCATAACTTAAATTCTATGCTACATATTAATGGGGAAATAGTCTTCTTTCTTATCAAAATCAGCCTCAATGAAATTAATGAATAAAATGAGCTGAATAGTTAAAAACAAGATATTAATAGTTATGGTAAAACAAATAACAGGGGTTGCATAACAATACAAGCCAAAGCTAAAGTGGCTGAACAGAACATGCCTTCGTTTTTGCCAAACAGCGACAAAAATTTTACATATTTCCATCATGCGGTATCTGAGGGATCATTTCAAAATGGAATAGCAGAAAATGGCTGCTTTAAGAGAGAAAAGTAGGAAGAAGAAAATTTCATCTGAAGGACCGCTGAATTTCTTCAAGAGTTCTCCCTTTCGTCTCAGGGACCCAAATGCTTACGAACGCCACAGTGAAAGCACTTACTACCATGTATATTGTAAAGGTTCCTGTTATAGGTAAAGTAGCCCTAATTAGCTAGACAACAATAACAATTAACATAAAAGCCAGTGTAATAGCAGCAACAACAGAAAGTGCTTTCTCCATCAGCCAATAACTGTTATTTAGTGCTTGAGTTATTGCATTGTGTGTGGTGCAATGGGAAGCAGAGAGAGAAACAAACCTCCACTGCTCCAATCCAAAAGCAAGTTTGCAGTCATTGTAATGAGCCAGGAAGTGAACCAGTTGGCAAGCGTAGCCACACTTCCACCGAGGCCCTTTATATTGATTGGAAGAATCTGCATTACATGACAGAATAGCAACATAAGCAGAAATAAGTGACAAAATATAAAATGTGGTGATGTATGTTGGTACCTCAGACATTATAAGCCAAGGAATGGGCCCCATTCCCAGAGAGAAGGCAACTATCATGGCCTGGAAGAAAGGAACAGGTTATGAAGATGGTAAAAGTTGTAGTAAATAAAGATTCAACAAGATTCACTATATCATGATAGGCAAAAACAGACATACCACAACTCCAGCAACTGAAATGATGCCCAATATGCTATAAAGACTAGAATCATCAGATACAAAACCCTGAGGTCAAGTAACAACACAGGAAAAACAAATCAGAGACCACGGTCCAATGAGATCGAGAATTTAGAAAGGAAATTACTTTCCCCAAAATGTAGTGTCATTTCATTTCCTATCACTAGTTAATCATAAAGCCAGAGTATGTGCGGTTCAAGATTTCATTTTTAACAAGATCCAACCATATACCTTCGCAAAGAAAGATACTGCAACAATTAGGAGGCTTGCAGTCATTCCAGCAGAGGAAATCTACAACAAATTAGAAAAAGGTGAATTTTGGCCATCTCTCAGACTCTCATCTCCAAGCAGATATCTAATGACTAATAAAGAGAATATTGCCTAAACTCACAATAAGTAGAAGTCGGCGACCCGTTTTATCTACCAACCATGTAGCCACTCCAGTAGCAATGACCTATGTAGTGTATATATTCCAATTATTTTTGCAACTTAAAGAACTGATGTATTCAGGTTACTTTAAGTAAAAGCATTTTTGTCTTCAAGTTTTCATCAAAGTTATACCTGAACAGCACCAAGTCCTAATGTAGCAATATTACTTGATGTAATCCCTGTTAAATAGTAAGGCAATGATCAGAGCCATGTGAATTTAATTCTAAACTGACATAACTATGTGGATACACTAAGCATGACAAAAAGTAAAATTGACTCCATTAAATCTAACAGAGACAGCTAAGATGGAGATACTAAACATAACAATTAGCATATTATGGGCTAAGCCAGAATAGAAAGCAACTTTGTTTGACCACGGTCCTGAGAAACATTTAGAGGCAAACAAGGAAGGTTTATCCTGGATAAATCTATATTGTTTCACGCAACTAGTAATTCCTTGAGGTTCTGTAATGACCTTATGAAGGTCTACCTATGCACTTTCAAGCACATAGTTGAATTTCTTAATGATCTGACAGTTTATACACACTCCCTTCTCCTACAAACAAATCATTTGAAAAACAGCTAGGGAAATATTTTCAGTTTACCAGCAGATTCAAAAATAGTACTGGAATAGAATATAACACCATTTACTCCACTAATCTGCTGCAAGATAAGTAGACCAACTCCAATCTGCAAGACATCAGTTAGTCCCAAGCAATTAGGTTTGAATGATTAATCATTGTTCAAAGTGAGGCCTAAATGGTGGTAGATAAAAAAATTAAGTTTCTAGAAATAGTTAATACCATCAGAGGAAAATAATATCTTTTTTGTTTGAGTTGTGCAAACCGCATTGTTGCTCTTCTGCTAGTTGACGCTACAGACCTCTGCATGATGCAATTGAGACAAAATTATCTGAACTACTATTTTGCATTGGTGAATTTTTCCAAGGATGCCCAAGAAGAGACAGCATATGTAAAAGTAGGGGACCACCTTGCGATATCCAAAAGAGAAAAAGAAGTTGAACTTGCTTACTGTTACCTTAATTTCATTCACTTCAATGGAAATATCAGTATCAAACCCTCTCAAAACTTGCAAAGATGATTCAAAATCTTCTGTCATACCCATTTTTGCCTAAATTAAGGTGGGAAAATAAAACTTGCTTCGTGAAATTACAACAATATTTGCAACTATAATCAATACAAGAAACTCCTTCATCGACCTTACCAGCCACCGTGGAGATTCTGGAATGAAAAACAGGCCAGGTATCAATATTGTACATGGCAATATTCCTGCAAGAAACATGATGACAAAGTTTCATCAATCAGATATGAAAATGCATATATTCACCCATAACCATAGTAAAGCAAATTACAATCACATGTCAAGGTAGTTTTTTCCTTCCAAAAAGGAGGAAGAGCTTCAACTTGTGATGTTTCAAATAATAATAACCATGCAAGTTGACAACGGGACAAAAGTATAGATTGGTATACAAAGAATCATCTTGAACACACATGATGAATTGCAATAATCTTTTCAGTAATTATCTTAACTAACTTGTCAACACAGCTAACTCATGTTTACATGAGAAAAAATTATAACAATGTTAAAATAGAATTGTGCTAAGATGTCTTTGAGATGGTGGTTTCCAACGTGCAAATTCAATTTATTAAAGTGTTGCTGTCCTGGGAATTATTGAGTACAATTCAAGAAACAATGCTTCCTTTGCACTAACCATCTTTGGTTGCCATTGTTCACATAAAAATTGAAATGATATTCTCAAATTCTCTAAATTTAATAACTACCAATTATTCATAATAAGCCAGAAGATTCCATTCATCCAAGATATAATCAAGTGGTGGGTGTTGGGGATTGCCAAGGGAATTTATAAGTTTGAAAATTACCGAGAATTGCAAGTATTCTCCACTGGACAAAAAGCCCCAGGAAATACACCAGCATTATTCCAATTGTGACAGAGAGCTACACGGCATGTCAGCAAAAATCAACTAATTTGGCAAGTGATTTGAGTTTAACTTTTGTAAGAATTGATAGAAACAAAATCAAATCAAGTGTGCCGTAGCCACCAAAAAACAACCAACCTGATTCACCGAACCCAAGGCCCCTCTCAAGTTTTGAGGTGATATCTCAGCTATGTACACTGGCACCTATAGAATATGAATAAGCATGATATTCAAAACTTACTTTCATGCACAGATTTAAGTTCATTTAACTGAACAACACAAACTTGCAGCTCAAGATTACCGTATAAGAGATAATCCCTACACCAAAACCTTCTAACAACCTTCCCATGTAAAGAAAAGATGAATCCTTCATAAGGCAGCAGAAATAAACATTAGTTTACTCACGAGCTCTGATTGATCATACAAAAAGTAATAAATTTGTAACGAAAACTCACTCTGGCAAAAGATATGGCAAGCCATCCAATGATATTAGGAATAGCTGCAATAATTAAAGACTACAAATAACACAAAACAAGCTCTGTAGTCAACAAACTAAAAAAAACAATTCACTGAAAACAGAATACAAAGTTCATCCAAGCAATTATGTTTTACCCCTTTCCGTCCAATATACTCAGCAATCTGACCACTGGCTATTGCTCCAACCATAGCCCCCACATTTGATAGAGAACCAAAAATAGAAAACTGTTCCAACAAACTATATTACAAACGATATAAAAGCAAATCCAAATGAAATTTAAATCCAAATGAAAATCCCACCTCTGAAACTGTTAATCCAAGATCATCGATGATTGCAGATTGCGTTGGTGATGAATAACCAGACTACAATAAAGAAAAAGACTAAAATAATCAATTGAAAGCTTAACGTGTTTCTTCATTTCGTTCTAAATAGCACTGAAAAACAGCAAATTTTTTTCTTTTGGGGAAAATAAATTTGTAAGAGGAAGATGCATACGGTGAAACCAAACTGGATGGGTCCCAAAGCGACAATGAGAACACAAGCAACAACAGAGATGGAGCTATCCCGAATGACCTGAGAAGAGCCCATCATACTGGATTGTCTAGAGCCCATACGGTACCAGCTTCCGGTGTGCAAAAAAGGTTTACGCAGATTTCCATCATCACTTTCTTCCCTGAAACTCATTTTTCTCTTTTTGCTGTCTAAATCTCAGGGAAACCGAGAGAAAAATACGGGTTTTTGAACGCCGTCGGACGAAATGCCTAACAGAGATGATATAGTACAGAAAGATCTACGAAAAATTGAAATGTTGGTTTCGATTTCGAGCACGAGAAACACGAGTCGTGGTGAGCAATACACATGATCAAGAAGTCCCAATAATAGGAAGAGAGGGGGAGATCTTTTTAGGGTTGTGTCACGTCATCATCTTGTCTTCTTGCAAGAAACTATTAATTCCAACACAACTCAGCTCTTGGACGATTGGCCAATTAATCACAGTAAACAGTCAACAACTCCGCTTTTGTTTTTTGAGATTTCACTCTTGCATTGCTCCAAAATCTCAACTGAACTTTCCATTATTTATGGTAGAGTGCATTTCGATAAAAGAGTATTCGTATGCTACAAATATCAATTAACTAAATCCAACAGTCATTACTCCATTTGGAACCAAGTTGCATTGAACAACTAATCCAGTTTTTAACCTTTCCTTGGTTAAAATTCGCAACACTTCGTATCCTTGGTCCTTGGAAAGAGTAAGACAGCTAGCTACTCATAACTCATTTATTGTCACCATCCATAGTGAAATTAAGTGTAAAAGAACGTTCTGATCAATGTGAAAGAGCCGCAAGGCTCCATATTCAAGCTTATTTAAAAATATCCGTGATTTAAATGTGACATATAAATAATAATATACTCAATTAATGTTATTTAAAGACTAATTGTTTGATCAGTGTTTAACAACCAATGATTAAGTCTAATGTTTGATAACTAATTATCAAATTAAAAAAAAAAACTCATTTTTTGTCAGTATAAAATTTAACCACATGAACCTTTTCGTTTCCAAATATTCATTAATTAAACCCTCTTTGTCTGCGTCCACATCTGCAACCAATTCTAATTCTATCATAAGCCTTGCTTTTGGTACTGCTGTCTAATGTCTAACGCCTAGCTAGGTGGGAGTTGGGACAACAACTGCGTAACTCAAGTTATTATTTTTTTATTTTTTGTCCAAATGTCACCAAATATTCCTCATACTAAGAACGAATTTTCTGTTCCACCAAACAGTCATCGTACTCAAATAATTTGAGTCTTAAACATATCTTCGTATGATTTTCATCAAGTGTTGAAAGAGATGGTTATCAATCTGTCGGATTCGTTGTTATTTATCTGTCAGGAGATAGTAGGTGTCACGTGGAAATTGTACTGCGAAAATAATTATATACACAAGCTAACGTTGGCAAAATTATTGATTATTATATAATAATTTAATAAATTTTAATGACTATTTTAATCAATGATATTATATTTTTGAGTTTTATCACTTCAAAACTGATTTGTTGTTTACCTCGAATTTATTTTTGTATTAATTTAAAGAAAGAAAAAGTTTGTTCTAAATGTAAATAAGTTTGAAATGAATAACGACTGCTTTAATTGATTGTGATCTTAACATAATTTCTTAATTTAATTTAGATTGAATCGAATTAACTTTCATGTACAATTCTTTTAAATCTTGATTATATCTTTATTATTTAAAATTTTATTATATGTTTGCATTTTTTAATAAAAAATTAAATATTGTTTTGAAAAAATATTTAATAATAATTTTATTATTATTTAAAAAGATGAAACTTTTAAACTCATACAAATATGATTTACATTTGTTTTTAAATAAAATAAAATTTATAAAACTAAAAATAAATATTTTTATGTATGAATTATGATTATCTAAGAAATCTTGTTTTGGTGTCAGATAATTTCGGGAAAATCTAAATTATAGGGTTTAGGCACTAAAAAAATTCAAAGATATAAAATATGATATTTGAGAATATCCCTATTGTTAGATTTAATGTTATTATTTATACTCTTAAAAGTATGTAATGTAATAATATTATTTTTAATTTAATAAAATTTTATTTTACATATAATTTGGTCATTATTTAACTTTTTTTTATAAATCTTAGGTTCTTCGTAAATAAAAAATAATTAATGTTTATTTATAAATTAGGTATTTTATAATATAAGATCTTAATTTTTTATTTTTAAAGTGAATGATTTATCTTAATTATTGAAATAAATATTTTGAATAAAAAATTAGTATATACGTATATACATTAAATTGTACTATTGAATTTAATAAAATAAATGTCATTAATTTTAATTTACATAACCTTTAATAAGCCTTGAGTAAATAATAAATTTACATTTATATATTATATCTTTTAAGTTATCAAAGAGTGAAACCCCATAATATGATTAAAATCTCAATAATTTAAAAATGTAATTTTATAAATAGTAAGAATATATACTTATAAGATGAAATTTATTAATATGAAACTTTTCCAAATTGTTTGATAATTAATTAATTAAAATTACGGCCGCAGTTCATTCAATAAAATACTTATTGAATACTTATTATTATTTTTAAATTTAATTATAGTTATATAATATTAAGATAATAATTAAAGCATTTATTAATTTGATATAAATAATAATTAAAAAGGCATAATATTTAGCATGAGTCTAGTTGTAAAGTCTTGTATTCAACCATGAAATCCACATCAAGTAACTATGAGGTTTTTGCTGTACATTATAAACTTTTTGATATACATCTAAAGCTTATAAAATATTTTATGGTACATATTTACAATCTAAAAATATTTATAAATACTCTCAATACTCATTTTAAACAATCCAACTGCAACAAATCAAAATCCAATTTTCAATCTAAGTATAAACATTATCATTATATCCATTTATGAATATTTTATCTCAAGAAAATAAATAATTAATTTACAAAATATAAAAAGCATGAAATTTTACAAATTATTTTATAAATCTCAAAATAGATATATAACATTGGTGTTTTATCCATTCCCAATATATAAGTAAAGCACAAGATTATATGTCACGACCCGATCCTTGGGTCTCACCTGTGATAACGCCACATACTTTCAGGGTGTACCCAATAACACAGAATACAACCTGTAGGCTTGTAAGGCTTTCACAAAATCAATATTTCCCGCAAACACTTCTAAAATATTTCTCATTTCAAATTGTAATATTTCTTTTCCATCCAAAATCCACGCTCCATAATATAATAGAAAACAATAACAATAAAAATAAAAGACGCTCCCAGTGAACTCATGCAGTGAGAGTGAGTCAAGAATGAATCCATACCTACAGGATCCACTTCTGATGCAATCATCACCATCCACGCTTCCGCTGCATTACACCTGCAAGTGGGGAAAAGGGTGAGCATACTAGCGTATACTCAGTGAGGGAATAAAACAATAAAAATAATAATAACAATAATAATAAAACCCACGACCTTTATCAAGAAATAACTGTTTACATAAAACCCTTTAAGAATAACACGTTCAACTCATTTCTTCTGTTTTCACAAATAATAAAACAAATGATAAAAGAAACTTTAACACAGTCACAAGCAAAAGAGGAGTATTCATAGAAATCATCA
>JAVXUL010000002.1:3146698-3160031 GCA_035590515.1 Trichilia minutiflora | reverse complement strand
ACTCATCACTATCTATAAATTTATTTTTAGGACTGAGTTGGTATTTTTATTTTTGACGGATTCGACAACCGATCAAAGGGTAAGTACTGATATATATTTTGTCGGTGGATAAGTAAATAAAACAGGTATGTGTGTGTATGTGTGTATATATATATATATATATATATATATATATAAATATTTAACTAATAATGTTAACAAATAAATCTCGAAAACAAAATAAATTATGAAAGCATAGATAATGTTTTATAACATTCTAATATAATAGCATGTTTATCAAATATTATTAAGTTGACCCTCTTTTCTCGATGAGTACTTTAATTATAAGTAATCTCAAGTTATTAGCAGTTTTTTTCTATGCATATAAAAATTAATGATCATGTAATATAAATAATTCTTATTTAAAATGATTAATATATGATTTAATATTTAAAAACTTTGTCCATATTGAATCTTAAGTCATATGTGAATCTATATGTGACTACATGTTTTCATCGTAACGACCTACTTCTTCACAAATAAGGTTATTACCTTTTTTATATCGACCCGTCGATGTATGACTCACTTATTATAGTTACTATCTTGGTTTGTACATAGACTATTAACTCATTCTATAACTACAGTTCTATTCTCATAAAACAAATCAAGTCAATTGGCCCTCCAACCATAATATGATAAAATAAATAAATTATTTGGCTCTCTAACCATATCATAATATAAAATCATCAAAACAAAATAAAATCATAACAATCTTAGCCTAATAGCCATTTTATTCATATAATCTAAATCAATTCAAAATCGTCGATATCATATATATCATAAAATTATCATTTGTCATAAATCTATAGCCATTGAGAAAATCATAAAACTCATAATTATATCTCAATTATTTATTTACAAATCATTATCATCATATAAAAAATTATTTATCAATATGTATACATTTGGAAACATATATTAAATCTCAATATCTATTACATCAACCACATGCTATTTAGTTTATTCATAAAATGAAATATAAAATAAATAATTATTTAAAACATGAATTTAAAATAATTTTTAACTTTCTAGAATAATAAAAGGATATAAATTTTTATAAATATTTTAAAAAATAAAAACTGTTTAAAGTTCAATTCACAATTTAGGGATGGTATGCATTTTTTATAACTTTTTCGTTACTCAAGTTCCTCTCACAAGCTTTTAATGCCTAATTATACATATCGAAATTAATGTTAATCTTTATATCTTAAATGTTAACAATATAATCATATTCACACGATTATATATATTAATTTTGAATTTCTAAATCAATACTATTCATTATATTCAAATCTGTTTCGACAATTTATCCGATTTCCATCAATGTAATCTTTGACTAATTCCTTAACAACATTTCTAAATAATTCAAACTCAATTCATCACTCTAAACTTAATATCTCTTTTTAGTTTTATAATACAAATTCTAATTTTCTTTAATTTAACCTTAAATTAAGTTATGTTAACCTCAATTTCATACGTATTAACTTAGTCATTAGAATTAAAATCTATTTTTTTAAGATAAATAGTAAAATCCTAATTGTTAAGTGATTTATTTACTATCTCATTCAATTTTCACAAGCCTACTTTTAATTCTTATAATTTAATCTCAAATCTATCTATTATGCATCTTAAATAATATAATTGAAGTCGATATATTAAAATCAAACCTAAATTTATAAAAATCCTAATTATACAATAATCCTAAAATTATAAATTTATTTAATTATGAAATTATTATTAAAATTGAATAAAAATCCTTACCATAGGATTATTAAAAGGCCTCTAAAAGCTCTGATTTCTTTTAATTCAAAAAATCCTATTTTGTATATAAATCCTAACTTTTATCCACATCTAAATCTTATTCAAATAAGAAAAATAAAGATAGTAAGATGAGGAGGGAGTGGAGTGATCGATGATTTTTTATAAAAAAATAGAGTTTAATTGGTGAAATAGTAAAGAAGTATGAAGATTACATAGAGATGAAGAGCTAAGAGGGGGAGAAATTATGGCTAAAAAAAGGAGGAAGAAGAAAATGAATAATCCCCTATTTTAACAAAGTATGTAATACACTAGATAATTACAAATTTGTCCTTAAACATATGAAAAAAAGAAATTTTCAAAAGAGGATAAAACTGATATTTCATATTTCTAAGGCTTGTTAACTTAAACTGGCATTATTTTTATTTTAAGGGGGAAAGCGACACCTAGACTAATGCTTAAATTAACATCGATTATGACTTGTTTGGCCCTGATCCAAAGATGGACTCTTTAGATACCCTTTTTGGTCATAGAGTTTTTTATCATTAGGCCTTTGTATATCTTTATTTTATATGCTATTTTTTTCTTGTTCAATGTCTCATTTCACTTTTATTCATTCTTATTCAACCATTTTTATATCCAATTTAAGTAACGGAAAATTGTTTGGTTAATTACTCACTTTAATTAATATAAATTTTGTTCTAAATCTCAATTTTTATCAAAATCCATACGAGAACCTCTTTCAAATTTAATTATTTATTATTAAAATTCTCTCAAATTTTACATTAGACTTTCATACTGTGCCCTACATTAATTACCCATGCTTGTATAAGCATATGATAGAAATAATAAAAATAATATTAGATAATAAAATAATTAAAATATCCGAGACTTAAGGGACAAGACTTACATTTAATTATGAATATTAAATAGAGGATAAATTAAGTGGTTATTATTGATATTAGACCAAACTTAAATTTAATTAAAAGAGTTTTAATTAAATAAAATTTTATTTTGTTAACAGGGATTGTCAGAGTGCAGCTTGTTTGATTTTTTCTCAAACCCTAACAAGTAATTATAAAAATGGTAACTTTGTGTAAAATAAATGCATTATCTTCTAAGAGAAAAATACAATAATTTTTATAAAAAATAAAACATGCTCACATACTTTAAGATTTTAAGAATAATAGTATGTCTAAGAGAAAAATATAGTAATTTTTATACAAAAATAAAATATGCTCACACTTGTGAAGGGTTTAAGAATAGCTGTGAATATTATAATCATGTCATTAAATTTGTACTAAGGTAACTTTTGAACCTTGTGTATATATAACAAATCAATAATGATTTTTTTGCTATAATTTTAATTGTTAAAATAAAAGATTTTTCAATTAAAAAAAGACTAGATATTTTTAAAAATTTTCCATATTAAAAAAATTGATAAAAAAGTTTCTTATTAAAATATTATTGATTTTTTTTATTTGAGTTTTCACCTGCTTAAATCTGTAGTTTATGTGTAAGAATAATAAAAATGAAGAGGAATAAATTCATAAAAAATAAAAATAAAAGGATAAAATAGTATTGTCTCATAAAATATTTTATAAGTGGTTAGTTCTAAAATATGAAAAAATTAATTCTTATAATCCATAGGAAGTGCAATTGAACCTTTAGATTTTTGCTTTAGTACCACCAAAGTAAACCATGGTTTTGCTGATTCTTGGGTAGAGTTTGGATTATTGACATTGTCGAAGAAAAGTATGGGCAGAGGGAAAAAAAAAATAGCATGAAAATGACATTTAATTAAGTCTATTCTGAGAATTAGCTGAAGTTTGGAGTTGGGGTTGGGATTTTTGGACCATTTGAGAAAGCCTATTGGGAACTGTTAAAGAGATTCAGCCTGTATTAACCATTCCAATCAAATCCAGAGGCCCAACCCAATAAAGGGAGAGCAAATGCAGGCGCTTCTTTTAACGCGTGGGAAAATGACACTTACATTAATATGGAGGGGTATTTTCAGAAGCCTCCCTAAAGTTTATAGAAATAATAAATATAAAAATATTTATAAAAATTTATATAAAATTACCCTATTATAATATTTTTCATCCGTTTAATTATTTATTGATTAACCAAAAACATTAAAATATTTAAAATAATATTTTTAATTTATTTTTATTCATATTATTATTTACTAATTTAAAAAATTATTTTTATTGTTCTTTTTTGTAAACTAAGATATTTAATTAATAAATTATTTTAATAAAAATATATTACAATATTTATAATAATCTTATTTTACTCTTTAATTAAAACCTTTTTACGTGTTAGAATCATTAGCTTACTAAAAAATAATAATATAAATTAAATTAAATTAAAATCATATTAAGTTCTCTTTAAGAAAACTATCTCATTATTAAATAAAAGTATTTTTTTAATTTTTTATAAAATTGACAAAACTTTTTTTAGGTTATCTTTGTTAATAATTAAAATTATTTTTAGTTTACTATGATTACTTTTCTACATTTTGAAGAAAAAAATTAATACTTCTACTTATGTTGCAAATAATTACTTTTCTTTATTGTATAAAATAAAAAATATTTTTTGAGTAGCTTTTTTAATATATTTTTTCATTTTTATGTAATTATTATTATTTTTATGAGTTAATAATTATAATAAATAAATAATTATAATAAAAAATAAAAAATAAATTATTTTAAATATTATAATATAATTTTATTAAAATAATAACTATATAAATAAATTTAAATTATTTTAAATATTTTAAAATTTAATTAGTTAATCAACAATTAAATGAATAACAGCATTATAGTAGTCAGTAGAGGAGGTTTATATTAATTTTTACCAACTATCTCTCAACTTATTATTTCTTCAAACTTCAGGGGATGTTTCTGATAATACAGTATAACATAGCACTTGAACGACAACGAGAAATAATACCAGCTGATGTTAAAATAAGCTTGGCTCATCAGGCCATGCTGTCCAAAAAATCCATTCAATCCTGTATCCGTACACTTCACATAGAAATTAACTCAACTCAACTGTCTTCCCCTTAGACCACCACCGCCGGTTCCCCATCTCGTCCCGTTCTGTCGTCGTCGTTGACAATTGTATTGTAAACCCTACGGTTGCTCTTACTAATCGGACACATGGTCGAGCAAACTCAAACCCAGACCCAGCAACAGCCCCAGTCCCAGCTCCAATCCGAAACCCCTACCGGGCCACATTCGCCTGCTATCATCCCGGTCCCAACGAACCAACCAGAAATCGCCACCGACGTTAGCAATGTTCCACACCAAACTTCATCTCCTCCGTCAAAAATTCCGTTGCGTCCTCGAAAAATTCGGAAACTCTCTCCCGATAGCGGAACGGACCTCACCAATTCATCTCCACAAGTGGTAACGAACAAAAACGAATCGTCTAAAACCGTATCAACCAAATCCTCGAAATCCAGAACCACTCAACAGCAACAAGCCCAAATTGTTCCCAGAATTATCGCGCGGCCGTTATCATCAGAAGGCGAAGTCGAAATTGCGATTCGCCATCTCCGTAACGCGGATCAACTGTTGGCATCGTTAATTGACCTTTATCCGCCTCCGACTTTTGATTCCTTTTACACTCCCTTTTTAGCCCTAACTCGAAGCATCCTTTACCAGCAGCTAGCGTTCAAAGCTGGAACTTCGATCTACACGCGCTTCATCGCGCTTTGTGGTGGCGAAACTGTAGTGGTTCCCGAGACAGTTCTCGCTTTGACCCCTCAACAGCTTCGACAAATCGGGGTTTCGGGACGGAAAGCCAGTTACCTTCATGATCTAGCGAGAAAATACCAAAACGGAATATTATCTGATTCAGCTATTGTAAATATGAATGATAAATCGCTTTTCACCATGCTTACAATGGTTAATGGAATCGGGTCATGGTCTGTGCACATGTTTATGATTTTCTCTCTTCACAGACCGGATGTTCTGCCTATCAATGATCTCGGTGTGAGAAAAGGAGTTCAGTTGCTGAACAGTCTGGAGGAGTTGCCGCGGCCATCGCAGATGGACCAGTTGTGTGAGAAATGGAGGCCATACAGGTCAGTGGCCTCCTGGTATCTCTGGAGGTTCGTGGAAGCTAAGGGAGCACCTTCGAGTGCCGCAGCAGTGGCAGCTGGCGCAGCAATGCCACAGACACAGCAGGATGAGCAACAGCATCAACAGCAGCCACAACTTTTGGATCAGATAAATAGCCTTATCAACATTGGGTATCATGACTTTCACATCAATTCTTAGCTTTTGTTTAGTTTTCATTGCATCACAAATTTTGATGCCTAATTATGGACTATTAATTGTGTAAAAAGTTTAGTTTTTTGTTTTACTATGCGAAATTTGAGTGTTCTTTATTTGATTATTATTTGTTTTTTGTGTTCTCTTTGTTTGGTTATTATTTTTCTTTTATTTTCATTTTGTATTGCCGTTCAAGTAATTGTAGTTCTTGCACTGTTGACTGGGTGGTTTTGGTAAGGCTTTTGAGGCTTGTTTATTGTTCAGTTAAATTTGTACCAGTGCTTTGCTTCCTCTTGTGTAAAATCATTATTATTTTTCTTTTCTTTTCATTTTGTATTGCCTCTCATGTAAATGTAGCTCTTGCACTGTTGTCTGAGAAGTTTTGGTATGGCTTTTGAGTGATTGTTTATTGTTCAATTAAATTTTTTACCAATCGTTTGCTTCCTCGTGTAAAATGAATGGTTGAACCTCGGAAAATGTGTGTTTCAATTTTGATTATTTTTTTTAATTATTGTTGATGGATCTTCAAAATTGTTAGAGTCCCTTCAAGGGGTCTGTTGTGGAAGGTTCATGTAGGTTCAATGGTTCTTTAGAAATATTTTTAGACGGTTTTTCGAAGTGCTCATGCATTGTGCTTTTCTTATCACTTGTAAGTAGAGCTGTGTTTGTCAAAATCACAACCCAATTGTCTTCTTACTTTTCCTATTGTTTGACACATGCCATATTTTGAAATTAATCTTTTCTTTTCTTCAAATGTACTTTCCATATCTTAGTCCTTGTGTTCATATTCGTGATCCTCTGTATTCTTTTGGTTTTATTTTTATTTTTCATTGTACACTATCCCATGATTTTCATATGACCTTCTAATTAAGGTTTGGTTGTATTAAGCTCTCAACATATTCAAGTCATTAATTCATCAATTTTGCTGTATTGCTTTGGATAATTCATTTAATATGATTTTTTTATTAGTGCACAAACCTTTTCCTGTATGAAGATGGATGCCTGTGTAGTAGCACGAAATTGCATTCTGTTTTTTTATTGTATATGAAGGGTGGACGAGATACCTTAGAATGTTTTTCATTTAAAGATAAATATGTGAATCCACATATGAAAAATGTTATGGTTCTGGACACCAATGTAAGGATAAAATTGACATGGGTCTTGAAGTAAAAAAGCATACTTGTGAAGGCCATCTTTCCATTTGAAGAAGAAATAACAAACATCATATTGAAACGTGCTACTCTGTGACATTGAATGCATAGTTTTACATATATTAGAAACTTAAAAATCAACTTCAATACTGGGGAATGAAAGAGAACATATGGAAATCTGTGAACTATTTATTTGAAGGCATATAGCTGGACCCTTTTTGATATGTAGAGTCTAGTGTCTTTGACTGCAGGAATATCTGAACTGCAATACATGGACAACAGAACTGCCTTTTTCCATTTCAAAAAAGATATTTGATAGGTGTGTAGAAATGTGATGTTACTGCAAGTAATTTCCCACTTTCGTAGGGGTGAGAGAAGAAGATATTGGCATCCACATGTTGCTTTCATTTTTATTTAGCTTGAGTTAGCTACTTCTTTTGTTTTGTGATTTGCATGTGTGTGAGATATTGAAATCATTAGGAATTTACTTATAATTGCTTGATTTCTCTGAAAGAGTGAAATAGTTTGTATGGAACGATCCCAATATTGGGGCCTAGTGTTTTTGCCTTATTCTATTTCCTTTCTGCGCTAATGGGTATACTCTGTTGATAGATCTGGTGATATTAAAAGTAGTCTTATCTTGCTTTCCTTCTTCATGGCCTAGTGTTTTTGTCTTATTCTATTTCCTGTACAGAAACCTGCGCTAATGGGTATACTCTGTTGATAGATCTGGTGATATGAAAAGTAGTCTTACGACAGGCTAGACTTGCTTCCCTCCATAGCCGATTGCTGGACTCTAATTCTTTTACCACGCTTAATTAAAGTGGTAACACTGCCATCAGGGTCCAGCAAGGAATAGATTTTACTGGATTTTGTTTAATCAGTTGAGTAGAATTAGGAATACTTGTAACGTTGTTACCTAGAGTGTTTCTGTTTTCCTCACAACTCACTGCTGCCTACAACACATCCAATCAAAATTGTTGGTGTGAGGGATCTGGATCTCTAAGCCTCTTGCTTCCATTGCAGAAGGTCTACCCAATTGGATTACTCCCTTGAGAACAATAACATAGATAGTTAAGCACAGGGATGTGATGGAAAATTCTTAACTGATAACCGTGACAGATGAATAACTCCTAGAATCCTAAACCTCGTTGCCTTTTGGAGTAATGGCTGGTTTTCCATTCTTAACTTTGCTTTGTGGGAGGGGTAGATGAGGAAAACTTTCTGATTTTGATGAGCAATTGATTTCTGTTGGAATAGCTGGTCCATCCTATTATCTAATTGAACTGTCTCCAATTGACACTATTACATTCTTGGTTTTGAAGAACAGATGCAAATTAGGCCACACATGCCACTTTTTGCTTCAGCAGATTGCAAGATGTGTGCGATGCTATATTACTGCTATTAAGCAGTTTATAGTCCAGGGATTGGCATTTTGAGTCACCTTCCTTCCTTTTCTGGAGTTTCTTAGATTCTACTTTGCAAACCATTGTTCTATGTATTACTGCTAGTTTTGGTGCACATAATGCTAGACAATGATATATCTATCATATATTAGAGGTTTTACTTGAAAACTTAACTTTCAATTGTTATTGTCTTTGTGGTGATTTGATAACCCGCTATTCTCTGATCTTGTCATATAATTAAGGCATGTGCTTAGGGACAATAATAGAAAAGCTTAAATGAAGTTTCCATCATCTGTGTCCGTTGTTCATTTTCAAGTGAAATGATTCCAAGCAATGCTAGTGTACTCGTGGGAAATATATCTGCTGGAAGTTTGGACATCCAAGGTACTGAGTGTCCATGTTTCTATTTGGTTAACCTTGCGTTGAGAATAAATAAAAATGATCCGTGTGCTCTAGTTGTTGCCGTAGGTCACCAATATTCAGTTGTCAATGGTCTCTTATTGGAAACTACAGAATGAGATGCTTCCGTGCTTTGAACTTTTAACTGTGATTCGGCTCCTCTGTTGAACTTTACTATATCTGCTTACATCTTTGTAAATCTCGACTATCGGTACGTGGTTCCTAATCATTCCTAATCATGTGTGAATTGGACCCTTCCTTTTCATTCCTAAACATTATCCAAGAAGATGTTTATGATTTTGACTACTGCTAAAAAATCGTAGATGAGAATTATTGTTGTTGTCCGGTCTCCGGTGGGATGAGCTAAGCTTCTTGGACCTAAGAGTATTTTGACAACTGATGCCACATGGCTCAAATATATGTTGAATGATACGAAGAACTTTTATAATTATTTATTACATTATTTTACTTGTGATAAAAAAATGAGTGAATATATATTTAGAAAGTCCAGATCAATTAATATGGCAATTGAGTAAGCATTTCATCTATTAGATATAATGATTTCAATAATAATTAATTATTTAACCACTAATGAATCAGTTATTTGAAGAACAAGAAGAAGATTATGACGATGATGATGATGATAAGAGTGACGGCCTTTAACAATTCTCCGTGAGCGAGCAAACCTTACAATAGTCGAGGTGGCATTTCTTCGTGGTAAATGATGGCATAATTGTCGCTTGTAATTATCGTTGGATTCTTGGATTGGAGTCTCCAGATCAGTGAGCAAACCTGGGAAAAGAAAAAATGATGGCCCTTCCATTAGGCATTAGCATCAATAATCAGCCATCTTTGTCATTGAGGGATTATTTGTATACGGTCCCAGAACGGCTGGATCTTATGTTGGATCATGAAAATTTATATTTTTAATGGATGGATAACACCTTTCCTGTAGGGATGATAACGGACAAAATAGTTGTGAAAAATATCATTCTTTTTTATATACCTATTTATATATGAGTTATTTAAATTCAATGCAAATCCATTTAAATATATATTTATATTTATTTCAAATTTAATTAATAATATCCATCTATTATCCAGTATCCGTATAAATATTCGTTTAATTATTTTTTTATTGAAATAGAAATATAATAATAAAATTTTTTAATAAAATTTATATTATTATGTATCTTATTATTAATAAAATTATTAATATGATCTAATAGTAAATACATCTTAGTTATCTTGGAAGTTATGGATATAAATTTTATTTCTGTTAAATAAAATTTTAAATTTTATCTAAGTATTGAAGATTATAAATCCGAACCTTACCTAAATCCATCACGAATTTAATTTTAATATTTAAACCCATATTTTTTTACTATCCTAATCCGTCCTAATAGGGTCGGGTATCTAAAAAATCCCAACCCACTGCCATCCCTATTTCCTTATATATTATTAGGTGATATAATTTTTTGAGTACATTTTTCGGACCAACAATATTATTTATAAATTTTCTACGTAAAGATACACTCAGAATCAAAGTGCGATATCAACAAAATATCTATTTATTCTTTCTAGTAGATTTTGTATTTATTTTGTATTGAAGTGCTTAATTAATATTAATTTATGCACTTTGCTTCGTTATAATTGACATAAACTTGGCAATGATAACATGATTTGATGACATGAATTACTAGAATTATGACCTTTCTTTTTTTGACCAACTTGATTGACATAAACTTGGCAATGATAACACTATTTAACGACATGAATTACGAGAATTCTGACTTATCTTTTTTTAACCAACTTGTGGTTGATCTTTACCTCCCAGTATGGTCTAATTTACAACCTTCAATTTCAAACCATCTTTCATTTGGGTGAAAGATCAAGATAACTCGGCTAATGAAACCAATAGCTTAATACTTACTCATGCTCAACAGAATGACTCGTTTCAATCCATTTCTTCTTAATTACTTCTGTCGATGCACAAAGTAATCTAGTTCTTTTCCTGTCACGTATATATCTCACAGGTGACTTTGTGTATACAAGCGAAAGGTTGGAGAGTTCGATTTGTTAGTTCCTGCGAATCTACAAAACAGGGAGAAATCTAAATGATGCTGAACGTTCTTGATAGGAAAACTCTGATATCTAAGTTAGGGAAGATGTATAACAGTTAATAAACCTTTTTTTTTCTGCGTTTTTATATTGTCTATGTACTTTAATGTAGTTGAAATCCTCTTCTTTTTTTTTTTTTTATATTTTTTCACTCTCCTTTCTTTCAATGATAGGACTGCTTATGCCTTAGTCATTGAGCTCATTGGTTATCGGAGGATGAAAATGATTGAATCGTATGTCAGAAGGTTACGTGTAACCTACCTCAATATCAACGATGCTGTTGTCATTAGTCAACAAGGTAATAAGGTCGGGTATCCGAAAAAAACCCAACCCACTGCCATCCTTACTTCCTTATATGTTATTAGGCAAAATATAATTTTTTGAGCACCTTTTTTGCATCAATAGTATTGTTTATAAATTTTCTAAGTAAAGATATGCTCAGAATCAAATTGGGATATCAATAGAATAACTGTTTATTCTTTCTAGTATATTTTGTATTTATTTTGCATTGATGCATTTCATTAATATTAATTTATACGCTCTACTTCACTATAATTGACATAAACTTGGCAATGATAACACGATTTGATGATATGAATCATGAGAATTATGACCCTGCTTTTCCTTACTAACATGTGGTTGATCTCTACCTCCTAGTATGGTCTAATTTATAACCTTCAAGTTCAAACTAGCTTTCATTTGGGTGAAAGATCAAGATGACTCGGCTAATGAAACCAATAGCTTAATACTTACGAATGCTAAATTGAATGAATCGCTTTAATCTATTTCTTTTGAATTACTTCTATTGATGCATAAAGTAATCTAGTTATTTTCCTGTCACGTATATGTCTCACAGGTGATTTCGTGTATACAATTGAAAGGTTGGAGAGTTTGATTTATGGGTTTGATCTCAATTAGATTTTATACCTACGTATAGGTAGTCTTATTGTAGAATAGTCCGTTGAGTCCAAGTGTCGTATCCACAAAGAGCGTTTTTGTCAAGAGTCCAATTGGTTATGTCCAAGCCAATATCCAATAGACAAGGTAGAATAGATGTTGGATTAATTTTAAAGAGGAAATTACCAAATAAGAATTAAAATACTAAGGTTTTGAAAATTGATATTTTAGGATGATGGTTAGTAAAATAGACCCCTTATTTAACTCAATTGAGATTAACTAAAGAGTTATCCCAATCGAAAGATGAAAATCGTTTAATGCATGAAAAATATATTTTCTTTAAAAAATCAATATTTGATTAAAAGAGTGTCTTTAAATTAATTGATGAAAGATGTAAGAAAAATATTTAAGACATTTAATGCTCAAAGCATTTTTTGTACCATATGTCTACAATGAATCAAAGAAAATTTTTTCAAGTATTCAATGTGCCAAATATTTACATAAAAATTAAAGAGTTAAATGCTTAAAAATATTTTTCAAAACATGCATATACAATTAATAAAAAGAATTTAAATATTAAAAATAAAGATAGGATCTAAAGAACGTACTATATATCCTTAGTATCAACCTCCTAACCTTAGTTAGAACTTTAGAAAGACATAGAGATGAGCGAATGAAATTTTATTATAAACTAATTTTTATACATCAATTATATCAAATTACATCAAATTACATGCTTAGGACACAAAATAAGCCTCTTATTTATAGGCAAACATGAGAGCTAAATGTTAAAGTAGGTAGTTGTAATGTTTAACAATTAAGTTGAAAACTTTGACAAATGAATTTTGAAATATTTCGATCGCCACAAAAATATCATGGATGACCTCAACTATGAATGATTCATCCCTCGTGGTAAACATCAAAGTTATAGATATTTGACTCCTCTTTCCAATGCCATTTGTCTTAGATCAATCCGATATTTCTAAAAAAGTTATGGGCCAATTACTGAAGTAAAGTCGGGCTAGACTGAAACAGCAACGAAACTTGATTAATGACATCAAAAGTATAACTTAGAGCCCGAACTGATGGTTGGATCAAACATGAAAGTTTTAGCCCAATGAGTTAGCTAATGTATTAAGATTCATCTTAATAACTCTCTTAGATGAAAAGTTATGCCCTTTTTACGTTCATTATACAAAAACCAAAATTAACTGAAATTATAAACAAAGTAAATTTTATATCAAAAACTAGAAATATGCATAAATGGAGAGAGTTAATC
>JAVXUL010000002.1:3114568-3133297 GCA_035590515.1 Trichilia minutiflora | reverse complement strand
TATATTAATTATTTAATTTTAGATTTATTTATATTTATGAGGATAATTTTATTATTTAATTATCAAAATTTTAATTATTTATTATTTAAATTTGGATATTTATTTATTTTGTATGATTATTTATATCTTTAAAGTTACTTTGGTAGTTTTATGGATTAAAATGTAAGGTTTTTAAAATTTGTTTTAAAAAATAACTAAATTATAAGAATTATAAAATTTTTTATTTTTTTAAATTTTTTAAAAATAAAATCGGTATCCGATTTAAATCGGATCGGATTTGGACCAAAAAGTTCAGATTCGATTTAAACCGAACCGGGTCAAAAAAAATCATATCCAGACGTGGTTTCAACCCTAATATCATCTAACTCCAATTTTTTTATTTTTTTATTTAATAATTATGAATTATTTTCAGTATTAAAATATATTGAAAAAGGCCCAAATAATATGAAATTTACAGTGGTAACTATTTCACTACTGTCGAACGACAATAAGTAACGCGGTGCTACGACCACTGCCCAAAAAATTTTGTCATATAAATATAAGAAACAAAAATAGTAGAGACTTGATTGAAATAAACTATGAAAAATTAGTAGGGATGACAATTAGGCGTGGTTTACCATCCCCATGTTCGTTTTATAAGCAGCTAGTGGGGATGGGGTGAAAATTTTCTGTTTCAAATTTTTAATTCTAGTCTCTGTTCCCATCTCTATTTCTTGATATTTTTTATTTTATATATTAATTTTTTATTTATAATATATAAATATATTATTTATTCATTAATTTATTTTAATCAAATAATTGCCAACTATTTATTTTAATTTACCACATTATATATATGTACATATAATATCTCAAATTTTTAATATATGTGATTATATATATATATACATATATATATAATAAAATAGGAATTTAGGATTTTCTTTTCTTTTCTTTTTAATAAAAATCATATAATAGATTAATTAACGGATAATATGGTGGGATCTAGAATTATCCCCATGCCCGTTCCCACTTCCAAAATAGAATTATATTAGTATTAGTGAATTTTTTATAACAGTACCAAAATGTTGTTTTATAAAATACGAGGGACCAAATCGAAATTCTCCGACGGGCTTGCATTGCCTGAGCTAGATCCCCATCCCCCACCTCCGTTTTCATTTCAGGTCAAAAATAATAATTGCGGTCCTTCAAGACTCACTGAAGTTATTGATTTAATTCTTTAATGTTTTAAATTTATTAGTCTAATTTTTGTTCCGTACCGTATTGTCACATTACTGATATTAATAGTAAAATTAGCTTGTAAATTAAGCTTTATTGACTGATGAATCAATTTGAGCAGAGACCCAAATGATTTATTCGAACCAGAGTTGAATATTGTGATAGATCAATAGAAATGAACAATCCATCAACATATCTTAACGATAATTTCAAATTTTTTATTTAATAAAAATTAATCGTAAATACGTGTAATAAGTATATATATATATATATATATATATATATTTAAAAAAAATTTACATACCCAAATTTAAATTTAAAGATGAAAAATCGTTACATATTGAGTTGTAAATAATTTATTATAATTTTTAATTTTAATTTTAATTGATTAGGTTTACACTTATCATTAATTTCTTATTATTTTTGGCCCCAATTGAATAATGTGACATCTAAATTAAACAAAACTTATTCAAACACAGTTTACTATAATTTTTAAATATAATATATATTATTGCAACCTGAAGTAACTCAAATAACATAATTAGTTTGAGCAGGGAATCATCTCTAATCGATCCAAACTCTGTAGTCTGTAGCAGACCCTCGACAGTTTACGTTTACACAGCTGGTAATTATTAATTTGTAAATACTAATTAATTAATCATTTTGGATACGCTAATTTTGTGGATGTTAGCATCCAAAGCCTAAGCTCACTCAGACCCAGAGACTTGGCGACGGAGCTGGCGTCGGTGCTCCCTCTTCCGTTGGATTTTTCGAATTTCTCAAATTCAACATACCACTAAAAACAAAATATTAATTAACTCAGTCGGTCATAAATCGAAATTTAAAAAAATAATAATAAATTTATTCGAATTGCGTATATATATAAATATAATTACCTGAATTTGTTCCTAGCCCAATCCATCCATGACGTCGTGGAGGTCCCCGCGTCCTGGAGAGGACTTGGTGCAGGGTTTGAAGCTGCTGACCCTGAGTGGATTACAAAAAGCACCATGAATGCAAATGCCAAAACCACCCTGGTCTTTGCCATTTTTATTATGTTTTTTAGCTTTTCTTAATCTGAACTAAGAATTATTAAACTTTAACACACTTGTGTTGAAATGGAGATTGCTGTGAAGTTGTATTTATATTGTTTGGGGAATCTTGTGATAATCTATGGCCATGCACTTGTCAATCAATTGACCTTATTTTTTGTTCGATGTCAATAAATCACTCTACAATATCAAAACTTTTGGACATCAGGAGTTTGTTATGAATGATTGATGAGGCTATTACTATCTCACCGTTATCAACGATTTCATAAAATAGCATAGTTGCTAATTTTAGTCATTATGGGTTTTGAATATTTAAAAACAATGTTGGATGCATCTCTCGATCGGACGGTGGACCGCTCACTTAGCATGCAAGAGAGACGGGTATAATTAATTATTTATTTTTATCTCCTTTGCTTATTCATTACTCGTCCTCCGTTTATTCGTTGCAGCTTCTTTTGCACAACTCTTTTATAGCTTAAAAAATTATTATTAATAATAATAATAATGATAATAATAAATTACAAGCATACTAATTTCTTTAATTATAAATTTTAATACAACAACAATAAGTACAAGCTTAAGCCAAACCCATAACACACAGTTGGCCTTTAATATTTTCTTGGTAGAACCATTATTAATAATACATCAACACTGGTAAGAAAAGTTTAGAAAACTAGAACGTAGATTCGCACATTCTTATCCTTGCATGTCCAACTTTTTCTTTTCTTTTTTTTTTTTTTTACAGATACTCTGACAACATATATATGTATATATGTAGTGTAGCTGACCTTGCAATTGCACGCATTCCATCAGAGTTTCAGATTCTTCATCCTGTACACAAGCCGCAACAGCATGTCTCATTAGAGTTTGTTAATATGCGCAAACATAATTCATTAATATTGCTCCTCTAACTCTGAATTAAAACAAGCCAAGAATTAATATTTTATACATTTTTATTTATCATGTGTGTATAAGGTGACGTTTGAAGATTCCAAGAACTACTGTTGTAAGAAAATCAAGGAATTAATGAAGGATTAGGGCAGAATGTGATGAAATATATACAGTTGATTCTTATCCATACTTGAAGTGGAAGGAAGCACGCACCGTCTAACAAAAGTATATTATATAGTAGTTTATTTGTGATAGTTGTTGGCTGAGCTGAAAATTATCGGTCCATGTGCATGTGATCTAAAACAAGTAGGATTAATTAGATTTCATGTGGGGTTTCTCTTAAGAAGTTGAATTCAGAATATGGGGAGACCATAGATATTTATATAATAATTAATAAAAAATATTTTATTAGAGAATGAAGGTCGGAGTTTGGTTTGAACTGTATCTTACAGAAAAATAGGAAGGACAGTGGATAACATGTCAGAGGAAACACGGACAAGTTACCAGTTCTGAAAGTTGTTAGTTAACAATGGAATTTAGAAATCTTTAATATTATTTCCAGAATATGCAATATTTCACTTTATTATTCAACTCATTTTGGTGAATAGTAATTAATGCTGGTTCTTGTACAATGGTGTAAAGATCACATTACGATTGGTTTACAGGACTTAAACTTTTTCTGGTGTTTCATGCATGCATATAATGTAAATAAGCGAATGGTTTGGACAAAGTTTCCAGGAACAGAGGTTGATTAATTTCCATGCATAATTAGTTAACAAAGACTTTCTCAATTTTGTGTAAAATTAGCAGTTTACCAAAAGTTTGGTTTCGAGTCTTTTGATTAATGATGAAGATGATCATGGTCTATAATCTTTCTGAATAATTTGACGAAAAAAGTTAGACGTCCTTGACCAGCTATGGATTTGTAATTAAGAGAATGGTATTCTGGCAGGGAGAAATACCTTATGTGACAGGGCATTGTGTACTTGAAAGAAAAAGGATGGGAATATGTTTATTAATTTGCAGTAATGTAACCAATACGTACCTTCGTCCATCAGTAATTCCAATGCTGTTGCTGCTGGAAGTGTTCTTGTAACTGGGTAGAGGGAATTGTCCAGATTCTATAAACATAAGATCCTCAACCAGGCGATCGTAGTGCCTCTTTACTTCCTCGGGAGATTTATTTCCACCCACAGCCCTGGACACATTTTGCCATCGGTCTGGTGTGTCCTTGTCATACACAGCCAGTGCCCTTTCGAATTGCTTGTTTTGCTCGGGTGTCCAAGTTGACTGATTCGAACGACGTGAAGAAGACATAGAGCTGGATGTCATTTCTCTTAAGAATGTGGGTATTTAGATTTTGCAATACCGACGCAAATTGAAAGAACCTGGAAAAGGCGCAAAAAGGAAAACTTGAGGGAGGAAATGAAAACTAAGTGATTCCCTTGAGTCTAATCTAAGGAAGATGAATAAAGTCAATGAATGGTATGGGGAAGAGCTTATCAAGTCTGCTCCTTATAAGCAGGAGGAATAGGTGGTGGGTTAAGCAAGTTGGCGAATATATATATATATATATATAATATAAAGCGATGCAACAAGGTGGGATTCGATTGCTTACCCAACGTGTCAGTCTTCTTACTTTCTAAAGTTTTTTCCTTGTCTTTTTATAATTATATCATCAGTTGATCGAGTGGAGGTAATGTGTCTTATCTTTTAGAATTTTATCATCTGGTGGGGATTAGATCCCAGCGTAACCCGGCATTAATGCGCACACAGCAATTCCTTCATCCCGCAGAAATCCACAGTAAGATATTCTACCTCTCTTCTCGGGTTGGGACTGGAAGATTTACTGTCCTTGGTCCACTTCTTGTAATACAGCCTTTTTTTAAAGAAGAATATGATTATTCTTTTTCTAGCTAGTCAAAAATTTCTTATTGGGTGATTCAGTATATAGCGTGCTTTTAAACAAGTGCAATATAAAATTGTAATTTAAAATCTCTTACAATCCACTAAGAATTAAATAAGAATATAATCCTAAAAATAAATCCTAAAATTTAGGAATTTTAATTAATAACAAGAAAAAGATTACTACACTTTTATAAACATAACAATCTATAATTTAAATCTAAGATATACGTAATTATAATAATATTTTTAAATTCCAAAACAAATAAACATAACAATTAAATGAAAATAAGGGTGAAAGAATTATTTTTCGTACGATTCGGTTGATCAAAATATTTTTGATCGATTGAAATTATGTGGGTGCTCTCTGAAAAATATAGAATAAGATTTGATCGAACAAATATATAATTCGGCTAATCGAATTTGTGTAGCTGCTCTTTTTCTCTTTAATGCCAAAATTCGGTTTGGTTAACTGAATCTTCCCTGCATGTTTCTACCTCCTTTGTAATGTCCATGTGAGTCTCTCCCAAATGAAAAAAAAAACTCGTCTCAAGTTGTTCTCACCCTTCAGATAGATCATTATTGAGTGTTATAGTATGGGAATAGATATACCACATTGAAGGTGCAAGAAATACCTATGATGTCAGGAAGGTTTACTGTATATGTGTTGTTATTAATCTTTTTTAACAGTTTGTATACCCCATACTTCTTCCGTTGAAGCTTATTGTAGGTGCCTACTAAAAATCTCTTCTTTGGCAAGAAAACCATTACTATCTCTCCTTTTTAAAATACTCTTACCGTCTTGTATTTATTAGCGATCTTCTTATATCTAGTATTTATCACTTCTAACCTTTATTTAACTTTCCTTTAAATCCCTTAGATACCCTTAACCATGTCTTGTACTGTAATGCTCATATGGTGTTATCTCGATAGTCGAACTAAATCAATAACATATTTTGGGGCTATTTGATAGACTACCAAAAATGATGATCTTCTAGTGACATTATGAATCACATTGTTGTGAGAAAACTTAACTTGAGCTAATGCAAAGTCCCATTGCCTCGGTTGGTCTGCACTGATACTCTGAATCATATTTTCTAATGTCTTCTTCATAGACTCCATTTGTCCATCGATTTATGGATGTGTCATACTATTAAACTTAGGTGATATATTAAACAACTTTCACAAGATCACCTAAAATTGGCTCAAGAATCGTGTGTCATGGTCGGACATAATGGATTTAGGTATCCTATATAATTGAACAACCTCTTGAAAGAATAGTCTAACAAAACTACTAGCATATGTTGTCTTCCAATAAAGGATAAAATATGCCATGTTCGAGAATCTATCCATTACTACAAATATCAAATTCATATGTCATTGTAAGTGAGGAAGACCAAGAATGAAATTCATAGAAAAGACCTTCTAAATACCCTCTAAAATTAGCAATGGTATGTATGTACCACCCCATATTTTGCCTTTACTCCTTAGGACTTGACAAGCATGGCATCGCTTGATGAAATACTCTACATCTCACCTCAATCAAAACTAATAATATCTTTTCTTCTAAGCCTCGAATGTCTTATCCCGACCCAAGTGTACAACCAATCCACTTTTACATAAATCCCTAATTAACTTCTCTTGTAATAATATTTGAAAGATGTAAAGTTGATTCCCTTGTATTAGGTACCCCTCATAAATGTGAAAATCTTAGGAAGATTAATGATTCTTTACCTTTATTCACACTTCGTCAAAATCTGGATCATTTTCATACAACTTTTTCATTTCTTCAAATCTAATAATATCCCCCTTCAAAATTGTCATTAAGATTGCCCTTCAACTCAATGTATCCGCCATTTTATTTTGCACTTTGGCTTTATGGATTAACTTAAAAGAAAATTTCTATAAAAATATTCATCATCGGGTATGTACGTCGATGCTAATTCTTTTTAAAATTTGATAATCGAAATACAAAACAAACTCTTGTCAATGAGATAGTGCTCTCAATACCTCAATATCCTCTCAACTGCATAAAACACCTTATCATAGGTCAACCATCATTGTAAGAAATTACTAAGCTTTTCACTAAAATAAGCGACGAACCACTTTTCTTGAGATAATATAGTCTCAATAACTACTCCATAAGCATCTCACTCTACCTCAAATAGCTTTTTGAAACTTGGCAAGGTTAATAATAATGCCATGTAAAACTTCTCTTTAATCAAGGCAAAACTACCATCCGCCTCTCTTTCCCAATGAAATTTTTATTTCTTCAAATATTTAATGATTGAAACTATAATGCTACTAATGTCTCAGATGAGTCACTTATAAAACATAGCCAATTCATGAAAACTCTTTATTTCACTTACATTTTTCAGTGTCTACCACTCACAAATTGCTCAAACTTTCTCTTCATCTACTCTAATTCCTTCAGAGCTAATCACATATCTTAAGAATAATAGCTTATCAATCATGAAATCGCACTTCTTAATATTCAAAAGCAATTGATTCTCTCTTAACACCATTAATACCTCATACAAATAATCCAAATATTCATCAATGGTTTTATAATAGATGCGAATGTTGACGAAGTACACCATCAAAACCTCCTAATAAATAGCTTAAGCACTTGATTCAAAAGCCTCATAAAAGTACTTAGCACATTACTCAACCTAAATAGTATGACTAGCCACTCATAGAAGCCTTTTTCAATTTTGAATTTTTTTCCATTTATCGTAGAGCCTAATACAAAATTGATGGTACCTACTTCATAGGTCTTCATAGGTCAATTTTAGAAAACAATACCACTTCATGTAATTAATCTAGCATATCATCCAACCTTAGGATATCAAACTTGTATCCAATGGTGATCTTTTTAATGACTCGATTATCTACACACATGCACCAACTTCCATCATTCTTTAGCATTAAAAATATTGGTACAATGTATGAACTCATACTCTCCTTAATAAGTCCTATCTCTAATAATTCTTTCACATTTTTCTTCAATATCCCATTCTCTTTGGGACTCATAGGATAATAAGATAGATTTAATAAACTTACACCTGGTACCAAATCTATGTGATGTTAGATGTCTCTCATTGGTAACAACTCATTTGGTAGGATCTTCGATGTGATTTCTTTAAACTCGACCAATAATAGCTTAACCAACATCAAAACTTTCATTTTTCCTCTTAAGATTGACCCTTCACAATGATCAAATGGATCTCTTTGGACTCCTTGAGCTCATATTGAAATTCTTTCCCAGCCAAAGTAACTATTAAGAAAGTCTTGTCCCTCACTTCAATGGCTTTGAGCTTCTACTTCTTAGTCAATGATACCAAGGTATATCAAACTACTTTACATTATAATTAATATACGTTATCTTTTCTCAAATGCGTAGTATCAGTATCAAATTTCTAAGATCTTCTAAGTAATATATAGCAAGCATTCATATCAACAACATCACAATACACTTCATCTTGATATCTCTTTGTGACTCTAATGTCCTCATTGGACTTGATCTATATGATTGTGTATGGATTTGGGTATTTTTTTACCTCTAAGTTTAATCTCTAAACTGTCTCTCATCTAATGATGTTTTCTTGTCGTTCGTTATCAATGATGACATCAAAAAGTAATTTTTGAACTCGACATTTTATATGAAATAGCTTATGTTATTGGCTCATCTTCTCTTACTTCGATTTCAACATCATTCGCTTCACTACATAAGCTTAACCATGCTTTTCTTTCTCATATCCACCATTATCATCATTGTCGAGCTCACATAAAACCTTTTTAAGCCACCTTCTTTACCTTACTCCCCTAAATTCATATTTTACCTTAAAAAATTACTCAATGGATCTATACTCCAATTAATTGCACTTAAAACATTTTCATGGTGCAGGTTTAGCATAAAGGTTTTGGGTTTTATGTGTGAATGACTTATTAACAACTCTTTTCTCGACAGCTTTCTCTGTATGTCATGCCTAATTTGCTACTTTTTTACCAACTACCCTTTTTCTCTACTACAACCTTACCTCTCTCTTATAGAACTCTATTTGGTGCCTTTCAGAATAATTATCACGCCCCAATCATAGGAATCGGTATATGTGACAATCACCATGAATGTAAGAAATATATATTATTAATTAGAATATATACTAAAGATATGCAAGTGTTTTAAAATCTATTTTTTCAATCAATTTAAATATAAATAAAATTTTGATATTTTTTATATGTCTTAACTCTAATAACAATACTAAAATCAAATACAAATCATTAACTAATTTTAATACAACTCAAACTAAAATAAAATCATTTTTAATACATACTTGATCGAGTAAAGTAAAATATATAAAATTAATCAACAAACTACTAAATTTATCTAATTCAAATGTTTTAGTGGACCAAGCATATAACCATATGAGTTAAGTACCTAAACCACTAGAAAACTCTAATTGATACTATCTTGTCTACCACTTGCATGCACTATCTTGAAATAGGAGAGAAAAGTGGGGTGGATATTAGAAAATACTCAATAAGTGGACAAAAGACAAAAATAACTTTTTAGAAACATAATGAAACTTTTCAAAGAATCCTTTTTAGTATTTAAATAATCAATAGAAAGTAGTCTTAATCATAAACAAGTATGGCATATTAAAATACAACTGATACGTCATGATAAATCATACTATCAAAATCCTCTTGGTCTATAGGATTCCATCCATAATCAAAAGAGATAAAATACTATAACATACTAGGTCTTAAGGGACTATTAGATCTCACCCACACTATTTCATACTATATAGCCAATCCTCACCCCCAAGCGATAGATCCCATTCAAGTTATTTCATATTGCATGGATAATCTTTATCTATATAAATACGCATAGTATACCTCACATAGCCAAAATCATCATCATCAGTAGCATAGAAAACCAAAATCAAGAATCGTGGCTCATAAAGCCAAAATAATCATAAAAGATAATCATCAATAAAATCATTATCAAATGCATAAAGTAACTCATACTTGGCCTTCTAGCTTGAAGCATACCATATGCAAAACATGCCATAACTAATGGAAAATCATCAAACATATATATATATACACACACACAATCATAATAAAGCATGTTAGGTCTTTGGTCTCAAACACATATATAAACAACATATTAAAAGCATCATCTCAATTTATCACAAACAAGGTATCTTTTCGTTCTTCACATAATTTAATATAAATACGTCGTCTCCTCAACAAAATCATACAATAATATTAAAAAATATAAATTTTCTCTTTTATAAATAATTTAAAAATAAGTAAAAAATAGAAAAATATCTACTTATAACTATAAGATGAAGAATCGCTCTCTTGATGGTTTTCTTGCAACAGAGAATCTCGAACCACTTCATTAATGCCTAAAAATGAACATACATACATACATACATACATACATATATATATATTAATGACCATTTCTCATAAACTTGATATGTTATACATGAACAATGCTCAAGAATGCCTCGTTGGATATTAAAAACCATTTACAACTGTTCTAACTCGATTTAATGCACAAATTATCAAATTTCTCACGTAATGACTAAAACCAATCTAATCTTAAACAAATGAATATTCTCTATAGTCATTTGATTCGAGTTTATCCCAATTCATTAAGATTATGCTAAAATGACCAATACATAAAAATTCCTAATTGTACAATAATCTAACTTTACTGTATACTATGCTTAAATTTTCAACTTTATGATTTCAACAATGTAACAACATACATGTGTACTCTATGTCCTAATTAACATAAATAAATATCAAATTGATTCAATCAAAGTTTATTTTAAAAGTGAGTGTACAATAATTCTAAGAATTAAACTCATTAAATCATGAATAGACGCATCAGCAAGGTTATAAAAATTACCAAAGGGTTGAAAATAACCCCAAGAAGCTTTTTTCTTCATGAACCATTAAAATTACTTCAATGTAAATAATAAATTATAAGTCTCCCCAAGGCGATTCTTTATCGTTTTTTGCGAAACAAAGCTTGAATATAGACAAAAGAGTACTAGAAATTTGATTTTTAACAAGAACTTATAGTTTAATCGGTGGAAAAATGAAAAAGAAAAGGGAAATAAAAGGTAGAGAGCAAAACGTGGTAGAGAAAGGAAAAATCAAAAGATTTGTATTTTCATTTGATCAAACTTATTCATTCAAACAAATCAAAAGATTTGTTCGATTGAATTCTTCTGCAGTTCTTCTTTCAATTAAGCTTCTCAATTTGTTTCATTAAAAACTATTCGTTCGATCAAATTAGTTATCAAAAAAAAAAAATTAAAACTTCTTTTCGAATTCATTTTTAACACATACTATGATTAATTCCAAGTTAAACTCTTTTTATAATCGCTCGATAAGATTGTCACTAAGTCACTACTCAAACCTATACTTGAATTCATCTTATAAAAAATGTTGAAAATATCCTTGGAGGATAAAATGACTAAAACGCCTTTACATAAAAAATACAAAGCTTATGATAAGTGATAGGAAAACTCTTTTGAAAATAAAAAATCCTATTATCCCTTTTTATAATGATAACTTCGATTTTTAACGTTAAATTTATAACCTCTGCTATATTTTCAACCATTTAGATTCTAATCCGATCCTATATCCCCTATTTCAATCCTTCTAAATCCCTAGCAACTTGTAGTCTCTTCGATTCATTCAATTCATTCCTCTTCCTTAACCTTAAAAACTCTGATGTATAGTTATACACCGATTTTGACCTTTGACTACACCTTTGATATTGCATAAATAAATATTACTCATAATCATCCAACAAAAATCTAACCCTCATCAATTGTCTCATATGATACTACATGTGTACTGGTGTTCTACCTTCTCTATGCCTAGAGTTTTATAACCTATCCCATCTTGTGACTGCTCCTTATTTCAACCTATAGGCTATCAATTTAACACTACACTCCTCTGAAATATCTATATAATTGAAAAATCTATCTACTTCTGACAACCAATCTAAGAAACTGTCTATGTCTAGATAATTATCAAAAGTAAGTAAATCTACCTCTAGTTGATATTTCTTTAGCTATCAATTTATGGCTCAATAGTCTTGGACTCTTTTTTTATATCCTTTGCATCCACGACCTCTAGCATTCCTCGAAGGTCCTTGGTTACCCATATACTTGGCGTATCCTCCATCCTCATCTTTCAAATCAGTGTCATAGGTCAGTGGCCTACTAACAATAAAGCTACGTCTCTCGACAAGTAGATCATAGCCTATCTTTTGATCACCACCAACTATGATTTTAACTCTCTTATTTGTGCCCAATCATAAAGTTTTAAAGTTTTCTCGGATTAAATTTAGAATTTCGTCAATGATGGCAACCTTTTTTTCTATTACAGTAACAACCCTTTCGAACTTTTACTCCAACTTTACAATACTTACATTCCTTATTCATTGATATCAGAACGGTTGATCCCTATTTCATCCACCATCGTTTTCGAATTACGTATTCCCACTCTAATATCACAACTGATACAACATGTAATGTGTTGTTGAACAAGTTCAACACAAGACTACAACTCAAAATCTCTTAGAATTTACCAAGAATTAAACAAGGACATAAACCCTAAAAACAAACTCTAAAATTTAAGAAATTTAATTGCTAACGAGCAAAAGCTTACAATACGTCCATAAACATAATAATTTATAGTTTAAACCTAGGCTATATGTAATTATAATAATGTTCTTAAGTTTCAAAATAAATAGACATAGCAATTAAATGAAAATAAAGACAAAACAATCATTTTTGTGGGATTCAATCAATCACATTGAAAATTCAATCAACCAAAATATTTTCTATCAATAAAAATTCCTGGGTCGATCGATCAAAATTGTTTGAGTGCTTTACAAAAAATCTAAGGCAAGATTAGATCTATCAAATATAAATTTTGATTGACCAAATTTGTGTGCCTACTCTCTATCTTCTTAATGCCAAAATTCAATTGATCAAATTTCAAATTTAGTCAACCAAATTCTTCCTTGCATGTTGTTATCTCCCTTGCAACATCTACATCATTGGGAATTGAAAATTTCTCTCATTTCTTATTTAATATTCATTCAATCATGTATGTATGTATGTATTTAACATGTCAGCTTCTGAAGAAATCAGTTCTTATTAGTGGTGGTAAATGAGCTATGCCAAACAAGCACAACTCGTAACAATGAAGCCCTGAAAGACTTATGTGTCAGGCCAGACAAGGGCATGCATAATAATCATGCCATGCTTGGTTTGGCACGAAAAAATAAAATCGAGCTCGACACGACCCATTAGTAGAGTAACTATGCGTGTTTGTGCTGTGCCATGCCAGATCATACTAACGAACCTTACCAAATTCGTGCCCAAGCCCTTTTGTAATTTAATGGCCCTTATAGGTCGGGCTTTAATTTAATTATTTAGAAATATTTTAAACTTTTATAATTTTATTAAAATTAATAAAATTATTATTATAAAAAATTATATTAATTTAAAATTATATTTAAACCAAGAAAAAGTTATTGATATTGATAAATAATAAATTACAATATAGATAATAGAATAAGTTAAAGATAATAATATATTTAATCAAATAAAAATTAATAAAAGTTATTTAATGTATTATAATTTAAAGATTTGAATGTCATTTATGGATAAATGAAAAAAAAAGTTATTTGTAGATTTTGTAAAAAAACCATTAAGTTATTCAAGTACAAGTGAAAATAGATATTTAAAAAAGACATGTTAAAAAATAGAGTCAAATACATGCTTCTTCGAGAGATGGTACTTAATCTTTACTTACACTAAATACTTTTGGAGACAATATTAGTTATTTTAGGTATTTACATCAAAACATGCGAGAAGGGATGACTAAATAGATAGTGTCAGGTGAACTATCATTCACTCAGACAGAAGACAAAAGGTTGAAAAAATTCATGAAAAGGTATGTTTAATTTGCTTTTAAATTAATTTCTAGAATACATATAAGAGTGATATTATTATATTACTTAATTAAGTTAAAAAAATTTTGATAACAAATTTTAGTTATTTTTATTACTTCTGATTGTTAGACTGAATGTAATCATTAGGGTTATATTTATATTGCTTCTCATTACATTAATGACAATTAGATGTTATATAAAAGAATTATTACTTTTCATGAATTAGAATATCTGCATAATATATTTACTATTTTCAATGTAATGATGAGTATTTTTAGATAATATAGAATATAAGATAAAATTTTTAGTATTACTTTTGATAATTCTTTTACAAATAATGTTGTTATTGACATGTTTATTAATAATTTAACACCTGCACGTGATTATAGTTCATAATTTTTTTATTTGAGATATGTTTGTCATATTATTAATTTGATTGTACAAAATGAATTAATCTAATTCAAGCTCATGTAAAAAAGATTAAAGATTTTTTACAATATATTACATTACATGATTCTAGAAGGTAAGAGTTTAATTCTACTTTAGTACATTATGGATTATAGTTTAAAAGATTCATACTTGATATTAAAATTCGTTAGAATTTAACTTATTTGATATTGAAATCTTGTATTAATTACAGTGATGCAATTACTCATTATTATAATAAAAAGTTAGGTGAAGTTTATATCACTTCTGTTGATTGAAATATAGCTTTTAATTTTATGAATTTTTAAAAAATATTTTACGATGTTTCATTAACATATTCACTTATTTATTCTTCTACTTCTTCTTGTGTTTTGAACTATTTGCATAATATTATTTATATTTTTATTCGTTATAGAGATATTGATGAGTTTAGGATGGTTTGCTTTGTTATAAAAGAGAAATTCAAAAAATATTAAAAAGATATTATTAAATTATTTGTATATACAATAGTGATGGATCCTAGAATTAATCTTTCTTGTTCTATTACATTAATTAATAAAATTGTCAAAATTTTGAATTTACTCTTGAGTTTGATGGTTCTTATAGGAAAAAATATTTAAATGATGTTTATATTCAATATCAAAATATGATAGATATAAATATATAAATTGTTTATAGTAGTAATGAGCCTATAGCTGATACTTTTTCTTGAAAATTTAAACAGTGTTAGAACTCATATTAGTAATTTTAATAGTGTGCTTTATGAATTAGAAAAATATGTTTTTATTGATTATACTAATTTATTTATCCTTAAAAAAAAAATTTGGTGTTTTATAATAGTTAAAAACAAATGAAAGAGTTTTTTTTATGCTGTTCATCATGGTTCGTGACCTGTTAACTCTTTCGATATCTATAATTACATCGAAATCTGTTTTTAGTATAGGAAAGAGGGTATTAAATAAAAGAAAATCAAGACTATCATCAAAAGCTTGGGATTACTTAATATACTTGAAGGATTGGAAGGATACAGAAGATAAAATTCAAAATATAAATCATGATATTAAAAAAAAAATTGTTATAATATTTATGAGAATTAATTTTATTGATAATTATTTTCTTTGATCAATTTAATTTTGGTATTAGTTTTGTTTCTGGTACTTGTTTCAATATTGATGAAAAAACACAAACTTATAACATGTTTGAGTTAAATTTGAGTATGAAAACCTAATATTAGATTAAATTGTACCATACTTTTATCATTTATTAAACTAGGCGGTATCTTATTTTATTGTTTATATAGTGGACTGATGGCCCGAAGCAGCCCATTTGCCACCTCTACACCTTCCTGTATCCATCATTTCAAACTTGGAAACAGCGTTTGATGGCCATCTGATTTCTGAATGATGAGCAACAGATGACTTGACAATTTGGCATTCCGTGCCTTTGGGCATAGAGTTGGAATGATAAGAATAATTTTTTTCTGTGGTTTGGTTTCATAGATGCAATGTGAACAGGTGTCGCTCTGTTACAAAGTTTGTGTCAGTCTGTTGATTGTAAGAACTTCAATTACTATATTGCCCTCGTCACTCTTAGTTCTTCCAGCTATTGCAAGAATTTATGCTTCCACTGTAGTTATTTGTGAAAGTACTTTTAACGTAATTAGATGCATTTCAAATATCTATCAATTTTAGATCGATTTAATAGTTTATGTTGATTTATTTTTGTGTGTGATAGAAATATTATTATTTTTTTAAGTAATATATGATGAATTCGAATTGAGATTAAAATATTACGTCGTTTGATTCATAAATTATTATTTAAAATAAATAAGTGCCATTCTTAATATACTCATTCACATTTTTAAATTATGCTGAAACTCCTTTACAACCGAATTTTTAATTTAAATAAAAAATTTTAATGAATTCAACAAGAAAATAGGAGTACCACATCATGAGTGTATCTATTGAACTAATATTGAAAACATATATAATCACTTTACAATTTATTAATTATAGAAATGATAATTATAATTTAAAAAATTGTTTTGAATGGTTCGATTAAAATTGTTTTATTTAAGTTTTTTTCTTCTATAAATGTTCAATGTAATTAAGACCATAATTTTAATTTTCTTTTTCATATTTTAGTGGGATTTAATAAAAGTATAAATGTGTGTATTTGTCAGAGGAATATAATGAATTATTTAAGTGATTTCCATTACAGTTTAGTCAATTTTTATTTGTGGAAGGGTGGCACTCCATTAATATTACACGACATGCATAATTTTATTTTATTTTTTTTTCCTTTGTTCCTTTGTTTGTGTTATACCTTCAAATATTAGTTTACCAAATACAGAAAGCATTTGTAATTTTTTTAATTCCTATTGTTCGTACTTTATTGAACAAGAATCTAATGAAAGTATTTGGACAATTGAATTCCTCTGCCTACTTGAATTGGTGATATATTAAAGTAAATGCAAAAGGAATCTTGATCAAAAGACACCAAATCTTTCATCTTTAATTAGAATCCTTATCATCTCAAGTTATGTCAATGATTCCTTTCCCATTTGCATTTTGCAAATCGGTCCTTTCCTAATTCCTATGATTGGAATTTTTGTTTTCTCTTTTATTTTTCAAATGGGTACTCTTGAAGTCTTCCAAGTTAAAACTACATTCCTAATTCCTATGATTAATTGGAATTTTTGTTTTTTCTTTTATTGTCAAATGGGTACTCTTGAAGTCTTCCAAGTTAAAACTACATCCATAATTTGGTTGTAAAGACTGACGAGAAAAGAAACGATGTTGAGAATGTAATGACTTCTCAGGAGTTTGAGCAGCCGTTTCCACTGAATCCATGGTCCAACAACCAACCATTCATTAGATAGCTTAGCTTAACAGACTGATGGAATGTTCCAAAAGATAAGGATTGGACATGTCGTAACCAATGGGATGGGATGGGATTTGTACAAAAGAATCTTGGAATTGGGCATTTGGGATTGACGTTGAGTTGATGGATTGTCTTTTTAATTTTATGATGTATGATGTAACAATATGTTAATTTTAGTTTCAATAAAATTTAGAGATATCACTATTATGTTTCTAAAATTCTAAATTTTTTTAATCTTAAATTTAATAAAATTGTTTCTGTTTCAAAATTAATGTGTCTTGTTATATGAATGTAAATTAAACTATTGACAGTCATTAATATATATATATATATAAAGAGCTCAGCTCAGCCAATGCTGATATTGCCTTGTTTTATTGTGGTCAATGGTGCATAAAATTAATGAATTACTTGCGTGAAGCCAAGTAGCCAACTAATGTTTCCCTTTTTCTCCTGTCTTTTCATATTATTAAGTCTTTCGGTGTTTGCCATAGAAGAGAATAACAGCTTTTAGTTATGCATCAACTAAATTAGCCATGGAATTTGGTTATTCTCTCAATTACCACAAGTTTCTCTTTTCCATTGAGAATGATAAATAGGTTGGAGTTTAAAATATTGTGTTAATTACTTGGGTAGAATAGAATTACAATATGTTAGATATAGAGTAATACAAAAATAATGATTAATTTAAACAATTAATATTTGTTATATATATATTGTTTAATCAAGTAAAAACCAACTATAATGAAAGTATTGCTAATGCTAGCTTACTTTGCAATTTTATTTATTTTTTTTATTATGGTATAGGATAACACTCATTATCAATAATATATTAGAGTATGTTTAATATTGAGGTATTATGTCAAATAGTTAGCTATCGTTACTCTATAGATGAAAGTTAAAATATTAAATATTAATTAAAATATAAATAAGTTTTATTAAAAATTAATATTATTAAATATTTAATTAATAATTTATACTGTTTTTAGTTAAAAAAATTTAAATTATGCTCAGCTCTAGTAATTAAAAATTTTATTTAATATTAATAGTTATATTTTATAACCATCCTATAATTTGTGGCCTTTTTAAATTTTGAGGCCCAAAAGAACCCCCTAAATTGTGTAATGATAAATCACATTTATTTCGTTCTTTTTTTTTTAATTTGGAAACTTCCGTACTCAGTTATCAATATGTTGTTCAGTCACATATAGGAATAGATACTCACTCCCACGAAGTTCGTGACCGTAGATCATATGATCCTACCCTTAATTATTAGGTACGTGTGTAAAGACCACCCCTAATAATATTAAATACAAAAATAAATCGAAATCTCCACTTTAACGCATCAGTCAAACA
>JAVXUL010000002.1:3102133-3114468 GCA_035590515.1 Trichilia minutiflora | reverse complement strand
AAAGCTTGTATTGCTTGTTTAACCTTTGAAACTTGTTGCCTTGTAATTGGATCATTAGGCATGTGTAGCTTGTCTTGCCGTGTATTGTGGCGTTGAACCTCCTTGCCAAGACTGGTTGTATCACCTGCTGTTCCTGATTTTCATCTCCTGAGCCCGGAGGCATACAAATTTGATTGTCTTAGTTCTAGTGTTTGCAGGCTATCTATGTAGAAGATATTATCCAGTAGATAAAAGATACTCTTTTTTCTATCCATAGTTTTTACATGACACTGCTTTTTCACCTGTGTTGAAGATTTATGGTGTTGTATTAAATTTACTTATCAACTTTTATTGTAAAGATGTAAGACTATGAACCTGCAGCCATACATTCTTCTCGTAATGGTTTCAGTAAGGAGCCATATTTTTGGGCATAATGCTGTATTAGATTGTTCTATCTTTCATTAAAACAATCCGTCAGAGTAGATAACTGATAAATTCTTCAGACATCTGCCAAAAATGCTTGTGTTCGTTTGTGAAGCCAAATATTCTTTTTATTGTTATTCATGTTTCTTTCCGTGATAGGGCATTGTGGGATGATTTGAAGTAATGCAACACACCTCACGTGGTTATTGTCTGAGAAAAGATAAGAAATTCAACTGTTGAGAAAATATGGTGTGAGCTTAGCCATGGAGATGAAGAAAAAGGAATAGAAAAGATTCATGAAATAATTGAAATTCCCAGTTGTGGCAATGCTGTTCATCTGGAGAATCCACTGCCTATTATCCATGCGGTGAGACAGTTTTTAACCGGAGTCAAGTCGAGTTCATCTTAAGCAATTCATTCACATGCACATCCACTTGGGAAAGCTTCCTAAAAACAAATTGGTGATGTTTTGATGCATGCTTCAAACGATGGCGATTGGGAATTCTAATGCTTGTTATGCATGCATGCCCCTTTGGGAGTTTATCCAACGTATTTTATGGCTGCTAATGGAGCGGTAGTGGCTGTAGCAATTGTAATTCTCATCGTATAACATTCTTCTTTTTTTTTAACTAGATGTTGTGAACAAATTAATTGGATAGTCATACCTGTATTTTTTTCTTTCGGTTAATCATTAATTAGATAGTCAATTATATATTGAGAATTAGTTTGAATTTAATTCAAATTTTTTATAAGTAAAATTGAAAGATAAGGTGGTGTTAGATAATTTTTGAAAAGGCTACATAATAATAAAATATTAATTAAAAATCAGGAAAAAAAATAATTGTTTATCTTATGATGGTAATATAACATATTAACACATTAATTTTATACAATTAGAGTTTATTTTTTAAATATTATTGTTATCATTATTTGATAACGAGAAATTCGTAATAATTATTGGACTGGGAATGTATAATACATGTTTCCATAGATGATGTGCTGCCCTATGGAAGGAAACAGATATTATAAAAAATTAAAATGATGAATTCAAATGGATGTTGACATGCATGTTGTAGCAAGCAATCACACAGTATATAAAAGTCGATTACCTCTAGAAGATTATTTATTAATATTCATATTACCATCTAACAATCATCACCGTAAGTTCTGTTGATGAACAAGTTGTGGAGTTACTTGGACTCAGAGTTTAGCCAATATCTAGAAACAAGCTTTTCTGGACGGTCATGCTTGATTCGAATTGGACCGCAATATTAATCCTTATCGTACAAAATTATAATATTTTGTCTTTGACATTCCATACGGAAATTAAAAGATAGGTGTGTCATACTCGTAATGGCTTTATAATTTTAATTAGGTTGAATTTGAAGGTGCTCAAGAAAAAATGTTTATATATTTAGCATTTATATTTTTTAGTACTATTAATTTTAATAGTTTTTAAAAATGCAACCCCGTGGATGATCCACCGATAGAGAATAAATTTATGTAGATTTCGTATTTTTTATTTCAGAATTTTTTTTATTAAAGTATCAAAAAAGTTATAGTAAAGATTTTATTTTATATTTGATATCATTATGCGTGATCTTAATAGTTTAGGATGATTTTCCGGTGATCTGTGTGATCTCATTGTAGAGAGTTGCGCTGATTCTATACATAATTGAATGTTTTCGATAATGATTGAGTATAGAAGTTTTCATATATATATATATATATATATATATGAGTCTTTCTCATCCTCGCTGCCTTAAATTTCTCATAACGCACACTACCAGGGAATGAAAATGAAATAACATATATGTGTTGTACGCCTTTGTATTTAATGAGGATAAAAATGGTGAGGTGAAAGCATGGTTAATCTAATATAGCAAGCTAGTTTCATGAAATTTTCAGTATTTATATGAATGAACATCCATGTTGGTTTGGCAGAAAATTGAAAGGCAAATGTTAATTTTTTTTTTCTTTTTGGTTAATATTAAGATACTTCCTACTTTTTTAAACAAATACATCCTTTATGGTGAAGAATTATTCCATTAAAATTATACTGTCAAGCATATTGAGTATTTAAAGAAAAAGGTATATAATGAGATATTAAGTAAAAAAAAAAAAGAGGAGAAAAATAGTTATTTATCCAAAATTGAATTGTATGACCAGCCAGATTCAACAAATATTATGTGGCTGTTCGATCAAAAAACAGTTTTTGTGTCAAACCAAAATTTTGTAACAAAAGAGAAAGCTATTTGAAATGAGTCAAACTAGGTCTCTACTCTCCAATGCTGGTTCTCGACCTTGATGTTTCTGTATAACGCCTCCTGCTACTCTTCTTCTGTTTCATTACACAACAAGGTGTCTTCTTCATCTGTATAATAAAATGGAATTCTATTTTTGCCCTTTATATTTCTTCCAACTATCATAATGTTTAATACTGTTAAAAAAAAGAGTAAAGATCCTGTTGTGTTTCATAGTTTATCTCACTCAGGTCCTTGTTAATATATAATGTAAAAGCAAATAAGTTATTTCATAAGATTTAATCGATTAGAGTCGGTATCATCAGACATCATTTCTACCAACCATGGAATTAGTTCGTGGTTCGTATTTGTCAAACTCTAAATTTTTTAATTATATTATTATAAATAATTATTTTTAAAAATTGAAAAAGCTCAAACAACGTCAAATTTTATAATGGTAATTATTTCGTTACCATCAATAAATTTTAGTTAACTAAAAATAATGGCAAAAGGCATGGATCACCATTTTCGTTTCCATCCTTGTTTGAGAAGGGGTAAGAGATTTAAGACTTTTTTCTTTTCTTTTTAATAAAAAATTACAGAATAAATTAATTAATTACTGGTGTTGCAAGGTGGGGATTGCCATACCCACCCCGTTATTAGGGAACTTTTTATACAATATCAAACATAGCAATTCAAATATTGTTTTATAAAATATTAAGGACCAAATCGAAATCCTTCGACTTGCTTGCATAACCTAAGCCAGATACACTGCCCTGCCCCACGATAGAGTTCATTTCAGGTCAAAAATAATAATTGTGGATGGTCCTTCAAGACTCACGGAGGTTATATGTTGATTTAATTCTCTTAATGTTTTTAAATTTATTAGCCTAATTCATTTCAATTATTGAAATTAATAATAAAATTACCTTATAAATTAAGTTTTATAGACTAATGAATCAAATTGTGCAGAAGACCAAATGATTTATTGGAATGAAAGTTGGATTTTGTGATTTATTTATTGAAATGAACAATCGCTAAATACGTATTATGTTATCCTAATTATCTTTTCATTGATTTTATTTTGATTTTAAATTTTTTATGGTTGTTTGTAGTAACTTTTTTTTTTTAATTTTAATTTATTTCCCCTCGTCTGTTGTGTTTTTTACTAAAAAAAAAACAATTGTTCAACACATCCGGATTATAATTCCAAATTTATTAATTTTAAATAAATAATTATAAATAAATGGTTGAATTTATGATCGTCGTCTAGGGATGGCAAATCGTTACATATTGAGTGTTAATTTGTAAATGCTAATTAATCAATTGAATGGGCTAATTTTGTGGATGTGTCTATGCATCATCCAAAAACGAAGCTCAGACCCGAGAGCCTTGGCTACGGAGATGGCGTTGGTGCTGGTGTTGGCGCTCCCTCTTCCGTTGGATTTTTCAATTGCAACATACCACTGAAAACAAAATTTTAACCAACTCTGTCACTCATAGATTCAAATTAAAATAACAACAACAACAATAATAATAATAATATTGCATGTATAATTACCTGAATTTATTCTTAGCCCAATCCAACCAAGATGTCGTGGAGGTCTGGGTATCCTGGAGAGGACTTGGTGCAGAGTTTGAATCGGCTGACACTGCTTGTATTACAAAAAGCACCATCAATGCGAATGCCAAAACCACCCTGGTCTTTGCCATTTTTATTTTTTTTAGCTTTTCGTAATTTGAACTAAGAATTATTAAAATTTCACACACTTAGTTTTAGAAATGGAGATTGCTGTGGAGTTGTATTTATACTGTTTAGGGAATGAGCTGGAGCCACAGTGATCACTGTGATAATCCATGGCCATGCACTTGTCAATTGATCGGTGAATTCCATGGCCTTATTTTTCGTTCAATATCAATAAATCACTCTACACCCTATAACATCGAAACTTTGGGACGTCAGAAGTCAATATAATCGATCAGTATATTATTAGCGCAGGGTAATAATAGAACACCCATAATTTCTAAATTTGGTCATTATAAAATTTAAAATTTTATAAACAAGAAGGGGATGTAGCTCAGATGGTAGAGCGCTCGCTTAGCATGCGAGAGGTACGGGGATCGATACCCCGCATCTCCATGTATTCCTTTTTGTCTCCTCTGTTTATAATTTCTTTTTGTACAGCTCTTCTATAGCTTAAAAAATTGAACAAATACTAATTTCTTTAATTAGAAAATTAATTTATTGCAACAACAATAAGTACAAGCTTAAGCCAACCATAATAAACAGTTAGCATTTAACATTTTCTTTGTAAAACCATTAATAATACATCAATACTGGTAAGAAAGTTGAGAAAACCAGGACGTAGATTTACATATTCTTATACTTGCATGTCCACATGTATTTTTACAGATCTTCTGATTATGTAGTGTGGCTGAGCTTGCAATTGCATACATTTCATTAGAGCTTCAGATTCTTCATCCTGTACACAAGCAGCAGCAGCAGCATCTCTAATTATAAATTGTTATATAATTAGCGCAAATGATAACATTCATTGATAATGCTCCTCAAAATCTGAATTAAACAAGCTAAGAATTAATATTTTACCCGAATCCGGAGCCCGGCTGATATATTTTTATTTATTATATATATAAGGTGATAATTCACAATATTTCTTAATTATTCTATTTCCATATTTCTTGTCCTGCTGAATGCTGATGCTGCTCCCTAAAGTTTCACAAGAACAGCTGTTTTGAAGAAAATCTAGGGATTAATGAAGGGTTACAGCAGAATGTGATGAACTATATAACATACGATTCTTATCGATACTGGAAGTGGAAAAAAGCACACACCGTCGTCTTATAAAGTACAGAAATAGTAGTTTATTTGTGATCGTACTGGGATGAACTCAAAATTTTCGGTCCGTGTGCTTGTGATCTAAAACAAGTAGGATTAGATTTCATGTGAGGTTTCTCTGAAGCAGTTGAATTCAGAATATGGGGAGACTAAATATTTATACAATATTATTTGGAGAATGAAGGTCGGTGTTTGTTTTGACCTGTAGCCAATGGAAAAATGGAAAGGAGACTGAATGACTTATCAGAGGAAACGTGGACATGTTACTATTTCTGAAAGTTATTAGTTAACAAATAGAATTTAGAAATCTTTCATATAATTTCAAGAATATAAATATTTCAATTTATTATTCAACTCACTCTTCTGGCGGTAAACACTAATTAATGCTGGTCCTTGTGCAATGGTGGAAAGATAGCATTGCAATTGGTTTACAGGACTTTGAGGTTTTTCGGGTGTTTCATGCATGCAAATAAGAGAACAGTTGGGACAAAGTTTCAAGGAACAGAGTTTGGTTAATTTCCAATGTATAATTAGTTAACAAAGACATTCTCAATTTTGTTTAAAATGAGCAGTTTACCAAAAGTTTGGTTGAGTCTAATGATGAAGATGATCATGGACTATAATCATTGTGAATAATTTGATGGAAAACTTTAAACGTCCGTACCCTGCCATGGATTTGTAATTGAGAGAATGTATTCTGGCAGGGAGCAATTCCTTAGGTGACAGAACATTGTATACCAGAAAGAAAAAGGATGGGAATATGTATATTAATTTGCAGTATTAATGTAACCAATACCTACCTTCGTCCATCGGTAATTCCAATGCAGTTACTGCTGGAAGTGTTCTTGTAATTGGGTAGAGGGCATTGTCCAGTTTCTATAAACACGAGATCCTCGACCAGGAGATCGTAGTGCCTCTTTACTTCCTCAGGAGATTTGTTTCCACCCAAAGCCCTGGAAACATTCTGCCATCGGTCTGGTGTGTCCTTGTCATACACAGCGAGTGCCCTCTCGAATTGCTTGTTTTGTTCGGATGTCCAAGTTGACTGATTCGAACGACGTGAAGAAGACAGAAAGCTGGATGCCATTTCTCTTCAGAATGTGGGTATTGAGATTTTGCAATACTGAAGCAAATTAAAAGAACCTGGAAAAGGCCCAAAATAGGGAGAAAGAGGAAATAAAAGTTAATAGATCGCTTGAGTCTTAGGAAGAAGAGTGAAGTCAAGGGATGGTATGGGCAGAGCTTATCAAGTCTGCTCCTTATAAGCAGGAGGAATAGGATGTGGGTTAAGCAAGTTGGCGAATATATATATATATATATATAAAGCGATGCAACAAGATGGGATTCGCTTACTTGCCTAACGTCAAAGTCTTATTACTTTCTCAAGTCTTTTCCGTATCTTTTTACAGTAACATCATTTGATCGGTGGAACTAATATGTCTATCTTTCAGAATTTTATCAGCTGGTGGGCATTAGATCCCAGTCTACCCAGCATCAATGCGCACGCAACATGATTTGATGAATTCTCTCGCCGCAGAAATCCACAGTAAGATATTCTACCTCTCTCTTCGGGTGGGGACTGGAAGATTTCCTATCCCTTGATCCACTTGTTGTAATATACCCTTTTTCTAAGAAGAATATGATTATTCTTTTTTCTAGCGATGATGATAACAATTTGAAAATTTTAAAATTCAATTCTTGTTGGGAATTGAAAATTTCTCTTGTTTCTTGTTTGATATTCATTCAATCTTGTATGCACGTATTTAACATTTCAGCTTCAGAATAAATCAGTTCATATATCTAACATTTATATTTCCATTTTATCGGATCTCTTATCTGGTAAATTATACGTCAGTTATTGTTGGAACTTGGAAACGGTGTTTTATGAGTTATGACTTTCTGAATGATAAGCAATGGATTGCCTGGCAATTTAGTAAGCCGTGCCCGTTGGCTTGAAGTTGGGGTGAAAAGAATAGTTTTTCTGTGGATTCATAGATGCAACGTCAACAGTTGTCGCTCTGTTACAAAGTTTGTGTCAGTCTGCTGAATGTAAAATACATTTATAATATTGATCTCGACAGTCGACACACACAATATCTGTGCATCCGATTTCTTAGTTCTTACAGCTATGACAAGAATTTTGCTACATTCTTGCATCTATTCAAAATTTATGCTTCCACTGTGGTTATTTGATGGAAGTACTTTTAAACGTAATTAAATGCATTTCAAAAACCTGTCAATTTTAGATCTATTTAATAGTTTAAGTTTAATTGTTTTTTGTGTTAAAAAATATTATTTTCTGTGATATATGAATATGATGAACTTAATTAAAATATTGCATTATTTGATTAATAGATTATTGCTATAAAAATTGAATCACTACTTAAAAACAAATAAATGGTATCCTTAATACTGATTCTCGATCCATTTCATCAAATACTTGAGTGGCTACACATTTTTTTAAATTAAGCTCAAACTTGATTACAAGGGATTTTTTCAATTTAAATAAATTGGTCACCATAATCAGATCAAAGAATTTTAATGAATTAAAATCCCTATCCTATGTCTCAATAATAAATAGTAGCACCAGGTTATGGGATGTATCTCTCTGACTAATATTGAAAACATATATATTCGATTTAAATTTATTAATCATAGAAATGATAATTATAATTTATCAACAAATATTTGGTGATATTTGTTAGAGCAATGTAATTAATGATATTTTTTTTTCTTCTTTTTCATTCGATTATGTTATACCTTCAAATCTAGGGTTACCAAATAAAGAAATAATGTTTAGCGACATTTGTAAAAGAAGGAATCTGATTAATTTTGAAATTAATATTGGTCGTGCTTTATTGAACAAGAATCTAATGAAAGTATTTGGACAATTTCATTCCTCTGCCTACTTGAATTGATGATATATTAAAGTAAATGCTAGAGGAATCTTTGATCAAAAGAAACCTAATCTTTCATCTTTGGAATCCTTATCATCTCAAGTTCACCTCTTGGAAAAGTTATGTCAATGGGGTTTCTTTTATTAATTATCTTCCTTTCCAGTTTCCATTTGGATTTTTGCAAACTGGTCCTTTCCTATGATTGGAATTCTTTCTTCTTCTTCTTCTTTTTTTTCTTTCATTTTCAAATGGGCACAAGTTAAGTCTTAAATTAAAACAACATTTTTTTTTACCATTATTTTTGAAGTTCACACTTCACATCCATAATTTTCTTGTGAGAAAAGAAAACTATGCCCAGAATCTAGTGATTTATCAGGAGTTTGAGCAGCCGTTTCCACTGAATACACGGTCCAACCATTCTAGATAGCAGCAAAACCACGAGGACCACAATTAGAGGGAATCTTTGAACAAATAGAAAATTAATATGCCCTATGGCATTGGCAATGGAGAAGAAAATTTTTTGTCTTTTTGTTCCTCGTTGAATCTATTTGTAAGAAAAGTAGCTTAGCTTAGCACGTTGACAGAATGTACCAAAAGATAAGGATTGGACATGTCGTAACCAATGGGATGGAATTCGTACAAAACAATCTTGTAATTGTGTTTCAGGTTGAGGTGATGGATGACCTTTTTAACCTTCAGTATCAGGGATGGCCGATAAACAAATAAAATTTATGATGTAACAACAATACATTCAATTTTCGAGATGTTTCAAGTTCTTACTATTATGTGTTTTAATTTCTAAAATTTTACCTTAATTTTAATAAAATTTTCTATGTTTCAACTTTGATGTGATATGTTTCATAATTTATTTTAATGTATTGTTACATTAATGTAAATTATCAAAGGCCACATTATACATATATAAATATATAAAGAGTGGTGGACAAAATCAATTCCTAGCGTAAAGCAAAATAATGTTCCTTCATTGGTCAATACTTTTCCAAAGATACTGAAGTTGTTTGACCTTTTCCCGCTGTCTTTTCAGATAATTAAGTTACTTTTAGTTATGCATTAACTTAAATTAGCTACGGAATTTTGTTACCATCAATTACCAGACGTTTCGCTTTCTTTTCAATTTGTTGAGGATTTGTTCGTGTTCAAGATACTGTGTCTTGAAGTTATAATTAATTAGATAGAATTAAAATATATTAAAAATAATAATTAATTTTAAAAATTAATATTTTTCAAATTTTGTAAAATTCAACTATACCAATAATATTGTTAGCTTGTTTTGCAACATTTATTATCTTTTTATTGTGATATGAGTAGTAGACTTGCCGATATGGTATTAAAGCATATTTAATATTAAGAATGTTGTTACTCTAAAATAAAAATTAATTAAAATATAAGTGAGTCTCATTAAAAGTTAATGTTATTAATATTTTTTATAATTTTATTTTCAAAATCAAATAAAAACAGGCTGATTATACCAATCACGCCCTTAAACTTACAAGGTTAGCTTAAAGCTTAAAACTCAAAACAACACAATTCGTTGGTTCTAACTCCTGATCCATAGCAACCATTCCTCAGCCGCGGAGATTCCTGAGCGTCTTGTTTCTTCTTCAACACTTCCATGTTTGTATTACGGCTAGGGTTTTCTATTTATTTACAGCATTTTCTGGGTCGTATTGCATTGGTCTCATTGGTATGTAATGTACCGTTTGGTCTAAACTTGAGGAGGTGTAATCAGAATGTTTCTAAGGATATTTTAGTATTCCGCTTTACACAAGCATATGTAATGAGCCGCTAATGTCGAGACGTTTCTATTCTAATAACAGCCCAAAGAACAAAACAGGAAAAAGGTGACTAATACTACTGAGAACCGGTTATGGAAAGTCCGATTTTGTTGTAATGAATTAATGCATTATAATTACCTTAGCTGCCCAACACTGTGCTCTATGCTCTAGGATATAACCCTGCGATCTAAGTAAGAACCGCGTGGAATATGTTTGACAATTACGTGAACTACTTTCTTCTGCATGTTTTAATCTGAAACAAACGCGCATTTGTATCCTCTCTCAGTCAAGTCGTCCATTATAATTGACAAAGTCGTCCTGGTCCTATTGACCTAGAGTTTTTTTGGAGTAATGAATAATTTTCTTAATGGCGGGCCACGATTTTTTGGCATGACGTCGACTACTGGGAACTCTCGTTTACTATCTTTTTATTTATCTAATGGACATTATTCATGACAGTTTGGGACCAATGGGATGGGAGTCATGGGACGAACGACGATGATCATTTTTAGATATAATTATATTTATATTTATATTTTTTGGACTTAAAATTTTGGGCTCAACCAGCCTCCGGAGGCATTTACCTAAATCTTCACTGGATTTACCACTAAAAGCATGCATACAAACTCTATTTCTTATTAGCATTCGCCAAATCCCCATCCGGATTTGTTCCTCTTGAGAAACTGAAATTTTAAATAAAAAGTTTTCTTAAGCAGCCGCGTTTTTTATAGTCGCTTGAGTTATGTGAATAACTGCTTCACCTTTTCAGAAGAATATTATTTTTAACACTTTGGCTTCGTTTTGTTTTCTGGTGTCAACTAGATAATTTTAAAGGTTTCTTGTTCTTGGGTTTACTAATAATGTTTATCTTATGCAATGTTTCAACATAGGTTCTGTTCGGGATTGGGTTATTTTTGTATGCTGCCGCGTCTCTTTTGCTGTTCCGGTAATTGGTTAGTTCAATTAAATTTTGAAGGTTTTCCGTGGCTTTTTACTTTTTGTAGAACGAAAATGTGCGACCCGCCTAAATTTGAAGCACAAACTTGCTTTCCGATTTCTATCGGGGTCTGAAACAGAGACGTGGGGCTTGTCTTGACTTTGATTTATCATTTACGGGATTATCTTGGTCAAAGTGTCTTGTTATCATCCATTTTGCTGCCAGAATTTTTTTGTTTTTGTTTTTTGAGTTACTGTTTCTCAATCGCAAACTGAACAGCCCGATTAAACAAAGAAAACTATGGATTTGTTCAACTTTTCTGATAGTATAGGGGTTGTTGGACCAATTTTTAAAAAAGAAAATATCACTTTTAGACGGTCAAATTGTTTACAAGCTTGTGCAGGTTAAGAATAATTTTGGTGCTGGATGGAGTGTGATGTTGCTGTGGAACTTCCAGATTACTGCACCGTGAAGGTAAACCACGAAAGACACTGTGTTTATCTTAAAATCCACATTTCATTCGTTTGCTCTACCATGATCGTGATGACATGCTTTCATATTGGAATTTAGTCAACTCAATAACCGTATATCATATGGTAGCCGTTGGTGTTAAGTATAAGGAGTATCACAAATTTTTGTTATCCGAATTCCTAAGTCAATTTTTCCTTTTATGCTTTGTAGAATTTGAAAACATGAAAAACACAGCATGGTGTAGAGTGTCTTATCCACGTGATTAGGGGAATAAATGTTGGAGATTCTTTGTAATTCTTTGGGCATCATCATAGTACTCGATGCAAAATAACATGAGAAAGCACTATACAAGCTTACTCTAACTATTTGTATTTGATGTTCTTCGTCCAATACCCCACTTACCGGAGAGTTACAATACAGTTGATAGATTCTTCTTTTAAAAATCAATATGTCTTACAAGTTCCAAGTACTTGCTTTTATTCTTTTTTTGTTGGGTAAAAAAGGAGTTCGGGGGGGTTAAAGTATGAAATCTATTTGATTATATGTATATGATATATTGCATCAATGCAGGTGCATCGCTTGATGTGTGTAGAGCTGAAGAAGTTAATTCACAAGATCTCACACATATATGTAGATATTGAGTCTGGTCCGCCAAGATGCACGGCAGGATTACATGCACTTTGCTCATTTCATGTTGCACTGTTATATGATGATTACAGTGATCATTCTTTC
>JAVXUL010000002.1:3087196-3102033 GCA_035590515.1 Trichilia minutiflora | reverse complement strand
AATGCAGGTGCATCGCTTGATGTGTGTAGAGCTGAAGAAGTTAATTCACAAGATCTCACACATATATGCAGATATTGAATCTGCTCCGCCAAGATGCACGGCAGGATTACATGCACTTTGCTCATTTCATGTTGCACTGGATAAAGCCAAGTTACTTATTCAGCACTGTTCTGATTGTAGTAAGCTTCACTTGGTATGTGTACTAGTTACAGCCACAATATGAATAGCATGCGAAAGCTAAAAACATATACCTGAATAAGACCGAGGCTGCTGCTTTAAATTTTATGTTCAGGCTCATGTTTCTGAAGAGTAGGTCTGAGAACGGAAAAAGCGATGTAATTATCCAGAAGATATACTTGTTATTGACTTTAGACAATTTATTCTTAATGCACACTGCTTGTAACTTGTATACTACTTTTCATGCCTCTTCATCATGCCTTATCAAATGAACACAACTTGGAAACCCATCTTATGTTTTCAGAAATCCATGTTCATGTACTAAAATCTTTTTTTTTTTTTTAAATTTCTAAATTCTTTTTAGTATATAACACATTCAATGAAAAATTTTCAGGCGATAACGGCTGATAAGATACAGATGAGATTTGAAAGAGTGCGAAATACTTTGGAGCTATGTTTGAGCCAAATTCAAATTATTGTTCCACCATTGTTGGGTGCAGAGGTATGCTGCTTGTAATACTCTGTTGTTGATTAGGTTGTTCAGCTTCATTTTGACAAGACTGGCACAATCTTTTATTTGACCTTGTCATCGCAATACTAATTGAACTTTTGTCTGTTAAAAACTTTTCTTGTGCAGCTTCATTTTGACATGACTGGCACAATCTTTTATTTGACCTTGCCATCGCAATACTAATTGAACTTTTGTCTGTTAAAAACTTTTCTTTCTTTAGGAAAATAGCATTAAGCATGTGCAGTTTTCTGCAGATATCTGGAATTATTCATGATCTTAGGAATGCAACATTTCCTTTAGAGCCTTCTGAAGTTGAGGCTGGGAAGATTGTACTAGAACTACTTAAGCATGACATAACTGCATCGGGCTCCATAAACCAGTTAGAACTTGAGGCTATTCAACTTGCGGCCCTAAGGCTGAGCATAACATCCCCATTGGCTCTTTTGATAGAGAAACGATCTATCAAAAGATTAATGGATAAAATTTGTGATACAGATACAAAAAAGAAGAAAATCTTGAAGTATCTTTTATATCTTTTGAGGAAGTATGGGGGACTAATTTGTAAACACAGAATTGAGAGTGCACTTGATCTGCATGAAGAGCACAAAGAAGCTGGCATGCTTGAACCTCCTGAGGAATTCAAATGCCCCATCTCTATGAAGCTGATGTATGATCCTGTTGTTATTGCTTCTGGGAACACCTTTGAACGGGTATGGATAGAGAAATGGTTTAATGATGGTAAAAAGACATGTCCCATCACTCATGTGAGCCTGGACAATTTGTCCCTTACTCCTAACTCAGTAATGAAAGAACTCATTTCAAAGTGGTGTTTGGATCATGGAATCTATGTTTCTGAGCCAGGCTTGCAACAATTGCCTGCTCTTGGTTATTCAAGGATAACCTCATCTTCCAGCTCAGTTGTTAGCTTTGGAAGCTCTGTCGATAATTTGTCCCTTCATATTAGTAATACATCCTTTCGCTCTTCAGATACTGACTGCAGTTTGGATCCATCAAATGGCAAGGCAAGAGATAGTTTCAGGGGTAAATTGCCTCAACATGATGCAGATTTTCACAGATGTCAATCTTCTACGACTACACATGGCACTGATTTAACCTGTCTTTCCAAACTTGCTTTTCGTTCATGGGGTTCCCAGTGTGATGTTGTGGAAAATATAATGAAGGAACTTAAAGACAATGACCAATCCTGTCAGTTGGCATTTTCAAATAGCTATGCAAAGCCACTGATAAAGTTTTTGAAGGATGCACATGACTTCCGGGATGTAAAAGCTCTGAAAGGGGGAGCAGAGATTCTTTTGGCAGTTTTAAGTTATAGCAGGTAATACATCTCCTTGGCCATGTACTATTGATCAGATCCTTTTCTTTTTCTGAGTGTATGGAAGGTGAAGTACACATTTTAGGATGTTTAGGAGCATGATGCATTAGTCTTGATTCATTCCAATTAATGAGAAAAATGTGATTGACTATTACTACTGGAAAACATATAAAGATTGACGGACATGCAATTGGATGCCCAGATGTAAGCATTAGTAGCCCATCAACTACCAAAAGAGTTGAGCAAAAATTTTATGTGAAAAAGTAATATCCGGTAAATCTAAAACATGGTGGAACCAACTCATCAAGAGCAACTACTTCTAGAACTTGATGGGAATACAAGAATAGAAAGCATGCTGTTGTTGGCAATAATCTTTAGTTCCATCAGACAACATGTTAGAAGTTTAAACTTGTAAAAGAGCTACAGAAGTTGCTAATGCATTAAAGATAATAAAGGGTACTTCTTGTTTGAAGCCTGATTTATGACAAGGCTTTCATTTCTGTTCCTTGTTTATGCTTTTAGGTATTATTACTGAATGCATGACTCTTGTGTTCGTAATTGCAAATTTTTACTTTGTATTTTCTGTTCTAATCAAATCAGTCGTTTTGCACAGAGATGAAATGCCCACCATGCATGAAGACGAAATATACACGTTGACAATGCTTCTGAATTCTGAAATCATGGAAAAAGCCCTTGCAATCATTGAAGTGTTGTCCTGCCTACAGTACTACAAATCTGGACTTGTGGCGTCTGGCATTATACCTTCCATCCTAAAAATCCTTGACTCCAGAGTCACAAAATTACATGAGCTGGCTATAAAGATACTATGCAATCTTTCCTGTAATGATGACATTGTTTACCACATTGTATATTTGGACTGCATCCCAAAGTTGGTTCGTGTTTTGGAAGATCCCATTCTCGCAAGATACTGCATTAAGATTATCAAAGTGCTATGCACATCTGAGGAGGCTAGGACTGCAGTTGCTGAAAGCAATCCATGTATCACTTCCATAGCCAATCTACTGGAAGCGGCAACCAAAGAAGAAGAGGAACATTTAGTGGATATTCTTTTGTCTTTATTTTACGAAAGTGCTGAGTATTGTCAAATGGCCATGACAGAGAGCTTTACTCAACGCCTATTTGACATTGCAGTGAATGGTAATTCCAGAGCGAAGGAGACTGCTACAGAGCTGCTCATGCTATTGGAACATAGTAAAGAAGGTAACAACACTTCAGGATGTCCAATTTCTGATGCTGCTTTAAGCTCATACACGTCAGACGACTTTGGCAGTCACCATAAAGAGAACAAAAAATATTCCATGGTATCTATATTTCTGGGAAGGAAAATATCAAGATTTTTACATGCCAAGCATTAGCTTTCTTTTAACCCTGATAGAGCTGATCATGAAGCTAACACTGATGCATTATGGTGGCTGCATCCATGCCATTTGATGTCCTGCTGGGCGCTGGCTAATATAACCTTACGTGGGAATGTAGATGCTTGTGACTTGTTTGCTGCATAGGTATTGGGTAGGAAGCAGCAAACCTGTTTTGTTCTTCACAGTCAATTTTGGCCTTGTATCATATTAGAGCTTTCTTGAGAAGTTAACCAAACGTGTATAATAGTTTCGGTTACTATCACTTTCCTCCCTTGACTAGAATTTCAGTTTAGTCCTCGATGTTCTAAGATATCAACACTTTAGTCCACCACAGTGTTTGGTTTTGGTCAATGTCACATTTATAATTATTCCTTGACCTCAAAAACTAAAAATTTGGAATGGAAAAAAATTATAAAATTATATGTGCATTGATTTTAGGGTTTCCTTTATAATATAATATTTCAAAAAATAAAAGGATATAATGTTCATAATAATTAAGTTACAAAAGAAATGGTGATAATAAATTAATTTATAAAAAAAATTTAGAGTATAATAATTACTATAAAATTTTATATGAATTGATTCTAATTTTTTATAATATATTTTCTTTACAAAAAATCACTAGTATAATAATGGTAACAATAGATTAATTTATAAAACAATTAAGATATAATGGTTATTGTAAAATTATATAAGAATATTTTTTTAATAACTATGACAAATTTTTATTTTTAAAATTTTACAAAAAATCATAAACAAATAAATTACTTTAGATAATAAATTGTTTAGAGAGTAAAAATTAACTTTTACCTTTTTCTAACTCAAAGTAATGATAAATGTTTAATTGATATTAAACTAAAATACATAAATCAAATTTTCGTTTTAAATCAAAGCGATGATTTTTAAAAAATTTAGGAATATTTTTGCATAATACGCCAAATACTCTATCCAAAGTGAGAGTTCTTGAAACTTTAAAACTAAAGTGAAATTTCGTAATATATAATTATTTGAGAAATTTAAGCAAAATATTAAGAGTTCATTAATTATCGGGCATCTTTCCACGTCAGCCGAAACGGCGTTTGTTCGAGCTCTCTGCTTATTCTTGTCAAGGACAGTGTCGTTTCATGAAACACTGCTCTCGTCGAGTGAGGGAAAAAGTGTAACCTTCTTCCTGTAAGAAAACCCTTGGCCGTCTTTAAGTGTTCCTGACTAAACCTTCAAGTAACTGTCGTTCATTTTCGTCCCTGATACTTCATTTGTGTTTCAGGTACATTCACAAACTAAGTTATCACAAGCTGATTTTCTTTTGTTTTGTGCTGTATTTATCTGTTTTCCTATTCCTTTGTTTGCTGTGTGACTTTGCTTTAGGGTTTTGACTTTCTATTTCTCTGGGGAAATGAATTTGAAGCACTTGGTTTCTAGGCGAACTATAAAAATATTATGGAAATTAAATGGGGAATATTTATCGCTACGTTTGAATTGTCATAGGAATTTCTCCACCATAACAGCCCCGCTCTTACCTTTCACTTGTTTACCGAAAAGTGTTGACTTAACTCTCCTTCCCAATTGTAAGAACCCAAAACCCATTTTGTCTTTCAAAAGATATATTTATTCAACTCAAGACACTGAAATTGCCTCAAGTATTGACCCGAAAAATGATTCTGAGGAAGAGGATGGAGACATGAATGAGTTTTTGTCACGATTTGTGTGGATAATGCGTGGGAAGATATCTGAGACTTACCCAGATGCCAATAAGCAGACAATTGATGCTATGCTATTGATAATTGTTGGGAAAGTTGTGTCTGAGATGGAAAAGGGAAGTACTGAGAGGTTGCTCGGATCAGTGGCAGCTTCTCCATCTCAGGATTTTAGTGAGGATTTATGGAAAACTGTGTGGGAAGTAAGTAACTCGGTGTTGGAGGATATGGAGAAAATGAGGAAGAAGGAGAAAATGAAGGAATTTTTGCAATCTGAAGAAGTGAAGGAAATGTGTAGGTTTGCTGGTGAAATTGGCATTCGTGGGGATCTGTTGAGAGAGCTTAGATTTAAATGGGCACGCGAGAAAATGGAAGAAAGTGATTTTTATGAGAGTTTGGAGCGGGTTAGAGTTGAAGCACAAGCACAAGAAAAAGCATATGTAGCAAAGGGTGAGGATGCTGAAGAGTTTGCTGAGGTGGAGGAGAAGTCTAAGGTTGTCACTCTTCCGAAGAGACACGGGAAGATAAGTTACAAAATTTATGGACTTGATCTGTCAGATCCTAAGTGGACAGAAGTGGCTGATAAGATACATGAAAGGGGAGAGATTGTTTGGCCTGAGAAACCAAAGCCAATATCTGGGAAATGCAAATTGGTTATGGACAAAATCCTTTCATTAAAAGAGGAGGAAGACCCTTCTCCTTTGTTGGCTGAGTGGAAGGAGCTTCTACAGCCTAGCAGGATTGACTGGATTAATCTGCTTGATAGATTACAGGAGCAGAATACTCAATTGTACTTTAAGGTATATTGGATCCCGAAATTTATTCTCTGTTATGGTTCATTTTGCAATATTTATGGATAACATACTTTGCTTTAACATGATGGAATATTGAAATGTGTAAAAGGGACACAATTGTTTAATAACACTTGTCCGACCTTTTGACTATCGCCTGACTCTTTTTCTAATTAAATGTTTTACGTTGATATGAACATGAATTTCAGTCTTCTTGTTTGTGTGTTAATATGAGATGGCTGTGATCTCTTAATTGGTTTAATGCATGAATTTGGTATGGGAAGCCAGAGCTAGCTCTGCTTAGTTTGCATTACTACTTTTTTTCTCTTTATATTGGATCATTTTTTCCTTTATATGTTGATTTGCAGTCATTGGAAGTTCATGATTCTTGTTTGGCACATAAAAGGATGCACTCCATGCTAATTATAGAGATATGCATGAAAAACTGAATTTGAAATTTCCAAGTTATATCAAACAACTTCCAATGAGCAGATCCTATTCATTTGGAATTAGCTATTTTGATCAAGTTAAAGTTGAATAAATTATTTTGCAGGTAGCTGAACTTTTGTTGAGTGAAAAATCTTTCCAGACAAACATTTGTGATTATTCAAAGCTTATTGGTACCCATGCTAAAAAGAATCGCTTAAAAGATGCTGAGAGAGTTCTCAAGAAGATGAATGAGAATGGTATCGTTCCTGATATTTTGACTGCAACAAATCTGGTTCACATGTACAGCAAGGCAGGCAATCTTACCCGTGCTAAAGAAACATTTGATAGCTTGAAAAGCCTTGGCTACCGACCAGATATGAAGGTCTACAACTCAATGATCATGGCATATATAAATGATGGCAAGCCTGATTTGGGTGAGTCATTGATTAGAGAAATGGAGGCAAGCGAGATAAAGCCCTCACAGGAGATTTTCTTGGCATTACTTCGGTCATATGCCCAACGTGGTGAAGTTAGTGGAGCTCAACGAATTGTAAACACTATGCAGTATTTCGGATTCCAGCCAACTGTGGAGTCTTGCACCTTGCTGGTGGAGGCTTATGGACATGCTGGTAACCCTGATCTGGCAAGGAGCAACTTTGATTACATGATAAAACTTGGGTACAAGCCTGATGACAGGTGCACTGCTAGCATGATTAAAGCCTATCAACAAAAGAATTTATTGGATAAGGCCTTAAATCTCTTATTACAGCTTGAGAAGGATGGATTTGAGCCTGGAACTGCTACCTATACTGTTTTTGTGGATTGGTTCTGTAAGATGCAGCTGATTGACGAGGCTGAGCAACTATTAGGCAAGATTTCCAAGCAGGGCGAAGCTCGTCCTTTCAAAATTCAAGTAAGCCTTTGTGAAATGTATGCAAGAGCAAGGGCTGAGAAGAAGGCTCTTCAGGCTCTAGGAGCTCTGGAAGCAAAGCAAGATCAAATGGGGCAAGATGAGTTTGAGAGGATTATAAATGGGCTTAGAGCAGGTGGATTTCTGCAAGATGCTCAAAGGCTACTTGGGGTGATGGAGGCCCGTGGTTTCAATGCACCTGAGCCGTTAAAGGTTGCCCTAGCCGTATCCCAAACCTTTTCTCGTAAAAGACCATAAATGAGATAGTTTGATCGTCCTTGAGAAATGCTTCTCCAATCTTCTGCTGGCCAGAGATCGTGAATCAGTTGAATATGGGTTTCCTCCGTAAAGGAGTGTGTTGAGCACTTCATTATCATCTTAATCCTACTTTGTTTTGTCAATTTTGCCGTGGTGTCCATGCCTAAATGGATATGATGCATTTCTCTCCCTTCGCTTTTTGGAGCATACGCTGGTCTTTTGTAATAATTACTCATCACAATTTCTCTAAAATCATTTTTCAGATGATCAATTTAGTGCTGATTGGGTGACTTATTTTCATCTAGACTTTTTAACATCCATGGCATTCCAGAAATTCAGAATTAGAGCAGGAAGGCGTAGCGTTTGACATTTATGAATATGATTCTATTATTTTTTATTTGTTCACACTCACATTTATAGTTGGCCGAAACATCCCTCAGCCCAGTAGTTGTTTGGTTGCATATATGCTGCCTTTTGATCCTGAATGAAATGAGCTTGATGTTGGACAAGATCGTGAAAATCACAGTTCCCATCGTAGAATCTGTTGTAAGATTCTAATAGTATTCTCCTTTGATGAATTCATTCAATCGTTTTAGTTCCCCATTCTGCTGGTTGACCACCACACGGACCACATCCACAATAGAAATCATGCCAACTATTTTCCCATCTATTACTGGGACGTGCCGTATTTGGTTGTCTGTCAACATTAACAACCGTTAATAATTATGATTATTCTCTCTGGAAATGCCGTGACATATAGCTCAATTGTCTGTTAATTACCTGTCATGAGCTGCATGGCTTGAAGAATGTTTGCATCAGATGGCAGAGTAATTAACTTATTCTGTCCAAAAGTTGATAATTTTAAGGCATGTAATGTTTCGTTTGGAGAATAGATAATTAACTGAATCTGTGAGCTGACAGATGGTAAGATTTCAGTGTTACCTCATCTGTCATGATTTCTGCAACTCGTGTGTATTTCGGTGATCTCCCCTGCCCAACTATTTTCCTCAGATAGTCTGCTTCACCACCATTCCAACATCTAAAACTTCAGTTCATTATCTTCTACGAGACAAAAGAAAAACAAACTTGTTACCTCTTTCTGTGAAAATTCCAGCTATATGTTGTTGCTCTCCCGGTCTCAGGACCGCTAATGACCCAATATTATGACGTGCCATCTGCAATAAGCAAGGATGTTTGTGAATTATGCTTGTAAACTGAGTCAATAAAAAGAGGTAATTCCAATATCATTTCTGAAAGCTTCTGTAAAAAACCTACGATTTTTACAGCATTATCGACGATATCATCGGAACTGCAGCAGAACCAAGACCCACCCTTGTTATCATCTTCCTTGGTCATCAAAACCTCTGCCACTGTTATATTCTCCAATCCCTTCTCTTCGATAGGGTTCACAGTCACACATCCAAAACGTGAACACGTGTTTCTTCCCTGGACAACATATGTCCCTTGGGAATGCTTCAAAATTGCACCTTTCAGGATTTCCTGGAATGTTCGTACTCCCCCAAACAGTCCTTGCATTCTTCGCTCCGTTTACTGAAACTGTAAGGAATCATGTTAACTCCATTGACGTTTCATATCGTATATAATTGAAGCATTATCCTTTTGAATTACTATTAACATCATACCTGAAAAAGAAATGAAAGAGCTTGTAGTTCTTGTGATGTGATAGGGACGGGATTGAACTCTCCTATGAATGGCAATTTCTAGGGTTGGAAAAAAAGAATATCTTGTCCTGAAGTATTACTTGTGAAATAAATTTTCATTTGAGTTCTTTACTTCCATGTCAGGACAAACGGAAAGATATGTTTTTTTCAATCTTCCTTAGTACCTTGCTTTATTACAAGACATGCAAGGAAAATAGCAGATCACAGGTGACCTACCTACCACTTGAAAGTTGTCCTCTGGGGGCCTTGTACAAGGGACTAGGTTATCCGTTGATTGAGGTTTTGCTGAGTAAATTTATGACTGTGACCGATACTTTAAAATTCTTACTGTAGATTAAAAATATTTATACAAAAGATGTGCTAATTTATTGAATCTTTTGTTTGCTTGCTTCTTCAGTCTGCTGAAGGTGGGATAGTATGACACAGAATTCGGTGCCTCTAACTCCATCCTAAATGCAGTATTGTAGTTGTCTTCGGCAACACAGAATATTACACACATTCCGAGTTCGAGTCACCTCGCACAGCTTCCATTTACTTTGGTGTGAAAGGGAGATTGGCTATAAAGCCTTAAAACTTTTGTACGAATACGTATTGCTTGACGTATTGTGAAAACGTGCGATTTAGTTTGATTTAACATAAAATTTCAAATGTATATTACGATTTTAAAATAAATTAATCTAATTTAATTCATTAATTAAAATATTATAAATTAATTTAATTAAATTATAAAATATAATTTAAAATAATTTAAATTATATATTATAAAATTAATAATATAATAATTAATTACTATCAATTTTATAATCTTTAAAAAAAATTTACGTATAATTTTTTTATTTATTATCATATGAACACTCATATATAATTTAATATAATAAATAAATAATAATAAATTTTTTATAAAATAATATTAAAATTTTGATTTATCATTTTACGGTTTGAAATTAATATTATTTAAAATTTAAATTATAAAAAATAATTTAAAAAATATTAATTTATAAATTAATTAAAATTATTTTAAAATTAATTTTAATAATTTGAATATTAGATGGCTCTAAAAATATCTATTTTTACTATATACCAAAAGTACACATCCATTTGAAAGAGAGCCATAAATACATGTAAATGATTGAGTCTACCTATTTTCTTTTCTAACCAATCCAAAATGATACTCATATACGAATTGCAAAATAGTTTCTTCACTTTTGATCTGGAACCTGGTATAACCCTGAATTGTCATGTAGCCAAGGAGATTAGGCATATATCGCGTGCATGGATTTTCAATTAACTGTACTTTTGAAAGCAGCATTCAGTTAGGCATATACTTGGAATGCCTTGAGGAGAAAAATATTCTTCGGAGCATCAAATCCAAAACAGTTGCCAAAAATAGAAATGGAACACCTGAAGGCAATCGATATGAGTATGAGATGCTAGACCTGACATGGAAGGAACATCTGATCAAAGAATTCTTTTCCTCTTGTGATATTCAAAGTTTGTCCTTTCAAGTCTTCAAGAAAGAAAAGAAGCAAGTGAAAGATTGTAAAAAATAAGACACTCAACAATACAAACTTATATATACCATACCTCACATCAAATTAAGAGCATAACCTTCTACAAGAAATACAAACATAATCCAGTTTCATTGTTGCACTTATTATTATTTTTTTAATCTTCATCACCTATGGCAGAACAAAGGCAGCCATTCCGCTTTCGACTTCCATGGCTATCAGCAATGAATGTTCCTCGTCCTACACCTCAGCCCCAACTGCCTCGTCCCACTCCTGGAATTCAAGCCCCACCCCGGCCAATCACCAGTGCCCCTATTCAGTGGCCCCCATTTCGGCCTGCAGGTATAGCCCCAACACAGCCCCCTCCCCAGACCCAGCCAGCAACAAGAACAGAACCTCAGTCACCAACATCATATCGTTCGCCAACTGAATCAAGAGTTGCTTCCCAGCCAGCATCACCATCTCATGCAACGGAAAGTCAAGCTGCATCTGTGCCACCAGAAAGCCGAGTCACTTCTCAGCCCTCATCGCCATCTGGTGCAACAACTCAAACCAGATCACCATCACGGATAGCTACACAAACAACGGCGGCCTCTGTACCCCCATCTCCATCGCGCACTGCTTCTCAAACCCAACCTGCAATGCAAGCAGGCCTCCAGCCTCGAACGCCGTCACCACCCTTGGTCCCTCAAAGTACAGGCCAAAAATCCTCTCAACCTTCCTCTCCAATGCACAAACTCACTCAGGAGCAGCCAACAGGGAGAGCTGTTTCTCTGGCCCCATCTCCACCAAAAAAATCACCACCTCTTAGTCTTACTTCGCCCCCATCATCTGTCACTCAAGAGCAAGAAACGAGGCCAGCAGCCACATTGCAACTTTCAGAAGAGCCTCAACCAAAGACACAAATCAAATCTGATATTGTTTCTGAATCTCAATTCCAATCCAGAGACAATACCACCTTTAAACCTGACAGCGTCCCAGAACAGCTAACTCAGGCATCAGGCTTGGAGACAGTTGCAGCAGCTTCTACCGTGGCTCCAGAAGCAACAGCTGCACCTAAAAGGCTGGATTCTGTTACTGTTAAAGTTGACACTCCAATGGCTCTTTCAGAATCTGAGAAAATTTTGAAAGAAACTGAAGGGAAGATAGAAGCTGAACAAGTCATGAAAGAAGCAAAGTTTGAAGATGAAAAGAAAGCTGCACGAGAACTTGTGACAAGAGAAAAGAGTGATGGTCCAGCTGATGAAGAGATAGGGAAAACAATCACCAAGTTTATTACCGGAGCATCAGGTTTAGCAACGCAGAGCAAAAGCAAAGAGTTACTCGGTCCCAGAATTCAAACAGAAGAAAGGAAGCAGGAAAAGCATGAAATTTTGGGAAGAAAGAAGCCACGGGCATCCTCCATATCTGATGAAAAACATATCAAAACAATGAGTTCAAGACATCAAAAGGACAGGAGCATCGTAGAAAATCATCAAAAGCCTGCCATATCCAACGGGGAAATAACCCCATTGCACAAAGAAATCAGGGAAGATGTTTCAAAGTTTGTGCATAAGCTGGCCATAGGGCATACGAAACTGTCTATGGATGATAGACCTGTATATATTGTAACTATATCAGGTGAAAACAGAGGAGCATCCATGCACCTAGGCTCAGAGTCAGCAAAAAAGGACGAGTCTCTCCTCACTCGCCGGGGTTATAAGCTCAAGTCAGATGAAATCTCTGAGGCTACCACTGATGGAGAAGTAAGCTCCAGAGGGAAAAGCCCGAGAGATCCCTCAACCAAAGTCGATGAAGCACCAAGAGCATATATCAACAGTAATGCACAAGGCATCAATAACTCAATTTTGCTCAGCTGTTCGGTCAATGAAAGAAATCCTGGTGTTCACATGGTTCACTCTCACAATCAAGCAGAGCCGACCAAGTCAATTGTTAAACCAGGGACTCTTGAAACGCGCAAAGCAGAATTTAGCATCACTCCTGCTGAGAACCTTACTTATCAGCCCACAGTAAGAAGACGATGCCTCAGAGGGCTTTTCATGGAACCAAGCGATTCAGACCCTGATAATCCCGAAAAGCCCCGAGGTCATGATTGCCTCTACAACTGTGCGGACAAGGACATAGAGCTGCTCTGATCAAGCATATCAAGTAACTTCACAATTCTGCTTACCAGCAGGCGTGCAAGGTAATAGTACGGGAAGATAACATATATTGATAATAAAGATGCTGCACAATCCGTGAAGTTATATTTTGAATGTATATTGTTTTCGCATGTTATGTTAAAGAAAATGCATTGTGTACTTCGCCTTCTCATATTCAGATTCAATTTCACAATGAATTTTAATATACAACTAAGGAAATTAATCTCCCAGTCCCCGCAAAATTATAGATAAATTTTCCAGGAAGAAATGTCGTAGGAACGGCCTCCCCATAGATATTAAATTTGGCAAATAAATTACACTGTGCATTGCTGTCGTTACATGAAAGTTATACCTGCAATACAAAGCCCCTCACGACAAAAAAATAAAGCCTAAAGTTCTTCCATCAAGACAAATATGTACAACTAAATTAGAGGAAGACTAGCATGATCATATTCTTGATGGTAAAACAGTATGATCACTCACAAGCTGGTTTGGTGTCAAAGCTGCTCAAGCAGATTGCAAAGGCTTGGAAAGCAGAAAGGGGATAACGATAATCCATAGTAAAAATGTCTTTGCCAATTTTTCCAAACTGCAAAATCACTTTTTCTTGTTCTGCCACTGGAACATTTTGGCATGGCTCTGCAGATGCCACCAGCTGGAAATTCTTCACAGATGCCACTGTAACTCGTCCTTTGAAATTTAGACACCAACATTGCAACTGCTCATGCCATCTAGGAGCTTTATTTTTCAAAACCAAAGGATCCCTAGCATCGCGGACTGACTCCAGTGGCTCGGTGAAACTAGCCGAGCTGAATTCAACAATTGGCTTCTTTCCTTTACATAATGGTAACGAAGGATATTTTTCATCATGACGATTTGCTAATTCTGTAGGAGTAGGGGCAGTGCCCCCTTCTTGAATAGCAGATATTGGGATTGAATGCATGGTGCACTGCATTCTCCTTGGGCCTCTGGTGCGGAGGACATTGAGCTCGTAAGATGTGGTGGCCACATTATAGTTACTTCTTGATCCATTTGAAGATGCCTGCTTTGGAAAAATTTTCCGCTGTGACCTACTATTGGAGCGGATGGCAGAGTCACATGGATGCTGACTGTCATAAATCGTGAATTTGGTTCCCAGGAAATTAGACCTGTACAGAGTTCACAGATTAATTATGAAAGAAGGATGCATATATGTGAAGATAAGAATGTAGCAGGGCCATAGGCCATGAGCTCACCTCAGTTTTCCAACATAAGTATTGCTTGTTTGAGAGATATCATTTCCAAACAAGGATATCACAAAATCAGTGCTCGTTGCCTTTCTGATCTTTCTTGCAGCCAACAACAATTTGCTCATATCACCTGAGGGAGCTGTCATTTAATTAAAAACATCAGCTGTTTATTATAAATTAAAGCAAATAAATGTTAAACCTGTTAAGAATATGATATTGAAGAACAGAGTGGCATAGAGAACATATAAAAAAAACTAGTGTTATCTCAAGTCTCAACAACAGAACTTGTATACAACAAAATAAACAAGTGAGACCTTAAAAAATGCTTCAGGAGAGTTCCATACAACAGACAATAATTTGAGATGCCACAACTGAATTCTTAGCTGAGTTTCAAACATGTTATATCAAAAGAACTGCTCTAGGAATCGACTAGAGGTTCTGACTCTCAGAGTACCAACCACAAATCAGTCCACTATATGTGCTTAGAACACATTTTACAATCAATTGAAAGATTCAAACCTACCATAGGAATAAATAATGCTAAAGCATTCCTTAATCTAAACAAACTGATTATCAAACTACAAAAGTACTGTCTTTGTAATTAAAAAACCAACTTGTTTGTTTTAAAATCACAAATAAAACAGAACAAAAGAAAAGGAAAAAAAGAAAATATCAATAATTACCAGGGCCGAGACCAAGATACAATCTATACGTGCCAGTTGGCCTTTCCCTCCTTATGAAGCATTGAATTGGAGCATCTCTTGGACCCGGCTACTCAAAATCCAAAACACT
>JAVXUL010000002.1:3068672-3087096 GCA_035590515.1 Trichilia minutiflora | reverse complement strand
AAGAACCTTTTCCACAATTCTGCTATCTGGAAAATCCTCTCCAAGTAACCTGATATTGTTAACAATTAAGGAAATCCGATCGCAGTATCTTGTAATGCTTTCATCTTCTAGCATTCTCAAAGTTTCAAAGTCTCTTTTCAAATTCAACACCTGCATTTGTTTAGTTCTGTCACTTCTTTAATACTCAACTTATAACTTGTCCCATGCTTCTTTAGCAGTTTTACATGCCATGATTCGATAAAAGACTAAACCTCCTACTAAATTTTGGATGAGTGTCTTTGCTTTGAACCTTTTAGTCTTCTCTTCTATGTGAGCTTTGATTTATGTCAAGGTAGGATCTCTAGGTAATGGATTTAAAGGCTTATCTTCAACTACAACTTCCCGAAGATCATGTGCTTCAAGATAAGTTTCCATCTTTACTGACCATATTTGAAAATTCTCACCAGTAAAGACTTGTGGAGGTATCAGAGAAACACAGCTGCTGGTTGTCATTTTGAAGTGATTTAAAATGGGTTATGTTTAAAAGTCAGCTTTCTTGGTTTTCTTTCAAAAACACAGATCCTTAAGACCAACTATGACTCTGATATCACTTGTTAGATCAAAATTAATGAAGTTACTTTAATAGATAAATTTGCAATCAACAAATGAAGAAAAAACAAGAGTTGAAAGTGGCTTTTAAATATTAAAAGGCTTATATATTTATTTCATTGAAAACTAAAATATTTATAGACAAATGGTTAACAATTTAAGCTAATCTTTCTGCTTCAAATCAGAGTTTTTACAACTAAAAAAAATAACATCTCTTGTTAACTTATTTCATAATTTTCTGCTGGTCTTCATGCTAGAGAGATTTCAGCAACTAACTTCATAGACTGAGTCTTCAATATTTGGAACTTGGAATGCCAACATTTGAACACTAATGCATTAAAGATAATAAAGGGTACTTCTTGTTTATAGGACAAAAGAACATAAGTTAACCATATAAACTAAGCCTGATTTATGACTAAGCTTTCACTTCTGTTCCTTGTTTATGCTCTTAGGTATTTGTTACTGAATGCATGAATCCTGTGTTCGTAATTGCAAATTCTTACTCTGTGTTTTCTTTTCTAATAGAATCAGTTGTCTCACACAGAAATGAAATGAATACATTGCATGAAAATGAAATATACAGGTTGTTATTGCTTCTGAGTTCTAAGATCACGGAGGAAGCCCGTGCATTCATTGAAGTGTTGTCCTACCAACAGTACTACAAATCTGAACTTGTGGTGTCTGGCATTATACCTTTCATCCTTAAAATCCTTGACTCCAGATTCACAAAATTACATAAGCTGGCTATAAAGATACTATGCAATCTTTCCTGTAATGATGGCATTGTTTACCACATTGTATATTTGGATTGCATCCCAAAGCTGGTTCGCCTTTTGAAAGATCAAATTCTGGCAAGATACTGCATTAAATTATCAACGTGCTGTGCAGATCTGATGAGGCTAGGGCTTCAGACTGCAGTTGCTGAAAGCAATCCATGAATCACTTCCATTGCCAATCTACTGGAAACTGCAACCAAAGAAGAAGTGGAATATTTAGTGGATATTCTTTTAACTTTATGTTATGAACCTGCTGAGTATTGTCAAATGGCCATGATAGCGAGCTTTATTCAACGCCTAGTTGACATTTCAGTGACTGCTAAAGAGTTGTTCATGCTATTGGAACATAGTAAAGAAGGTAATAACACTTCAGAATGTTTAATTTCTGATGCTACTTTAAGCCCAGACACATCAGAAGACTCTGTCAGGCACCATAAAGAGAAGAAAAAATCCTCCATGGTATCTATATTTCCGGGAAGGAAAATATTAAGAGTTTTACATGCCAAGCATTAGCTTTATTTAACGCTGATCTTTTGAGTTTGATAGAGCTGATCATAAAACTTCACTCAGTTCACTGACACTGATGCAAGGCTAATAGAACGTTGTATACGAATGTAGATACTTGTGACTTGTTTGCCGCATAGGTATTAAGTAAGAAGCAACAAACCCTTTTGTCCTTCTAAGTCAATTTTGGTATTGAATCATAATAAGAGTTTTTCGATGGTGTGAGAGGTGTTTCTACCTAATCATGACCCTGACATTAAAAACTCATACAAAGAAAGAGTATGGAATAACGGAAAACATGAGTCAAAATCAAAGATATATTTTTTATCCGAAATTTATACACATACCAACATAAACAAACATGATTACAAACAAAAGTTATAATTTATTATGAAAAGAAATGAAAACAAACTTCCTTAAAAATATATCACATATTTATTATTGCTAATAAAATAAAATATAAAGTACAATGAATTTTAACGAGGTGCTTTCAATTATTTCTTGATCTCTTGAAAGCTTTCTCCGATAACTCACTGTTTACAATGAATTTTATATCTACAATAAATTAATATATAGATATATAATCAAGAGGGTATAAATAATAATTAAAAATAAATCTTAAATATGATTGTAGGAATTTTAGTTGTTGGTAGTGGAATTGAGAGAGATCGGTAGCAAATTTAGTGGATAAAAAATTGAGGATAAGTAAAGTAAAAAACAAGTTTTTGAAAGAGACATTATTGAGGATAAATAAAAATAATTTTATTAATAAAATATTTATATAAGAGTAATTTAATACATTATTTTAAATAAAATTTTATAAGGGATATTTTTAATTTATAATATAAAAATACATTATTTTTGGTTAAATATCCCATTTGTTTTTGTGCTGCATTTATTTATTCGTTTTGTTTTGTTTTCCTCTTTCTTTTATTCTCTATTCGCTGTGCCACTTTGCGTTAGGGTTTTGTCTTTTTGTTTCTCTGGAAAATGTATTTGAAGCACTTGGCTTCTAAGCAAATTATTAAAAAATTATTGAAATTAAATGGGGAATCGTTATCGCCACGTTTCAATTGTCACAGGAATTTGGCCAACGTAACAGGCCCGCTCTTACCTTTTACTTCTTCGCCGAAAAGTGACGACTTCACTCTCCTTGAAAATCCTAAGAACCAAGAATTCGTTTTGTCTTTCAAAAGATATATTTATTCAACTCAAAAAACTAATCAAATTGGGTCAACTATTAACCAGAAAACTGATTCTGAGGAGGAAGAGGATGAAGACATGAGTGAGTTTTTGTCGCGATTTGTGTGGATAATGCGTGGGAAGATATCTAAGGCCTACCCAGATGCAGATAAGCAGACAATATATGCTATGCTATTGATAATTGTTCGGAAAGTTGTGTCTGAGATTGAAAAGGGCAGTACTGAGCGGATGCTTGGATTAGCGGCAGCTTCTCCATCTCAGGATTTTAGTGAGGATTTATGGAAGACGGCGTAGGAAGTAAGTAACTCAGTGTTGGAGGATATGGAGAAAGTGAGGAAGAAGGAGAAAATGAAGGGGTTTTTGCAATCCGAAGAAGTGAAAGAAATGTGTAGGTTTGCTGGTGAAATTGGCATTCGTGGGGATATGTCGAGAGAGCTTAGATTTAAATGGGCACGCGAGAAACTGGAGGAAAGTGATTTTTATGAGAGTTTGGAACGACTTAGAGTTGAAGCACAAGCGCAAGGAAAAACAGACGGCAAGGATACTGAAGAAGTTGCTGAGGTGGAGGAGAAGTCTAAGGTTGTCACTCTTCCGAAAAGACACGGGAAGATAAGGTACAAAATTTATGGACTTGATCTGTCAGATCCTAAGTGGACAGAAGTGGCTGATAAGATCTATGAGAGAGGAGAGATCGTTTGGCCTGAGGAACCAAAGCCGATATCTGGGAAATGCAAATTGGTTGTGGACAAAATCCTTTCATTAAAAGAGGAGGAAGATCCTTCTCCTTTGTTGGATGAGTGGAAGGACCTTCTACAGCCTACCAGGATGGATTGGATTAATTTGCTTGATAGGTTACAGGGACAGAATACCCAATTGTACTTTAAGGTATACTGGATCCCAGAATTTCTACCTCCCTCATAGTTCATTTTGCAATATTTATGGTTAACATACTTTGCTTTAACATGATGGGATATTGAAATGTGTAAAGAGGACAAAATTGTTGACCAACACTTGTCTGATCTTTTAGCCTTGCTCTTTTTTACTTAAATATTAAGCATTGATGTGTACACGAATTTCATTTTGCATGTTTGGATGTTAGTATGAGATGGGTTATATGCATGAATTTGGCATGGGAAGTTCTGCTTCGCTTGTATTACTATTTTTTGTTTCTTTATGCTGGGTCATTTTTGCCTTTTTATGTTGCTTTGCAATTATTGGAAGTTCATGATTCTTGTTTGGCACATAAAGGATTCACTACATGCTAATTATAGAAATATGCAAGAAGACCTGAATTTGAAATTTACAAGTTACATTAAACAATTTACATTAAACAATTTCCAATTAGCAGAGCCTATTCATTTGGAATTAGCTATTTTGATTAAGTTAAAGTTGAATAAATTTACTTTGTAGGTAGCTGAACTTTTGTTGAGTGAAAAGTCTTTCCAGACAAACATTTGTGATTACTCAAAGCTTATTGATACCCATGCTAAAAAGAATCACTTAGACGATGCTGAGCAAATTCTCAAGAAGATGAATGAGAATGGTATCCATCCCGATATTTTGACTGCATCAGTTCTGGTTCACATGTACAGCAAGGCAGGCAATCTTGCCCGTGCTGAAGAAACATTTAAGAGCTTGAGCAGCCATGGCTTCCAACCAGAAATGAAGCTCTACAACTCAATGATCATGGCATATGTAAATGATGGCCAACCTGATTTGGGTGAGTCATTGATGAGAGAAATGGAGGCAAGAGACATAAAGCCCTCACAGGAGATTTTCTTGGCATTACTTCAGTCATATGCCCAACATGGTGATGTTAGTGGAGCTCAACGAATTGTAAACACAATGCAGTATTTGGGATTCCAGCCAACTTTGGAGTCTTGCAACTTGCTTGTGGAGACTTACGGACAAGCTGGTAACCCTGATCTGGCAAGGAGCAACTTTGATTACATGATAAAACTTGGGTACAAGCCTGATGACAGGTCCACTGCTAGTATGATTAATGCCTATCAAAAAAAGAATTTATTGGATAAGGCCTTAAATCTCTTATTACAGCTTGAGAGGGATGGATTTGAGCCTGGATCTGTTACCTATACTGTCTTTGTGGATTGGTTGTGCAAGATGCAGCTGATTGATGAGGCTGAGCAACTACTGGGTAAGATTTCCAAGCAGGGCGAGGCTCCTCCTTTTAAGATTCAAGTAAGCCTTTGTGAAATGTATGCAAGAGCAAGGTCTGAGAAGAAGGCTTTTCAAGCTCTAGGAGTTCTGGAAGCAAAGCAGGATCATATGGGTCGAGATGAGTTTGAGAGGATTATAGATGGGCTTAGAGCAGGAGAATTTCTGCAAGATGCTCAAAGGCTACTTGGGGTGATGGAGGCCCGTGGTTTCACTGCACTTGAGCCTTTAAAAGTTGCCGTACCGGCATCCCAAACCTTTAATCGTAAAAGACCATAAATGAGAGAGTTTGATCATCCCTGAGAAATGCTTTTCCAATCTTCTGCTGGCCAGAGATCAGGAATCAGTTGCTGGCCACAGATCATGCGTCCGTTGAATGGTGATGTTCTCTGTAAAGGATTGTGTTGACCATTGTATCTACATTTTGTCATTTTTGCCTTGGTGTAATGCCTAGACAGAAATAATGCATTTCTCTGCCTTTGCTTTTCGGACATACGTTGGTCTTTTGTAATAATTACTTGAAAAAAATAGACTTGTAGGGTTCTTTTTTATAACAATTTCTCTCAAATCATTTTTTGGATGATCAATTTAGAGCTGATTAGGTTACCTATTTCATCTGAGACTTTTAAACATTCATGACATTCCTTAAATTAAGAATTATAGCAGCACAGATTTTGCTATTGAAAAAAGGAGGTCGTAGCATTTGACATTCGTGAATATGATGGTATTATTTTTTACTTGGTTCACTTTAATAGTAGGACATCCCTTAGCCCAGTAGTTGTAGATTGATCGCATATTTGCTACCTTTTGAGCCTGAATGAAATGAGCTTGATGTTGGACAACTCGACAAGATCATGAAATAACCGTTCACTTCTTGGAATCCGTTGTGAGATTCTAATAATATTCTTTGATGAATTCACTGAATCGTTTTAGTTCCCATTCTGTTGGTCCACCACCACACGGACCACATCCACAATAGAAATCACACCAACTATTTTCCTATCTATTACAGGGACGTGCTGTATCTGCTTGCCTGTAAACATTAGCAATCGTTAATAATTCATGGTTTTTCTCTCCTCAGATCCCATGATATATAACTCAGTTGTCTGTTAACTACCAGTCATGAGCTGCATTGCTTGAAGTGTGTTTGCATCAGATGACAGAGTAATTAACTTATTGTGTCCAAGTTAACAATTTTTAAGGCATGTCATGTTTCAATTAGAGAATGGATAATTCGCTGAATCTGTAAGCTGACAGATATGGTAAGATTTCAGTGTTACCTCATCGGTCATGATTTCTGCAACTCAACAATTATCCTCAGATAGTCTGCTTGTTCATCATTCCAACATCTAAAGATTCAGATCATTATCTTCTACGAGACAAAAGAAAAATAAACGTATTGCCTCTTTCTGTGAAAATTCCCGCAATATGTTGCTGCTCTCCTGGTTTCACGACCACTAATGACCCAATATTATGTCTTGCCATCTGCTATAAACGAAGGATGTTTGTGAATTATGCTTGTAAACTGAATCAAGAAAAAGAGCTAATTCCAATATCACTTCTGAAAATTTCTCTAAAAAACGTGCATTTTTCACAGCATGATCGACGATATCATTGGAGTGGCAGCAGAACTAAGACCCACTTCTATTGTCGTCTTCCTTGGTCATCAAAACCTCTGCCACTGTTATATTCACCAATCCCTTCTCTTCGATGGTGGTCACAGTCACACATCCAAAACATGAACACTTGTATCTTCGCTGGACAAATCTCCCTTGGGAATGCTTCAAAATATCTCCCTATATTTCCGCCAAGTTCGTACTCCCCCGATCAGTCCCTTGCATTCTCTGCTCCGTTTACTGAAACTGTAAGGAATCATGTTAACTCCATTGGCCTTACACATCATATATAATTGAAGCATTATCAATATTTCTAAATTACTATTAACATCGTAACTGAAAAAGAAACGACAGAGCTTGTAGTTCTTGTGATGTGATGGTGAGGCGATTGAACTCTCCCGTGAATGGCAATTTCTAGGGTTGAAACAAAAGATTATCTTGTCCTCGAGTAATTTTCATTTGAGTTCTTTACTTCCATGTCGGGACAAACGGAAAGAAATGTGTTTTTCTAATCTTCTTAGTACCTTGCTTCATTGCAAGACGTGCAGGGAAAGTGGCTCTTACAGCACAGAACAGGTGACATACAACTTGAAAATTATTCTCTTGGAGCCTTGTACAAGGGACTGGGCTTCCCGTTGATTTGAGGTTTTGCTAAGTAAATATATTATTGTGATCGATAGTTAAATAAATTTTGAATTTTTTAAAAAAAAAAAAGGCCTTATTCAAAAGATATGGTAATTATTGAATATTTTTTTGGCTTGCCTTTTCTGTCTGCTAAAGACGAGAGAATACTACACATAATTCAGTGTCTCCAACCCCATCCTAAATGCAGTGCTGTAGTTGTTTTCAGCAACACAGAAATTACACACATTCTGAGTTCCAGTCACCTCGCACAGCTTCCATTACTGTGGTTGACATGAAATTGGCTTCAAAGACTTTAAACTTTTGTACGAATACGTATAGCTGAAGGAGAATAAGTCCAAGAGGAAGACAGACAAGAATACATGTTGCTTGTGAGAGTAACCACACTCAGTTCTTTTCTTCAATAAATCAGGGAAAAAGAAGAAGATTTCCCTGGGACTCCGCTTCTTTTGAATGAATTGTTGAGGACTGAGAGGAGGGAATTCATAAATCATGAGATTTCCGTTTTCCAGATAAACTCTGGTGGATTTCAATCATAGACTGGCCTATTGAGATCAGGGTTCTGAATAAAAAGATTTGTCCTTATAGGCTAAATAAATAATTATATAATCAATGAATTAGAATGTATAATTTTATATTTTAACAATTCTGTGTGTAAATAGTGCTGTGGATTCGAATTTTAACATGTAAATGATTGCATTTATTAACTATTTTCTTTTCTAACCAATTCAGTTTTGGTGGTATAACCATGAATTGTAATGTAGCCAAGGAGATTGATCATATATCACGTGCATGGATTTTCAATTATGTAACTGTTCTTTTGAAAACAGCATTCGGTTAGGCATATACTTGGAATGCCTTCGGGAGAAAAATATTCTTCAGATCATCAAATACAAAACAGTTGCCAATACAGAAATGGAACACCCGAAGGTAATCGATGTGAGTATAAGATGCTAGACCTGACATCGAAGGAACAAATTGATTAAAGAATTCTTTTCTTCTTTTGTAATATTCATTGGTTTGTCCTTTCAAGTCTTCAAGGAAAGAAATGAAAGATTGTCAAAAATAAGACAACACTACGAACTTATATATACATACCTCACATCAAATGAAGTGAATTAACTTCGACAAGAAATCCAAACATAATCCAGTTCCATTGTTGCATTTTTTTTTTCCCTTGATCATCTATGGCAGAACAAAGGCGGCCATTCCGCTTTCGACTTCCATGGCTATCAGCAATGAATGTTCCTCGTCCTACACCTGAGCCCCAACTGCCTCGTCCCACTCCTGAAATTCAAACCGCACCACAGCCAATCACCAGTGCCCCTATTCAGAGGCCCCCATTTCGGTCTGCAGGGATAGCCCCGACACAGCCCCCTCCCCAGACCCAGCCAGTACCAAGAGCAGAACCACTGCCACCAATATCATATAGTTCACCAACTGAATCCAGAGTTGCTTCCCAACCAGCATCACCATCTGGTGCAACGCCAACACAAGCTGCATCTGTGCCACCAGGAAGCCAAGTCACTTCTCAGCCCTCATTGCCGTCTCGTGCAACAACTCAAACCAGATCACCATCACAGGCAGCTACACAATCAAGGGCAGCCTCTGTGCCCCCATCTACATTGCGCACTGCTTCTCAAACACGACCTGCAATACAAGCAGGCGTCCAGCCTCGATCGCCATCACCCTTGGCCCCTCTGAGTACAGGAACATCCTCGCAACCTTCCTCTCCAATGGGCAAACCCACTCAGGAGCAGCCAACAGCGAGAGCAGTTTCTAAGGCCCCATCTCCACCAAAAAATTCACAGCCCTCAACACAAGACACGTCTCAGCCTCCACTTAATCTTTATCCGGTCCAACCATCTGCCGCTCAAGAGCAAGAACCGAAACCAGCAGCCGCAGTGCAACTTTTGGAAGAGCCTCAACTGGAGACACAAATAAAATCTGATATTGTTTCTGAAACTCAAATCCAATCCGGAGCCAATACCACCTTTAAACCTGACAGCGGCCCAGAAAAGCCAACTCAGGCATCAGACTTGGAGACAATTGTAGTAGCTTCTACCCTAGCTCAAGAAGCACCGGTTGCACCTAAAAAGCTGGAGTCTGTTGTCGCCAAAGTTGACCCGCCAAGGACTCTGTCAGAATCAGAGAAAATTTTGAAGGAAACTGAAGGGAAGAATGAAGCTGAAGAACTCGTGAAAGAAGCAAAGTCTGAAGATAAAAAGAAAGTTGCACGAGAACTTGTGAAAAAAGAAAAGAGTGATGGTTCAGCTGATGAAGAGAGAGGAAGAACAGTCACCAAGTTTATTACCGGAGCATCAGGTTTAGAAACGCAGAATAAAAGCAAAGAGTTATTCGGTGCCAGAATTCGGACAGAAGAAAGGAAGCAGGAGAAGCATGAAATTTTCCAAAGAAAGAAGCCACGTGCAACCTCCATAGCTGATGAAAAACATATCACAACACTGAGTTCAACAAATCAAAAGGACAGGTGCATCGTAGAAAATCATCAAAAGCCTGCCATATCCAAAGGGGAAAGAGCACCGTTGCACAAAGAAATCAGGGACGATGTTTCAAAGTTTGCTCATAAGCTGGCCATAGGGCATCCAAAACTGCCTATAAATGGTAGACTTATAAAAATTATTACTGTAGCAGGTGAAAACAAAGGAGCATCCATGAACCTATGCTCAGAGTCAGCAAAAAAGGATGAGTCTGTCCACATTCGCCGGTGTTATAAGCTCAAGTCAGATGGAATCTCTGAAGCTACCACTGATGGAGAAGGAAGCTCGAGGGAGAAAAGCCATAGAGATCCCACAACCAAAAACGATGAAGCACCAAGGGCTTATATCAACAGTAATGCACAAAGCATCAATAACTCAATTTTGTTCAGCTGTTCAGTCAATGAAAGAAATCCTGGTGTTCACATGGTTCACTCTCACAGTCTAGCAGAAACCGCCAAGTCAACGATTAAACCAGAGACTCTTGAAACGCGGAAGGCAGAATCTAGCATCATCCCCGCTGAGAACCTTACTTATCAGCCGACGGTAAGAAGACGATGCCTCAGAGGGCTTTTCATGGAACCAAGCGATTCAGACCCAGATAATCCTGACAAGCCTCGACGTCATGGTTGCCTCTACAACTGTGGGAAAAAGATCAAGGATTAGGACATAGAGCTGCTCTGATCAAGCATATCAGAGTAACCTCACAATTCTGCTTAGCGGCAAGCTTGCAACGTACTTGTATAGGAAGATAACTGATAATAAGGATGCTGTATAATCCGTGAAGTTATATTTTGAATGTATATTATTTTCACGTCTTATTAAGAAAAAGCAAGGTGTACTCGGCCATTTCATAGTCAGATTCAATAACACAATGTTGCTTATATACAATTAAGAGAAGCAATCTCTCAGTCCCGCAAAATTATAGATAAAATTTCCAAGGAGAAATATGTTGAACGGCCTTCCTACAGATAGTAGATTTGGCAAATAAATTACACCCTGCATTGCTGTCCTTACATGGACGAGATGCCTGCAGTAAAATGTCACTCACGACAAAAAGGAAAGCCTAAAGTTCTTCCATCAAAACAAATATGTACAACTAAATTAGAAGAAGACCAGCCTGATCATATTCTTGATGGTAAAACAGAATGATCATTCACAAGCTGGTTTTGTGTCAAAGCTGCTCAAACAGATTGCGAAGGCTTGGAAGGCAGAAAGGGGATAACGATAGTCCATAGTAAAACTATCTTTGCCAATTTTTCCAAACTGCAAAATCACTTTTTCTTGTTCAGCCACTGGAACATTATGGCATGGCTCTGCGGTTGCCACCAGCTGGAAATTCTTAACAGATGCCACTGTAACTCGTCCTTTGAAATTTAGACACCAACATTGCAACTGCTCGTGCCATCTAGGAGCTTTATTTTTCAAAACCATAGGATCCCTAGCATTGCAGAATGATTCCAGTGGCTCAGTGAAACTAGCCGAGCTGAATTCAACAAGTGGCTTCTTTCCTGTACATAATGGTAATGAAGAAAATTGTTCATCATGATAATTTGATAATTCTGTCGGAGTAGGGGCAGTGCCCCCTTCTTGAATAGCAGATATTGGGATTGAATGCATGGTGCACTGCATTCTCCTTGGGCCTCTGGTGCGGAGGACATTGAGCTCGTATGATATGGTGGCCACACTATAGTTACTTGTAGATCTATTTGAAGATGCCTGTTTTTGAAATATTTTCGGTTGTGATCTACTCTTGGAGTGGATGGCAGAGTCAAATGGTCGCTGACTGTCATAAATCGTGAACTTGGTTCCCAGGAAATTAGACCTGTACAGTGTTTACTGATTAATTGGATGAAAGAAGGATGCTTTTATCCAAGGATAAGAATCTGGCAGGGCCACAGGCCAAAAGCTCACCTCAATTTTCCAACATAAGTATTGCTTGTTTTAGAGAAATCATCACCAACTAAGGATATCACAAAATCAGTGCTCGTTGCCTTTCTTATCTTTCTTGCAGCCAACAACAATTTGCTCGTATCACCTGAAAGAGCTGTTATTTAATTAAAAACATCAGCAGTGTATTAGAAATTGAAGCAAATGAATGTTAAAACCTGTTGAGAATCTGATATTCAAGTACAGGGTGGAATAGAGAATATATATATAAAAAAAAAACTAGTGTTATCTCAAGTCTCAACAAGAGGTCTTGTATACAACAAAATAAACAGGTGAGACCTTCAAAAATGCCCCCTGAAGAGTTCCACACAAGAGACAATAACTTAAGATGCCACAACTAAGTTCTTATGTGAGTTTCAAACATGTTATATTGAAAGAACTGCTCTAGTAATCAACTAGAGGCTCCAACTCTCAAGAGCATCAACCAAAAATCAGTCCACTGTATGTGCTTAGAACAGATTTTACAATCAATTGAAAGATTCACCATCATAGGAATAAATAATGCTAAGCATTCCTTAATCTAAACAAATTGATTATCACACTACAAAAGTACAACCTTTGCAATTAAATAACTAACTTGTTTGTTTTATAAATCACAAATAAAACATAACAAAAGAAAATATCAGAAAATATCAATAATTACCAGGGCTGAGACCCAGATACAATCTATATGTCCCAGTTGGCCTTTCCCTCCTTATGAAGCATTGAATTGGAGCATCTCTTGGACCCGGCTACTCAAAATCCAAAACACTTATTCAGATACGTCTAATATTAAACATTATCACTGTTCACTGACGAACATCAAAGGACGAAAAGAGAACAACCTTTTTAAAAGAAATTTAAAATACCTGCTTGAGTGAAATGGGAAAAGAAAGCAACGAGCATTGCTCAGGAGTCCTAACAATCTCCCTTGTAACAGCCCTCCAAGACTTACAAACCGAAGCACAAGCAACAACATCTCTCCTTGCAGGCCAGGAACTTTGACTTGCTTCTATGCGTTGAATTATGTCAAACAGCAGTTCAGGGGGCATGTCTGCCCACTGACTCTGCTGAATTATAATCGAGGATGACGATGAAGAACCTTCAGGAGCAATATATGCTCTGCCTCTGCGTCGCATCTTATGCCTCCCAGAATCCGAACCTCTTCTCGATATGTTACCTATACCGTCTCGGATTTCCTTAAGCTCGCGAACAATGTTCTTCAACGCCATCTTCAACCAACTAGTACTTTTCACTGTAGAAATCATTGCAGATGTTACAATGTTATCCAGATTTAATCTGCTTTACATGCAATTGATTCCTTTTGAATGTATACAAATATGTTTTTCCTTCTCTTTTGTTCAGTTTGCCTCATAGATCAGGACTCGCTGCCTTGTAAATATCATATTTTGAATAATATTTAATGCTTAAAATGAAAGGTCAGCACCCAATTTCACTGAAAATTTCAAAACGTCTAACCATTCTTTAAAAAGAGTGCGTTTCAATTATCATCAAACAAACACCCGCATCGAATCAATGGAAAATTGAAACCAAGATAGAACAAACTTGAAAAAGCAATCTATAAACTAGAAAACAAATGAACAATTTATTATTTATGCTATTTAGCTTTAAAAAAATCCTGAAAAAAGGGTGTAGCATACAAAAACAGAATAAATTTCTAATAATTTAATAAACTACAGATCTAACACGGAGAAGGGGGAAAGATAGATTCGTGTACCAAATGAGAGACAAATTCATAAGAGATCACAAAATTCTCTGAACAAGTAGGATGAAAGGGTGAATCGAGGAGAGAGACGAGGGACAATTTGGACAATGTCCAAATCTTGAACGATACAAAAGTTCAACGAATCGCTAGGAGAGAGAAGCCAGAAACCAGAAACCAGAAAATGCCGACCGTGTCCTCACCAAAACGGCGTAGCAGGTCGTTGTCTCTCTCCGTGACTCCTCCTCTTCCTCCTTCCTCACTACCACCACCACCTCCTGACCTGAGAGAGGCTGCTCTGCCCAGCGACCGCCAAGACCACTCAGAATAGCTTTTCTAGGATCCCAATTTCTCATCTTATTTAACGTGTTTTTATTATTATTATTATTATTTATTAAAAATTTTGACCATTCTTTTTCATCTTATTTCGTCCATTCGATTACTTGGCTCTATCTAAGAGGACCGTCCATCTGCTTCGATTTTTGTGATTTAAAATAAAATTTTCATTTTAGTCCAAAAAAAAAAAAATTGTCTACATTCTGCTTTTGGGTTAAACACAGTCGTTTTTAATTCGTAATTATGGTGCCGATTTGATTTCTTATTTTCAAATTTTCGAACAAAGATTCCAAAAGGAAGGAGTTAAATTATAAATCTACGAACTTGTAATAATGCTACTCCAATTCAAAAACATTATCTAATGGGTAACAGCTTTACTGACTTATTTGGTGCTTGTATTTATTGATTTTGCTTTTTAAGCGTGAAAACAGGAGCCAGGACACACACATCATTGTATTTGCCGCATGGGCAGGGCACATATTTTATTATTTAATTGCAAACATCACCCCTTCAAAAGACCAAAGGAGAAAATAAAATGGTAAGGCATAGTTATAGTTCTAGACCCAAAAAAAAAAATGAAAGAATGAATGAATGAATATGGTCAATCAATGAAAAATTAATTTTATAGGAGATGAAGATGAGTTTGGTACTTGTAATTGTTGGATGTTAACATAAGGGAGAAATTAATAGAATAGTTCAAGTTGAAGTCATCCAATTCGTATACAAAAGGAACCAACCTCGAAAGTGTGTATTAAAGGGAAGAAGGATCATAGTCATAGACAATTCCATGTCTCTACAGATCAACCTCCAAGAATTAACAAAACTCACTCTGTGTTTTCATCCATATAGAAGAATCTATAATAAAATATGGATAATAATTTTACTAATGGAATATATTTCTCATCATGCATTGAATTAGATATTTGTGGTATTACATAATGATTTATAAAGCATAAAGCTTATAAATAATAAATAAAAAAAAATCAATAGAATTAGTGTACACATTTTCTTTTCTCTTTCACACGTCAGTTGTGGATGCTGGATGCTGAATGCTGATGAGACACGTGGTGAAGTTGGGTGGGAACCATTCGGAAAGCCCACGTGTACGTCAAAGATGGGAGATAGAACACCCTTTTCATCTCATCAGTGGATCTTGATAATTATTAAAAATGTTACATAGGACGTTAGCACATTGTAGAATGCGTAATCCGTGTTGTTGTTTAAAAGATTCTTCGATCTTGACCGTGGTCGTGGAGTCTGTGTCAGTCAGGTGGGTAGCACCTGTCACAGTTACACATGTACTTGCGGATTATTAATAGAATTTGATTATCAGTATATAAATTATTTCGATTGCTGTTGGATGTCTTGAAATATTGAATGCATGGGGTGCGACGTGGAGAAGTCAAATGCCTAATCAGATAAAAGGATCAATAAACAATTGTAGCTGGGTCACGTCATGTACTGTGACAGCGCCAGAATTGAATTGCTTTCTTAATTAATACGATTATACCTTTGATTTAGCTAATTAAGCAGAATCAAGGCCTTTGATTTAGTTTGTTAGAGGAACCCTTGTTCATTGGAATTATAAACTTATTTTCAGTCGAATGTTAATACGATCATACCTTTGATTTAGCGAATTAAGTAGAATCTAAGGCCTTCGATTTAGTTTGTTACCGGAAACTCATTGGAATATGATCTTATTTTCAGGTCGAATCGTAGCTGGGTCATATGCTTCAAAAGAAGAGTTGGCATATACCATTAAGATTTGTTGCTATAAAATACATGATTTAGTCATTTTGGAGTTTGAATTTAAAGAATATAATTTTTTGTAACAACTTAAAATAATCCGTATATTTTATCTGATTTTAATATCGCATATCTGATTATAACTTGAACACCGTTGAAATTGGATTTTTTTACGATATAATATATATATATATATACCATTAAGACCCACACCTGGCAATTTGATGTAGTACGTATGAAATATGAATTTTTATTCCTTTTTCAAAAAAAAAAAATCTCACACAGAATATAAAAGTGGTTGGGTATTTTTTAATAATTCGGACCTATTAATTGTATCAACCCGTTTTAATCTTGTCAAAAATGATTCTCCAGTTATTGAAACCTAACTAGAAATTGAACTGAAAAAAGTATAAGCAAAGAAAGATTTTGAATTTAGGTGCATGTCTGGTTCGATAGGCCAAGAAGCAAGCCAAGGGAATGGATGAGAAGAAAGGTTTCTGTTCGTTTTAACTACTTCCATACCTCCTTTCCTTCCATGTACAAAAGACAAATGAATCCTTCCAAATGTTCCAATCAGTTCAAGTAGAAGGGGATGAATTATAACCAACCCATTCAAAAAGAGATTCCTATCCTCCTCACCTCAGTGAAGTGAAATGTGGAGCCCTGCAAGGGTTGCGCAATTCCAGTTGTTTGAAATCATGTGGTTATTGTTGGAAGTTTTGCCGACGGGGTAATATGCCAACAAGGCCAGACGGACAAGAATGGATCAGCATCTTCGACGCGGATACGGTTGGCTGCCAAACATTTAGATAATAGACCCCGCAATTCGTTCATAAATTTTGGTGCCATATAATTCAGAGGCAATGCCAGCTAAGTTTGGTATTTTGATTTCTGCTTCAAGTCCCTACTTACCAAAATGGATGGTTATAGGAATATGTTATATGTGGTAATTAATCCACACACTTCCATATCCTGAAGAGTTGGGATTCACAGGTTTGGAATTTTGATTACATTGGAATGGGCTATTGGGGTTCAAATTCTAAGTATTTGGAGTGTTGTCAATTCTACATTGGAATGGGCTATCGGGCTAAAATATATTTTTTGGAGTAAAAATAAGTAGAGACAATGTTGGGGGGCCTACCCCTAAAAATTTAATATTTAAATAAATAAATATATATATATATATTGTGGATACGAGAAATTATGATTGTCTTCTATCTTTAGTACTAATGTATCTTTTTTCTTAAATTTGGATTCGCAGAATTGCAAAACATTAAAAATCTTAACGGTCAAGTTGATTTTTCGACGAAAATATTTTGATATTTAAGTAAGTAAGGGTTTTATTTATGTGTGGAGCGAGGACAAAAACCGAACAGAACTAATCAGAGAGAAAAAATTGAAAAATATCTTGTGTGAGTCAGTAAAGAATCCCCCCTCTCAAAGTTAGTGCGTACCTTCTATACTTCTTAGATTCTGTATTTTAGAAACCTGGAATTTTATATCTTTGATCTGTGTTGTTGTATGTCTGATATGTCTAAAAACCTATTGTGAAAATCACGGAATGTGGACAACGTGGTAGTATCCCTGTCACGTATGCCCCAAGGCCCCGAGCACGTGTCCCCTGAGGTAGAACCTCTAATTTCCCCGAGACTGAAGTCCTGATCTCCCCAAGGCGCTTCCTGAAAATGAGCTATGGCTTTAACGACACTACATAATATAATAGCTTTATGGAAGTATGCAGATTATGGATGTCCCTGAGCCCCTAACGCTGTATGCAGGATATATCAAATCGTCTCCCTGAGACGGAACCCAGAATGATGGTAATTGTAGGTCTATTTCCTGAGTGTAAATCTAGGGAGATTAGCTCGTAGAAGACCTCCTAACTAATGGCATTGGGTGGTCTACCCGAGGCAACCTGTTTGTTCTCTATGTTATACGGAGAGCTCTCGAGATGTCCTCGTATCAGAGGGTTCATTAAGGGGGTCATGTTTGTATGATGGGCTTTGGAGATGGGCTTGGGTTTGTTGTCACACCCTTCTTCCTCCTATTATCCAAAATATTTATTCAAGTATTAAGAGGTTTATTCTTTAACTTTGCACATATATTGAGAGTATTTTTTTTTTTTTTTAGATAACAAACCAAAAAGGTTTCAATCAAAATAGTTTCAGTCAAATATATCTCACAAAGATATACATCCATATAGTTATACATATATCCCAAGTACATCAGATGAACAACAAAAAGGTACAACGAAGAGAAGGACTTAAGACATGCTGAACTCTGGCCCACCTCTAATGCAATGATACTCTAACAAAAGCTGTGGAACAGAAGTCCCAAGATGTAGACTAAGATCCTGAAAAAATAAATGGCAAGGGGTGAGCTGCCTACTCAATAAGTAAATAAACTAACAAAGGCACCAATTTCATATATATATACCATAGGGATAAAATATCATTATATTTTTACCTTGAAGCGGAATATAAGTAGTAACCATATAATCATTCCATAAATCTTCTATCACATGCACAAACGTCGCAAAGAATATATATCAATCAATCAAGAGACAATATACAACATCATTTATAAGAATCAATATCAAGAATATCACCACTATTACTTTTTATTCTTTTGGGCCCTGTTTGTTATAATTGTTGGGATTTTACTCTTACCTAGTGCATCTTTTCATAT
>JAVXUL010000002.1:3035497-3059393 GCA_035590515.1 Trichilia minutiflora | reverse complement strand
TTATAATTCTATATTTATATTTGATAAATTCTTTTTTAAAAATATTTATGAATATAAAATTATAAATTAAATTTTTTTATAGTGTAAAGTATTATGATCTTTTAATAATTTAAATAAAATATTTAATTTATTTTTATTTAATTTTTAAAAATAAAATAAAAATTTTATAAATTTAAATTATAAAATAAAAATAAATTCATAAATTTTTATGAATATTTTAAATATAATTTTTCAAGATTAATTTATAAATTTTTTTAGTAAAAAATATTATAAAATTATAAATTAAATTTAAAGTATTTTTTAAAAATAATTTAATTATTTTAATTTAAAATTTTATATGATAAATATTATGAATTTATATGATAAAATTCAAAAATTTATATGATAAAAATATGTATTTTTATTTTTAACTAAAGGAATATTTATTATTTTAAAAAATAATAATAAGATTTTGTTTTAAAGCTTTAGACAAGAGATCTTTGTTTTTTGAGAAAATTATAGGGGGTATTTGTCATTCCCCCTAAATGAAATACTTCTTATTTCCTTGGTTGTAATTGTGTACACGAGCAAGAATCGTAACATATATATAAATGGAAATTTTAATGCGATAATTTAGAGCAAAACCACATTATGGGTATTAAAAATTTCAAGAAAATTACGTGTTTATTTTGGGTTTAAAAATTTTCGGAAAACCACTCATTGCGCATAATCGACAATATTTTACTTTTTTACAAGCAACTTAATAACGATTAACAGTCTATGTCAAAGTGAACTGCCAATATCTTGAACAATATATAATATTATACGTTTTTGTCGAATAATGCTTTTTTTTTCAAGTGATGTATTTTTTTATTAATAATTACATAATAAAACAAGAAAAATTATAAAAATTTATTATCTAATCATGGAATGCCACAAACATGAGGTAAAAATTTGGGATAAGTGTTTAGAATTCCTAATATTATTTTATATTGAAATATATTTACAGTGAATTAACTGTTTTCATTTATGTAAAATTAATACTTTTTTAAAATAATTAAAACTTTTATAGTCCGATTATAATAAAATATTAAACAGTTGAGGTCAAGTGGTTAAATGTGGAGGATTTTTTTTTTCAATAGATCTATATATTCCTTTTATTTCTATACCAAGAATTCCAAGTCCATCTGCCTTAATATCCCATTTCATCAAATAATTAATCTACCATGAGTATCGGAAGACCTTAAACATATAAAATCTACTCTATGTGGTTCTTTTTTTGGGACTAAAGTCTATAGATGGTGTGCATGTGGAAGATGGGATTTGATAATTCGGTTGCTTTTTGAGGAAAGAGTTATATTCCTATTGTATACGTTGCGGCCACTAGAAGCAACGTAATTGGGAATGCATCGTTTCTTTGAAGTTAAGAAGCCACTCTATGAGGGCAAACTGTCAAACCCATATATTGGACCAAACCCATTTACGTTCATTACGATTGATTACTTGAGGACCATGAACACCAACCATTGTTTCCTGCATCAACTTTAATTAGCTTTTTTGATCATATTTCTTTTCTAGTTAATTGTGACATGGTACTCATCTCATGCTCAAGATGGAGAAAGAAAAAAAGAATTGATTTAAGTAAAATAAATCCGTTGTTCCTCTTAACCGTTTTGGTCATCTTAAAGAAGCCTCACCAAGTCAAAGTTGCAATAGGGAGTTCCAACCCCATTGCACTTCCAAGAAAGTTGAAATAGTATTACAATTTGCAACGTGCCAACCATTCTAGCTTTGCTTATGAAATTTAAAATGCCAATTTGACAAAAGAAATTTTTTTACAATATTCTGAATGGGAGAAAACCTGTAAGTTTGTGACTTGCTGATTCCATCAATTTGAAAATATGAACATGGAAAATTCGTTATGGTTAGAGAAGGCCAGTGCAACCACTAGTCTCTAATTTAATATTTAAATAATAATAGTAACTACTTGATGAAAAGCCAACCTGGTTGTCCAGTTCAACAAGCTATAAGAATTTTTATTTTTCCAATTTAAATATTTTATGATAACATTTCATTCAGGAAGAAAGAGGAAGAAACTGGAGTATACATCCTGGAGATTAATGTGATGATCAGTAATCAATTGCAAAATTATAAAAGAACCTACAATAGGATGCATTAATTTCTACTCCCTTTTAAAACAATCTCGCCTCCCCATTTTCATCATCAGTATACCTTCAATGAACGAGCACAAATTAATTTACGATTAACATTAAATCGAAAGCTGCTCTTTCTTTGTGGATATATACAGACGTCGTTTATATATTTACAAATTATGCTCATGCATTTCAATGACGAATAGACAGGCTCAAGCTCATGACTCGTGCAAATGATTATATATAACAAGAAAATAGTTTAGTCGGGCAAGGTTTTTCATTCCAAACCTGGGAACTGTATCTGTTGCGGCTTCTTACGTTTACTGAGAATCCAATTCTCCAATTGGCTTGAGATCACTGGTCTCATTGTTTTTGAGACAGCGTTTCAATTCTCAAAGCTGGTTCAAATTCAGATGTCGATGGTAGTACTGCTGGTGCTGGTGCTGGTGCTGGTGCCGTCGTCAGCGACATGTCCGTTACATTCTTCGGAGCTGGTGGAGTTATTGAGGTGCCTGGACGTTTCTCTAAATAGGTCATCATTTTCCTAGGTTTCAGTCCTTCGCTCGCTTTGCCTGCAATTCGTTGTAGGAAACAAGCTCGACAATTAGTACAAGTAACAGACTTGAAACTTGAGTGAACGATTATACGTTTCCAAGTATATGTATATATAAACCTCTTACCATTTTGATCCAAATATGTTTTCGAAGACTCTGATAAGATAATAAGCGTGGGAGTGATGATCGCGAGAAGAGCCCACATGAAGAATATAAGAACAAAAGCCCTTGTGGTCATTTGTTCGGAAAAACTGGTGAAACTAAGGATAATGTTGAGGGAACAATAGGGAAGCAGAAACTTGATCATCATAGCTGGCCATGTTTCAGAAATAACCGTAATATAGAATTTGAAAAACCAGTACTCAAATATATATTATTTATTTTTACATTCTATAAATTAATCGAAGTCATGTTAATAAAAAACAAACATTGTGATTTCCGTTGTTTTAAGTTGTTGGAGAGTTGTTATTGTAGTTAGTTGTGTGATTAGACATCCATCTGGCAATATCGTGCCCATATCCAAGTCAATATATCGGCTAATTCGACTGTTGCTTCGCTATAGAATTTATTTATCTTTAATACGTCCAATCGGTGACGCCACTTTGGGGCTCAAAATTTATCTGGACTGTGATTGGTTACATCCATTACTGACCGCCACACAGAGCAAGAGCGTGTGTGTGTTTTAAGTTTCAAGCAATTGGCTAGAAGCTGACACTGTGACACTCACTATCTAGTTATCCGAAATCTACTAATGCAAAATTGCAAATGCATTCATAAAAGAGTCCCAGTCCCCATAAACTTCAATTTTGAAACTTGGGAAATGCGTCGGCTCTCATACATGCACGGGGCGTGAAAGTCTCACACCAAACGATTCTTGGCGCACTTGTCAGGCACCCCTACCAACCAGCTCTGCTATAAGCTAATTGGCAGTTGATTTTGAACTTGTAGACTGGCTTTTTAGAATTGATAACAAATACTTCAACCTCTAACATCTGATATAAGAGCCAACTCAAAATTAGGTTGATCCTACTGCCAAAATTAGATTGATCTTGTTCTTCTAAAAGTGGATTGGTAAATCACAGGCTAGTATTTTGACAATGTGACATATAACAAAGCTACTTCTATACCTATTTTGAATGTTATTCATCCCCAATTTCGAGAGAATGTGAAAGAATAAAATTGGAAATGGGACGACCAGATGCAAAACCATTCACTTCAAAATACCATCAAGTTCATACCAAAAGGAAATAAAAAGGTGAACGATAATGTACGAGCAAAAGGCATAATTATCCTTAACATTGTAATCGGAAATAATTTCAATGCAAGAAGGACAGCAACACCAATTGAGACAAATTGACATCTCAAAAAAACTCAAAACATAATTAAATATGGCTGATCATCACTCTGATTTATTTAGTTAATAAATACAACATAAGAATTATATTTTAAGAAAAAAACAAACAGAAAAAAGAGGAACAAGCAAGGCTAGGCCCCACAAGAACCCTAGGCCATTCTGTATATAAAACAAAAATGGCATCTTCGACATACATATGATCTTTGCATCTTGTATTTGTATTTGACATGATACAAGTGTTGCATCTAAAAATTAAAGAATTCACAAAGCATTTAGAAAAAACTAAAAATATATATAAAGTATATGTGAAAGTATAGGAAGATTGGCCATTTCCAATTTTCTTCCATTTGCCTACAACCTGACTTCAGTCTGGTAAGCCACTGGTACTGGCAGCAGGCTTTTTCCCGGTGTACTTCTGTCAAAAATCAATGAGACAAGTTACTATATTTTACTAACAGAATGCTATGTGCAATAAATTCTCCCAGTCCCACTACAAATTTCAAAATGTAAAATAAAGCAGATTCGCATAGGGAAGCAGAAGACGGAGTGAATTAGCAAAACAACAATTCAAAGAGTTCACCGGCTTCCCAAAGCTGAATGGGACATATCTATATTTAATCATGTGCATGATTTGGCAATTCATTGTGAGGACAAATAGAACAATCAAATAGCAGAGCAATATGGGCCAAAAAACAGGGACATCAAATATAGAAAAGAAGGTCGTAAGGAAAGCCACACAGAAAGCCTTTGTGATGGCATACCTGAAAAAACAAAATGAGAAAATAACTTGATCTTCAGCCTGAATTAGAGGAGAAGTACTCTTTGCCATTCAAAATCTTGTTTCAACCACCAACGCTGGAAACAACAATCCTTATTTTATCCAGAATCCATCATACTTCTTACCATAAAATACTAGATTAGGATTTAAAATTGGATGCACTAGAGAAGGGGAGAACTGAAAGGCAAAATGAATACCTTGAAAGAAATAAAATATTACAGATGGATCTAATCGAAAGTCAATTGAATCTCTTGCGAAAATAATATCACTAAAGCAGGGAGTCTCAAGCAAGCTAGAATGATCTATTCATCAGCCTACTTTAAGAATGCATCACTCTGTTCAGCATGTTCATTTATTCCCTATTAGTCCAACTAACTTGGTATCTAACTTAGCTCACAGCTGCCAACAATGCTTATCAAAGAGCAGAGTACACACATGTAATTAGTTTGGCTTCCTCTCTTATTGAAGCATCTCTTTACCAAGATATCCATCATCGGCTTAACGCACTGTGACATCTGTTTGTCAAAATTTATAAGAAGATCAACTTCAGAGAAAAAGGCAGAGGAAGATTGGAGAGGTTAAACTCACTTCATTCACATTAGAGAATTTTGAAGAATTAATATAAATGAACAAGTTGTTAAATTTGGGCACTAGACAACAGTTATATACAATAATCTACAAAGCTAATAGTCACATGATGTATCCCAAATTCCCAATATATGAAAACAAACGGTTTAAACAAATTATGGTGCTTGGTTCCACCCTGGAACTAGATGGCTGAGATACGACATCAAATCAAGAAAAATTATGGAACGAAAGCAAAAGAATCTGTCGACTAGAATCACAGTATAACTTCTTATATTACCAGAACTTGAATTCAGGAAGTCGGCAAATAAAAAGTCTAAACTCATCTGATCCTTTAGTTGGCATGAAGCTCCATCCAAGGCTCCAAACTCTGGGTCAATCTTTGGTGACAGAAACCCGATCAATAGATTGGGTATATAGATTCCTAAGCCATATGTCACAATGTAAAACCCTTGAACACAGTAAACACACAACAGATAAATAGTTGCAGCAGCAAGAGTTCCAAGCCACCTCTGGGTCTAGATAATACTGAAACTTCCTAGGGAAATCACTTCTCCACTTGGCAAGAGGGGCCACCATGGAGGCAGCATCAGCCCCTGTTCCTCCTTCCATGAAATGTTAGGTTACCGTTTCCTGGACATTCACAATGAATAAAATATAGCTCAGTTCGAGAAACATGGGAGTAAACAACAATTATCCTCTATTCCATGGGTTCATTTCCTTTGCATTTCAATTTGATTTAAGGTCGCAAAATTTGAGCTCAATTAAGCATGCCATTAAGCTTTTTTGCAAATCATGTTACAAATAACAATAAAAAGTTTAGCATGATATATATATTTTTAAATATTTTCTCTCATCTTTTTTCAACTAACAAACATGTTTACGCCTAAATACAAGCAACAGCAATTCTACAATGAAAAAAAGCTACTAAAAAACGACATAAATGCAAAAGCACGTAAACTCCACAGAATCAAAATTTGATTGATACCTTAAGTCTAACGCGGATGACAATAACTCTTCGTGAAAATAAACAAATTAAATTCCCATTTGAATTGATTGAAACAGCAGAAAAGGAAAAAAAAATACACAAATTGGCAAAATTGATGGCTGTAAGAGCTGTCTAAGCATGCAATTCTACATATAGCATCAAGACGAGATGACGTGTCAATGAACAGAGAGGAAAAACAAATAGCTCACCTTCCAGAAACGCCAAGTTAAGGATACAGTTCCGTCGTGATCTATGGATCCGCAGATACTAATTTTCTTTTCTACGAAATTTGCATTATATAAGATTCTTTCTCCGGCGCATATTCTAACTGGAATGTGTTATTTTAAGTTTAATCGTCAAAACGCGGTGTTTTACTAGGATCGTGCACAAAAGGAAGGGCTTAGTTAGTTCTACGAATTTTCTTTTTCTTGTTTTTGTTTTTAAAAAAAGATCAAATAAAAAGAATTTGTTTGGAAATAGAACTTCTCAAAAGGATGGTTTTGAGTTTTCACTTTGATAGTAAATTTAGCCTGAAAATAAAAATTCCTTCTGTTTTTTTATACTAAAAGCAAAATGTGACATGATAATATTATCGTGATTGTATTATATTATTATAATTTTTTTTTTTATTTTTACTTAAAATTGTTATTTCATTATTTTACATTTAACGCACAGAAATATTTACACAAAACCTTTTAATGTACATATTCCTAGCATAATCGCTGTTTATTATAAATATTTATGTGCGTAATTTAGTGTTAAATCATGTTATTTCCTATTTACAAATCATTGACATTTAAAAAATTAACTATTATTTTATTACCTATCTAAATATGACGCTTGCCAAGCGAAGCGCCAACTTAAGAATGTAATTTTTTAAAAAATAATAATAATAATAATAATAAAGCAGGCATTAAATCCCCATTTTGCCCTCACAAGGTAATGGTAATGGGATATTCAACCCTGCTGCTATGGTATTGGTATCGTTTCTTCCTCCCAACTTGTTTACGGTCACGCACACCCGCACCTCAAACTTAAAAAACCCAAAACCTCAGCGAGCTTAACCTCCACACGTATTGACTGACACTCAGCGATCAAGAACGCTTAGAAGAGATGGGAACCCTAGGAAGAGCGGTATATACCATTGGATTTTGGATTCGCGAGACAGGTCAGGCTCTTGATCGCCTCGGCTGCCGCCTCCAAGGCAATTACTATTTCCAAGAGCAACGTGAGTTTCATATTTCTCTCTATTTACTCTTTAGATCTCATTTCCTTATCTTCTTTTTTTAAAATCCATGTCCTGTTTATCATTTTTGTATTTATTGTTAAGATAATTTTATATAGAAATGAATTAGTTTTTAGAAATGACGAGTGGTTAACGTTTTGTTTCATGCAGTAAGAGTACAAGCAATAATATATGCGTGTTTCTGACTTGTACGAATTCGATGTAGATTGGTGGATTATGTGTTTAATTAGTACAATCTGGCACTGTATTTTCGTGAACACAGGAGGAACTTTTAGTTGGCCATTCACAAGCTTGGGTCGTATGTGAAAGTCAATAGTGTGTGCATATTTCAAGAGCTAGCTGTATTTGTGCAGACATTGAGTTACCTGCATGGTGGTTCGCTTGAATGTCTTTTGTTGTCGATGGCACTGTTAATGACTTGATGCTATCCTCCTCTCAAAACACAATGATGATAAAGAATCAAAGCTAGGACATTTTGATAAACTATTAGTAGATCACTCCCTGATGTTAGTTTTGTTAAATGAATATGATACATCAGGTTCAGGACACTTGATTGAAGGGAATTTCGTTAAAATTTTCTGAATAACCTTTTATCAGTGGTTTACACTGAAAAAGAAAGGGTTTTTGTGTTGCATAGCAGATATCAAATGTGCCTATGAGACCTGAAGAAAAATTCCAATTCTTCAAGAAAGAACAGTTGAGTTCTTGGTGTTTGTTGGCTTTTCCTACGCGTGTGTACCTTGAATTTTACATTTTGTCACTGTGTAATTTGATATTCGTCATAATTGACATTTAGATTGATTACACTGCTCCCTCATCTTTTTATCCATCTGATTATGTGTTAATCCGTGTTCTTAGTGTCTAGGCATCGAACTCTCATGAACATATTTGATAAAGCACCACTGGTTGACAAGGATGCATTTGTTGCCCCAAGTGCCTCTGTAATTGGTGATGTTCTAGTGGGAAGAGCGTCATCTATTTGGTATGGATGTGTTTTGAGAGGTAAGATGCTTTGCTTTGTGTAAGAATTATGTTGATTATATGATGCAGTTGGCTGTAGGATTTTCTTTGAATTAAGAATAGAATCTTTCTAACTTTTTATTTATTGAAATACTTGAGGTTTACTGATGTCTATTTGACTCTCTCTCTCTCTCTTTTCCTGCAAAAACAATGTACTTGTGGTTTTGCACACTTGAACATTACAAAGCTAGATTTAGGTCTTTATGTTTATGCCAGTTGTTACTGATGTATTAATATCATTGTATCTTTAGGAATGCAGGAATTTTATTTATCTCTAAATTTAGTTTTCTATCTATAGTTTGAAATCTTTTATGGCCTCCTCCTCGGCTCTTTCTATTGGCTTTTATTTAATTGCAACTTGGCTTCTTGTTTTTGAAACTTATAAGACCAATCAGCTAGATTATTGAATTACAATCTTATGTTTGAATCATCATTGCTAGTTCAATTCATTTTGAGCACCTTCCCCTAATTGCCTTTTAGTGAGGAGGTTTAAGTCTTTAAGATCCTTCCTTTTTAATATTTTTTCAGCTACAAAGTAATTTTTGTACTGGAAGATAATGCCAAAAATGACATACGTGTTCCTTTGTGCACAGGGGATGTGAATAGCATAAGCATTGGATCAGGAACTAATATACAGGACAACTCCCTTGTGCATGTTGCAAAGTCTAACCTAAGTGGGAAGGTGCTACCAACTATTATTGGAGACAATGTTACCGTAGGTGAGTGGTGTGACATTGGCCATATCTTAATATCAGCTGGCCTAGGTTTTATATATTTTCTGGATTATGATTTGGTATATGATTAAGCAGGCCATAGTGCTGTTTTACATGGCTGCACTGTAGAGGATGATGCCTTCGTCGGCATGGGAGCAACACTACTTGATGGTGTTGTTGTTGAGAGACATGGCATGGTTGCTGCTGGATCTCTTGTGAGGCAGAATACTAGGATCCCTTCTGGGGAGGTATATTTATCTTCTCTTTCTAAGGAAGGAAGACGCTAAACTATTGTTTTATTTATTTATTTGGCAATATGAATTCTGATAATCCATCTGCCATTCATATGGAAAAATGAGAACTCTTTAAATTATTTTTATTTTCCTTTTCCATTTTTTCTTGGTGTTCACAAACAATTTCTGCTAGATTTGTCTTGCTTGAACTCTTCCTTGTGTGAAAAGATCTGCATGCTACATGAAGTATGCAGAGACTAATTAGAAATTGGGACACGTATTAAATATTAGAAGTGAGGAAATTCTCAATGGTACTTCATGGTTAGCAAATAGTGGGTCAGTAATTAACTTGTGCATGTATTGATAAGGCATGGTCTGCTGATAAGGGGACCTCATATGTGAATGGTCAGCATTAGGATGAAGCTCTGGTGAAACTAAGTGTAGGTTTGAACCACTTGGTTAATGATTCAGCACAGGACCCTTTAGATGGTAAATTCTTATTGTTGTTGCAAAGGTGAAGCCTTTTCAAATCTTTTCGTGCCAATAGTTGAAAAGTGCTTATATTCTCTCTCCTAGGTGTGTAGAATTTTAGATCGGAGATCAGATTTGTTACATGGGCCCAGATTTGTTAATAATAAACATCAAGCATGAATACTGTTTCAGTATCTTATTTTTAGTTCATATGCTGCAGGTATGGGCAGGTAATCCAGCAAAATTTCTGAGAAAGCTCACTGATGAAGAGATAGCCTTTATTTCCCAGTCCGCCACCAATTATTCCAACTTGGCTCAGGTTCATGCGGCTGAGAATGCAAAGTCCTTTGATGAGATTGAATTTGAGAAAGTTCTTCGTAAGAAGTTTGCACGTCGGGATGAGGAATATGACTCAATGCTAGGTGTTGTTCGTGAGACTCCCCCAGAAATTATTGTTCCTGATAGCATCAAAGATCCAAAATCCTTGCAGAAATGAAGTTTTTGCTAGGCACCTTACGTTGAATTTGATTATGGATATTTGAGACATCAAGGAATATTTGTTGTTACATGCAAATACATGGAGAAGCGAGTCATACTTGTTCCTAATAATACCAGACATGTAGGATAGAATCATGGCTCCTTTTTAGCGTTCTGTTCTGTCCTTGTGGTTGTTTAAAAACTCAGTTTTCTGCTCTGCAAGAAACTAATGCCGTAAGTGGCATGTATGTCCCTCTTTTCTCACGTGGAATTCAAAGATTCTTATTTTTAAAATGATTTTCTTTTGTTTGCCATTTTGAATTTTGGGTTGTTATTGGGCATGCATGACATGATGAACTGATATTTCTAGGGGGTTTAAATTCAACAACTTATAGGATGCTTGTCTTCGACGTTGATTTCATTATTTGAAAACCTGGAATGTTTTGTGTCATTATCACTACTACTATTATCTAAACTGAATCTTCTTATGGGCTTCTATTTTCTATATGTTGGAGCCTTTGACTTTACAAGGGGTGGCTGGTAATAGTAAAAAGTGAGCTTGATCATAAATCATGCCAATCTATTGGAACCTAACCCATGTGCTAAATCCTGAATCCAAACCCTCGTCAGGATTAACAAACACTAAAATTGTGTAATAAAAAATAGCTCCCATGATCAGATCTATTTATGCAATAATTGTAGGCTGAGTCGGAATCTACAAAAGCCAAAGATGCATTTTCTGCGTAATTTCAGCTACCTTGTGGTTGAAACGACAAAAAAGGATGGTCTCTCTAATCATCTAGATCTCCCTATATTCCTTGTTTGGTTTTGTTTTACTTTTCCTCTCATATATGGCCCTTTAATCGATTTCAACCGTCGTTTATTCCCTTGTCTGTTATTATCTTGCACTATAAGCGTAGGCTTTGCATATTAATTAATCATGATAATCTAAATGATATGGTGTGTGTGTTTTAAATCATGGGTAGCTTGTTACTTCAAATTTTTAATCATGAATAATTGTTTAGTGGTTGAAGCTTTACGAGTAGTGGTGCGGAAATGGAGAATAATCTATGAGATGATCGAGTAGAGGATAGGAAAAATCTACTGCTACGGGCAAGACGGCAGGTGTGGTGGATAGGGCAGCCACGCCTAATGATTAATTTGGCAAACTTTCTAAGCAAAAGCTGACGGACCAACTGGCTAAAAGAAAACCAAAGACTGCAAGCACTCAACTCAAGCGCCAAAAAATTTTCCCGCGATTTTAAATGAAGGGAAAGACCGACGAATCTTTCCATAAAAATTTTGGAAGTTAAAGATTCTTGAATTCATTGACGTTTTCTTTTTGAACCGTCTGGTGGAAATATACACGCCCATAATTGCAGCTATTTGTTTATGGCACTGGCACGTATCCCATATGTAATTAACGCAAAGATAGGGCCAAGCAAGTGAGCCATTAGTGAGAGCCAAGATCCAAGAGCCAACTCGGTTCACATTCGCACCACAAAAGGGGAACGAGATCACCAACTCTTACCTTGTGGGACAGTGGGATACACTTTTTATAATTTAGAGAGTTTTCTACATTTCTACATTTGTTAGCAAGTGGCTTCAAATTGCAAATTTTGATTTGAAAGGACCTAATTGTCCCAAACAGTAATCCAATTCAATGGATGTTCCAATATGGTAATAAAAAATAATAATACAATTAGAGACCCAACTCTTTTGAACAAACATATTGCAAATAAAATCATTTGACTTAAAACTATTTTATTTTAACTAGTATTTCTACTCCTAAAGCTATCGACATTAAATAAACATATTTAGTACGTTCATTTTCTAAAATAACAAATATTGAAGAGATTTTTTGATTAAGTCTATTAAAAAAGGGTTAAAATCTCTTACAAAATTAAATTCACAAATAAAAACTTATAGAAAAATTTATTATTGATTGAGATTAAAGAGTATAAGACTCTAAAATTTTGAAATCATGAGATTTTTGTATTATTATTATATTTTTAAAAATCCCAAAATCTCCTATAATGTGTTAATCCTCTTTAATTATATATATTGATGCGAAGAGTTGTGATTGTCTTTAATTTTTAACACCAACGTGTCTTCCTTCTTAAGTTCGAATTCGTGGAATTGCAAAACACTGGAAATCTCAAGAGTAAAGTCAATTTTTCGTCAAAAACCCTCTGATACTTAAGTCAGTAAGGATTTTACTTGTGTGTGTCGTAAGAACTAAAATCATACAAAACCAATTAAAGAGATAAAGTTCAAAAGTGTCTTGTGTGAGTCAGTGAAGTATCCCCCTCTCAAAGTTAGTGCGTACCTTCTATACTTCCTGGATTCTGATTTTAGAAACCTAAAATTCCGTACCTTTGAACACGTGTTATTGCATATCTGACGTGTCTAAAAGCCTACTGCGAAAATCATGGATCGTGGACAACATGGTAGTATCCCTGCCATATATGCCCCAAGGCCCCGGGCATGTGTCCCCCGAGCTAGAACCTCCAATTTTCTCGAGATTTAAGTCCTGATCTCCCCGAGGCCCTTCCTGAAAATGAGTTATGGCTTTAATGACACTACATAAAAGAATAGTGTTGTGGAAGTATGCAAGTTATGGATGTCCCTGAGCCCCTGACGCTGTATGCAGGATATATCAAACCATCCCCCCAAGACGAAAACCAAAATAGTGGTAATTATAGGTCTTTTCCCGAGTGTAGATCTACAAAGAACAGCTCGTAGAAGACCTCCCGACTAATGTGCTTGGGTGATTTACCCGAGATGACCTCTTTGTTCTCTGTGTTATATAGAGAGCTCTCGGGACGTCTTCGTATCAGAGGATTCATTAAGGGGGTTATGTTTGTATAATGGGCTTGGATTTGTGGGCTGGGTCTTGATAAAAATACCTAAACATTAAGTGCCCCAGTTTTTAATTAAAAGAATTTTTAATTGAAAACTCATTGGCATCTGCTCGGCTGGCATCCCACACCATTATGGTTGTTGTCATTTTTAAGATAACTTTCTTAAAAACGTAACCATTACCCACGAGTCATTACCCCATTGATAGACTAGTTTGAAAAGCCACGATATTCGGGCCGCAATAATATCACTGACACAACGGGCCCCATTTCTATTCAAATTTGAAAAGACCTGACTCTTGGCATTTCGTATTTGGATGACAAGGCATCTCCCTATCTGTTGGATCGGATTAGATGGTTAGGGTTCTCTTGGCCTTCCTCTCATTCGTCTATAAATATCCCATTCTTTCCTGAGAATTCTTTTTCTCTCTCTCTACCATTACCTGTAAACAAAGATTTTCCAAGCATTCTCAGAGTTTTCTTGATGGTTCTCAAAAGACTTCGGTTTACAGCACTCTTCTCATTCCTCGAACGAACTTTAAGTGCATCAACTAGGTGAGTTTTCTTCACATTTCTGTCCTTTAGTTATTCTGCAAATCTTGACAGAACTTGCAAATGTATGTTAATGCATGTTCGAATAAAAATGGTGGGATCAGAATGCATGTTAGGGTAAAACAATTTAATATTTTTGTAAGAATATTCGAAATTTGATAACGTAATTAGCAGGGGAATATAGACCATACCATTGTCTCGGACCCAATAGTAGACCATACTGACCTTGGTAGTCATAGTATATTCATAGAAAAATTGCCTCATTTAGAGTGTTGTTGATGTTCCCCGAGCAGCCTTTGATTTTTATTCTGTGTTTTTCTAGGTACAAATGGCTTCTGTTTCCAGCTCTTCGACTATCCCTGAGGTTGTTGTTAGGGGAGACACCGTAGAAGAAGGTCTCGAATTGGTGGCCAGTCCGACACCAATCTCTAAGGCCCGATCCCCATATGAGCAGGACTGGTTCACCTCAACGGTTATGAAAATCGACCTGGAGGCATACACAACCCTGTATAATATTTCGAAGGATGTGTACCTCCAAGCTCCCGAGGCCAATGAAAGCCCAAGTGTTCCCCCTGAGGTTGAAGTGGCCTTCAACGAGGAACTGTTCCATCTAGGGGTGAGGTTACCCCTACAGTCTTACTTCTGCTGAGTGCTGACCGTGATGAGGATAGCCCCCTACCAGTTTAATCTAAATAGTTGGAGGATCCTAGCAGAATTATATATCCTTTGGGAGCAAATAACCGATTCCCCACCGTCGATAGAAGAGTTAGAGCACATGTTCGTGCTTAACAAGAATCTCGGGTGGTATTATCTCCAGACGAGGTCTAGGAAACCCAACCCGATTAAAGGGAATCCCACTAATAATAAAGACTGAAAGAGTAAATGGTTCTTTATGGGTGAAAGCTGGAACTCCGAGTCTCACCTCCCCATTTTGAGTGTGTTTTATGAGGCCTTATCGTGGACAGAGGAGCCTAACCTGAGCCCCCATAGTTTAGAGGTAATTAGGCTAGCTAGGGCTCATTCTCCCGATCAGAAGTTATTACTTTCTAATTCGAATCTACTGGCCTCGGGTTTGGTGAAAACATACCCGAATAGAGACTTCGTAAATCTTCAGAAGAAGAACTTTGCCCAGAGTATAGTTTCTTTATAAATATTTAATTTAAAGACATACACATATTTTTATTACGAATCTGATTAACTCTTTTGTTTACCTTTTTGCAGGAACAACAATGTCTGGTAAAACACCTGCATTGGCTTCTCTGAGTAAATTGGTCAAGAAAAAGACCACTGAACCCTCCAAACAAACTTCCCCACCGAAAGAGCAACAAGGTCGGGGAAATATCTTGATCAGAAGGAGAAATCAAGGGCCCTCGGAGTCCGGGTCCGAGTCTGCCCCAATAATTACTCAAGATAAGGGGAAGGGCATAATGGTGAAAAAGCCACCCCTCGACAAGGGGTAGAAGAGACCCCAAAATGACCCCTCGATCGACCAAGAGCCAAAGAAGCTGAAACTCGGGGGGTTAAACCTCGCGAAAGCTGACGCAGACTTTTATGGGGTCGCCAAGATAGTTGAATTGAGGCTGGGCGATATCTCCGAGAAGAAACACAAGCACTTCACCCATCTCTTGAACATGATCAATGACACCGGGAAACATTTGGACCTATATGTTGCTGAGAAGCTTGACGATATGAGGGATACCGAGGCCATTGAATTCATATATTGAAGGGGGCTGCGGGTAAGTTTAATACTTGAACCCTAACACTTGCTCTTTGTTCATAAGTTATTAACGCTTCATTTTATTTGCAAGCCTGCTATCAGATGAAGAAACAGTGGGAAGCTCGGAAGGATGAGACGAGCAAAATTAAGAAGCTCGAAAAAGAAACCACCTTTATTGTCTAGCAGTGGGAAAAGGCGGAAGCGGCCTTGGACACTAAAAGAATACAGTGGGAGACCAAAGAATCGGCATAACAAAAGGAGAAGGAAGGACTCAAACTCCGACTTGCTGCGTCAAAATCTATATACTCGGGACTAAATCTCGAGAATACCAATTTGAAGTCTCGTATAGTGTTATAATAATCCGAGATGAAAATATTAAAGAAGTAGATGGTTAAAGAACCCGAGAGAATACAGGTTACAGTGGCGATTGTCGAGGCGGAGGGGGAGGTCACAGTGAATCAGGCTATTGACTTGAGCTGCCAAACTTTTCAAGAGAAATACCCCTACCTCTACCTCGGGTGGCTTTATGAAGAGCTGGGGTGTGAAATACCAGATTTTGGGGCCAAATACCCAGAAATGAATAAGGAAGCCCTCGTCTCAGATGCTGCAGCCGAGGGAGCGCACGTCAATCCTCCCCTGACAACTAACCAGCCTCTCATCGATCTGCCTGCAGACCCCGCTCTCAAAGACCCCGAAGTTGTAAATGAAGATAAGTAGGGTCGGGTGTATTATCGTAATATGTACCTTTGTAATAAATGAATATTTTAATGAATTCCTGTTCTTCTAATTCTGATTTTGTCTTCTTTAGGTTGTACTTTAAGTGTATACTTAAAATGAAATATTTCTCCAAACAAATAACTTAGAAAAATTTTCTTAAGTATAACACTCGGCTTGGTGTGAATATCCAAACGAATAATCATATAGACTCCCAATCGGCTCAGTGAGAATGTCCGACCAAATTCCAGTAAGTATAATATTTGGGCCAACGTTTAAACAAACTGCTTACTAATTTCTTGATCAACTCAATAAGAAAACCCGAGCAAATAACTTAGAAAAATTTCTGGTGCACAACACTCCCCTTGACGCAAATATCCAAACGAATAACCATATGAATATCAGACCAAATGACTTAAAGAAATTTCAGCAAGCGTAATGCTCAGATCAATAGTTAAACAAACAACCTAAGTTCTTATCAATTGGCTTAATAAGAAAATCCGAGCAAATAACTTAGAAAAATTAAACAAGTATGATGCTCAGATTAACATTCATACAAACATCTTAACAAATTCTCATTCAGCTCAATCAGAAGATCCGAGTAAATAACTTAAAAATTTTTCAACAATCATAATATTCACATCAGATAGTATATAGTAGAATCTGTCATAATAAGTGTGATCAGCATTCATTATAATAAGACATAATGTGATGTTAACATGTTATCTTCATTAATTATCAACATAAAATATATGTATATTCGGGCAACATTGATAAATTCATTCCAGTCAATGATCCATAACAAAATTTAAAATAAACCGTTTATATCACACCATCTCGGATCTTGGATAATATGATTCTCATAATAACACTGAGGTCGGGGATGACGTGATCCCCGTATTCAACCTTTGACGTTATAACTCAAAGGGCCTCAAGATGATTTGATTCCTCAAGCCGCATATGTCTTTATTACGGAGATGATGTGGTCTCATTGGTATAAGGTCTTCTTGGGAACAATTTGGTCCTGATAGTCGACCTCAGATAACGTGATCTATTTAGCCTCGGAGCGACGTAGTTCCCTGACTATCAAATATCCTTAGCACGGAGACGATATGATCTCATTGGCCTAAGGTCTTATTAGGGAAAATTTGATCCCAATAGTCGGCCTTGAATGACGTGGTCCATCTAGCCTTGGAATAATGTGGTTTCCTGACTACCAAACATCCTTAGCATGGAGATGATGTGGTCTCGTTGGTCTAAGGTCTTCTCGAAGATAATTTGATCCTGATAGCCGACCTCGGATGACGTGATCTATCTGACCGTAAAATGATGTGGTTTCCTAACTACCAAACATTCTTAGCATGGAGATGACATGTTCTCATTGGCCTATGGTCTTCTCGAGGACAAATTCCACCAGACTCGATATAGAAATTGGATCTATCAAAAGTACTGAAGAGAGAGGCATCATTAGAGCTTTTAACAAGATGTATGTTCAAGACGTTGGTCGTGGGCTCGGGAGGACTTATGCCAAGAGGGTCGGATCATAGATAGTATAATTTTAGTTTGTCTGCGTTCCACAATTTTTTGATTAAGATGTCACTTGGGGTCTCTAATTTATAGAACCCTGGTCTAAGTATTTGAACGACTTTATATAATCCTTCCTAATTGACTCTAAATACCCCTTCACTCGAAAGTTTGATGTTGAGAGTCACTCGTCGGAGGACCAGATCTCCCATTTGAAAGGTTCTACGTCTGACTTTCTGATTATAATATTGGGCCACTTTATGTTGGTGAGCTGTTACCCGAATTGCGGTCTCATATCTCCTTCCTTCCAATAAATCGAACTCTAGTCTTCGGCTAGCTTTATTCTTCTCTTCATCGTAGTCTTGCACTCGGAAGGTGGGGACGTCAATCTGCATTGGGATCAAAGCTTCACACCCGAATGCCAATAGGAAAGGTGATTCCCCTGTTGCTATTTGAGGAGTGATTCTGTAAGCTCAGAACACCTCCGATAGCTTATCAATCCAGGATCCCTTATGTTCTCTGAGCTTCTTCTTAAGTGCCTTCTTGACCACTTTATTAGCAACTTCCACCTGTCTATTGGCCTAAGGGTGCACCGGGGTAGCGAATCTCAGGTTAATATAAAAATTCGAGCAGAATTCCTTAAACTTGGCATTGTTGAATTATTTCTCATTGTCAACCACCAATATTTATGAGACCCCAAAGCGGTATATGATTTTCTCTGTTATGCTGGAGAGCGATTCTGCTTCCACTCACTTCGTGAAATAATCTATTACCATAATAGTATATTTGGTATTGGCTCGGGCAGTCAGTAGTGGTCCAATCAGATCCAGTCTCCATTGAGAGAAAGACCAAGAACTCGAAAGACAAGTGATTTCTTCTAGGGGCAGTCTCGAGATATCTCTATGAATCTGACATTGATGGCAAGATTTGATTAGCCTGAAAGCATCCTGTAAAATAGTGGGCCAATAGTATCCTTGGTGAATGATTTTATACATTAAGGAATGAGCCCCTCCTTGACTTCCGCAAGTTTCATTGTGGATTTCTTCAAGAACCTTATCGGCCTCATCTAGTCTTAAACATTTCAAATATGGCAGGCTAAATCCACGTTTGTAAAGCACATTATCAATAACAGCGTACCTTACTGATCGATTCTTTATCTTTTTAGACTCATTTCTGTCAGTCGGTAGCTTTCCGTGTTGAATGTAAGACTTCAACTCCTTTATCCACTTCAGGTTAGGGATTTCTATAGGGCAACAATGAAGTCTTCTTTGAGGTCTACACTTCTCTGTGTCAAGATCTCGACTGCCACCGTAGCTGGAGCTTTTCCCTTGAAAATCGAGACTAATTTTGTTAGAGAATCGGTCCGAGAATTTTCTGTCCGGGAGAGCTGTTTTATGATGACACTCTGGAGCGCCTCCATTAACTTCTTAGCTTAGACCAAGAGCTGATTGACGATTAACTGAGAATCGATGTATATGATCAAGTTCCGGGCTCCTAAAGCCTGAGCTAACTTAATTCCGTTGATTAGTGCCTCATATTCTGCCTCGTTGTTGGTCACCTTGAAATCAAACCTCAGAGAATACATGACCTCTTCCCCGTCCGGCCTCTTCAAGATTATTCCTACTCTACCTCCCTGAATGTTTGATGCTCCGTCAATATGCAACTACCAAATACCCTCTAAGACCTTAGGATCGGGTATACTGTTCTCGTCTCGCGTGTTGTTGATATCCGAGACCTATAATACGACTAGCTGTTCTGAGATTGTTAGTTCTGTCATAAAATCTGTCAGAGCTTGTCTCTTAATAGATTTTCGAGGTCGATAGTGTATAACATACTCACTGAGTTTAATAGACCACTTCACCAATCTCCCTGACAAGTCTGGTTTATGAAGAATTTACCTTAGGGATTGATTCATCATCACCACTATCTGATGAGCCTGGAAGTAAGGGCGTAACTTTCTGGCAGCAACAATAAGTGAAAGAGCAAGCTTTTTTGGTGGAGTATATCTAGTCTCAGCGTACAGTAAAGATTTACTCGTGTAGCACACTGGCCTTTACACCTTTTCTTTATCTTCCTTCACAAGAACAGAGCTCACGGAGTGTTCATCGATCACCAAATATAGCTGCAATATGTCCCTTTTCTCAAGGCTTACAAGGTGGGAAACGTGTGCTAAATATTTTTTGAGCTCTCGGAAGCTTCGATTACAATTCTCATCTCATTCCAGCCTCTTCCCCTTCCTCATCATCTAGAAGAAAGGGAAGCACTTATCCGTGGCTTTTGAGACAAACCTGCTCAAAGCTGCCAACCTTCTAGTTAAACTTTGTAACTCCCTTATTGTGATCGGGGGTTTCCGATCTAGGATGGCTTTAACCTTTTACGAATTGACCTCGATGCCTCGTTCGCTGACTATGTACCCGAGAAATTTTTTAGTACCTACCCCGAATGAATAATTTTTGGGATTCAACTTCATGTCGTACTTTCTTAAGTAGAAAAAGGTTTCCTCCAGGTGTTTAGCATGGTCTGAGGCCCTCACAAATTTTGTAATCATGTCGTCCACATAAACTTCCATGGTCGACCTGATCAAAGGTTTAAAAACCTTATTAACTAATCTCTGAAATGTTGCCCCTGTATTCTTCAACCCAAAGGGCATGATTATGTAATAGTATAGTCCCTGGTATGTGATGAATGCAGTCTTGTCCTGATCGGGTTCATACATTTTGACCTAATTATATCCCGAAAAAGCATCCATAAAACTGAGGAGCTCGTAGTCGACCGTGGCATCTACCAGTTGGTCAATTTTTAGGAGAGAAAAACTGTCTTTTGGACAAGTTTTATTCAAGTCGGTAAAGTCTACACATATTCTCCACTTTTCATTGGCCTTTTTACCATCACCACGTTTGTAATCCACTCGGGGTATTGAACTTCCCGGATGAACCCACTTTTAAAAGCTTGTCAACTTCTGTTTTGACGGCTTCCCTCCTTTCAGAATTAAATGTTCACCTCTTCTGAGCCACGGGCTTGAACTTCGGATTCACCATTAACTGGTGAGAAATAACCCGAGCATTAATACTTGATATGTCATCATAGGACCAGGCAAACACATCGGTATTCTATCTTAACACCTAAATTAATGATGCTCTGTACTCGAAGATCAAGCTAGACCCAATCTTCATCGCTCTCTCAGGTCGTCTGTCGTCCACAACAACTGATTCTATTTATTCAATTAGCTCGGGTGATGATGATTCCTTGAACTGGTTCTTCTTTATATCCGCCTCTTCTAATGGTTCCCCCTACTGGTCGTCATGCACATGTTCCTCGGCTTCTTTCTTCAAGGGGTGGTTATGGATACAATATGAACTCTGAGAAGCAGTAGCGAAGCAGGATCGGGCCTCTCTTTGATTTTCCTTTACAATCCCGATCCCTTTTCCAATCCTAAACTTCAGTTTTAAATAATGGACACTCTCTACTGCTTTCGTAGATCGGAGGAATGATCTCTCCAAGATTATTGAGTATGGCATTTTGAGATCTACCACTTGAAGTTCTATCATGGCAGTTTTCTGGTATGGTTTGTCGCTCATTGTCATTGGCAACTGCACTGTCCCTAAGGGATACACTCATGATTCTCCAAATTCATGCAAAGCGATCTCAGCAAGCCCCAACCTCAGGTCTTCAATGCCCAAGGAGTCTAACGTCTCCTTAAAAATTATATCAATGGAACTCCCCGTGTCAATCAAGATTCTTCTAACCTGGAAAGTTTCTACTGTCATTGTAACATCTAGGGCATCGTCATGCTGATAGTGGACTCCATGCTCATCCTCATCCGTGAACATAATCGGTAAGGCTACCCTTGGTTCCTTGTTCGCTTGCACGTTTATCACATGCGGCTCCACATTTATACTCGAAATAGAATACCGTGAATAATTCTTTTGAGAATTATTCGAGTTTTCAGCAAGTGTAGGTACTCTTATAATCATCATTGCATTATCACGTTTCGGGGCCTGTCTCGAGTACTAGGCTCTCTCATCATTCTGAGCCACAAACTCCGTCAGATAATTATTCCTGACCAAAACTTTAATTTGATTCTGTAAGTTATAACAATCTTCTATCGAATGACCCATGTCTTGATGAAACTCACAGAATTTATTTCCCACCTCTCTTGAGGGCTTGTATCTGATCAGGCGGGGTTCTAACAGCAGAGTTTCCCACCTCCTTACTTCCTTCAAAATCTGAGACAGAGGCGCGTTCAGAGGCGTTAGCTTCTTTTTTTCCTCCGTCTATCTCGGCCGTCCTGGTTTATCTACCTGTGCTATCCGCTTTGAATCATCTCTCTGAGGCGATCTTTTCTCCCTGGTATACTGCTCTTCCCTGCATCTGTCTCCCCAATAATACTTGGGGGCCCTATCTCTTCCACGGTTCATCTCAGGGAGCTTCGTTCTTATATTTTATATGCAAACTCGTATATTCTCACTGAGGACTTGCATATAGAATGCCAAGCCCTGTCTATCCTCAATCCTTGCTTCAACCCTTCCAACGCTAAAGGGTGATGGAAGGCTCTCAAGTCAAGCACCTCCTCGTGATACCTCATGGCAAAGCTCCTAAAACTTTCACTATTTCCTTGTTTGAGTAGTAACAAGGAACTAGGAGTTTTAGTGCTAAAAACTGCTCCCCTAAACTCTGAGGTGAATACTTCGTATAGCTGTCCAAAGTCTCGGATGCTTTCTAAAGTCAGACCCACAAACCATTTTTTTGCCTGTCCTTCCAAGGTCAGTGGGAATAAGCAACACATTTGATCCTCGCTTAGACCCTGAACGAGCATCATCTTATGAAAGAAATCCATATGCAATGACGAGTCTGTCTTCCTAGAAAATAAAGAAATCTAGAATATTTTGAACTTCCAAGGCAAGTTTAGACCCAAAAACTTTGGGGCAAAAGGCGACTTTGAATACTGCCCCGTTCGATGGACATATTCTACTGGTTCGCCTCTGGGGCGTTCCTTCTCATTATTCATTTCTTCTAGTGACTTTCTCACCAAGGTCTTCATATATCTCTCCTTGGCATTAGTACCCGCATCTTCTATATGGCACAAATGTCTGTGCTTGAGAGTTTCACGTTCTTTCCTCCTCTTTTGTTCCAGAATCACTCTCATATCATTTAGAGATAAACTGGTTTCATAGGCCCTATCACGGGCTGCTTCTGGTCTTTAAAACACTCGTGTAGACTCTAAATGATGTATCTTGAGGGCAAGGGAAGCCATGTATGCCTCCCTACCCCCCACCTTCCTCAGATAGGGTTCCTCAGTAGCTTTGTTTTTTTCTTTCTCCGCTGCTATATATTTTCTAGTTAGGGGCATCTTCTTTGCCCCTGCATCGTTCTTGATCCCAGCTTCTAATCGGGGGATGCTACTCTCTACAGTCTCATCTGGTACCCTTGTACTCAACATGTTGGCTTGCATCATCTTCTTCATTTCTAACATCTCTTTGACCAACATTTATATTTATTGATCTTTCTTCGCATGCCGTTATTCACTGTCTTGGAGCAGCTGTAGTAACCGAGACATCTCCTCTGTCTCCCCTGCATGATGTGGACTATGTGCATGGATCTCCCTAACATTAGAACGGGAGTTCTTGTGCTCCAAAATTTCATGCAAGATGTTGTCAGCCCCATCTGCTACAGTAATAGCCTCCACAGAAACTCCTTCCATGTTTTTTCATTCTGACACATGCCTCTTGATTGAATAACCTCTGATGTTTATCATCTTCACTATAGCAAGCTTGTTCTTTGGCTTTTTGTTCAAGATTCCCACAGACGACGCCAAATGTTGCTGTGAGAAGTTGTGGTTGTCTTCAACCTCTATATCACATCCCGACCCGTGGGGCCCACCTGTGACAGACGCCACAAATCTCCAGGGTGTACTCAATCACACAGAATACCCCCTGTAGGCCTGTAAGGCATTCACAAAAACACTTTCAATAACAAA
>JAVXUL010000002.1:3022702-3035397 GCA_035590515.1 Trichilia minutiflora | reverse complement strand
GCTGCCGCCTCCAAGGCAATTACTATTTCCAAGAGCAACGTGAGTTTCATATTTCTCTCTATTTACTCTTTAGATCTAATTTCCTTATCTGCTTATCTTAAAATCCATGTCGTCTTTATCATTCTAGTATTTATTGTTAAGCTAATTTTCTATAGAAATTAATTTAGGTTTTAAGAAATGACGAGTGGTTAACGTTTTGCTTCACCTATTAGGAGTATAATCAACAATCCATGCGTGTTTCTGACTTGTCCGAATTCGAAATAAATTGGCTTATTATGTGTTTGATTAGTACAATCTGCCATTTTATGTTCGCTGGAACTTTTAGTTGGCCATTCACGAGCTTAGGTCGTATGTGAAAGTGGATAGTGTGTGCATATTTCAATGGCTAGCTGTAATTTTGCAGACATTGAGTTACCTGCATGGTGTTTCACTTGAATGTCTATTGTTGTTGGTGCATTGCATATGCATTGATGCTATCCTCCTTTCAAAACACAATGATGATAAAGAATCAAAGCTATCGCATTTTGATAAACTGTTATTATATCACACCTTGATGTTAGTTTTGTTAAATGAATATGATACATCAGGTTCAGCACCCTTGATTGAAGGGAGTTTTCATTAACATTTTCTGAACAACCTTTTATCAGTGGTTTAAACTGAAAAAGTAAGGTTCATGTGATCCATACCAGATACGAAATATGCTTATGAGATCTGAAGAAAAGTCCCAATTCTTTAAGAAAGAACGGTTGAGTTCTTAGTGTTTGCTGGCCTTTCTAATGTGTATCTACCTCGAATTTTACATATTATGTCACTGCATAAATTGATACTTGTTATGGGTCATGTTTGTGATAGTTGGCTTCTGCTTAGCTTTAGAAGCATAGTCGTAAAATTTTCTTGGTAATACCAACTTTTGATGGGATTTACTCATATTTTAATCAACATAGCTTCCATCTCACAATAGTAGTTGTGGAGTAAAAACCAAAAATAGTTGTGTGGCCACAGCATCTCAATACCAAACATGCTCATAATTGACATTTGGATTGGTTACGCAGCACCATCATCCTTTTATCCATCTGATTATGTATAAATCTGTGCTTTTAGTATCTAGGCATCGAACTCTTATGAACATATTTGATAAAGCTCCGCTGGTTGACAAGGATGCATTTGTTGCCCCAAGTGCCTCTGTAATTGGTGATGTTCGAGTGGGAAGAGCGTCATCTATTTGGTATGGATGTGTTTTGAGAGGTAAGATTCTTTGCGTAAGACTTATGTTGATTAAATGATGCATTTGGCTCGAAATTTGTCAATAGGATTTTCTTTGAATCAAGAATAGATTCTTTCTAACTTTTTGTTGATTGAAATACTTGACGTTTACTGTATGTCTATTTGACTCTCTTTTCTTTTGTTTACTGCAAAAACCAAGTACTTGTGGTTTTGCACATTTTGAAATTGCAATGCTAGGTCTTTATGTTTCTGCCAGTTGTTACGGATGTATCATTGTGTCTTTAGGAATGCAGGAATTAATTGAACTTTGATCTCTAAATTTAGTTTTCTGTATATGGCTTGAAATCTTTTACGACCTCCCCCTCAGCCCTTTCTATCAGCTTTCATTTAATTGCATAAGCTAAGTGCTTTGCTTCTTGTTTTGAAACTTGTAAGAAGTGATAGAAAGATTTCGCCAATCTTCATTTTTCAGCTAGATTATTGAATTACAATCTTATGTTTGAACCATCATTGCAAGTTCAATTCAGTTTGAGCACCTCCCCCTAATTCCCTTTAAGTCAGGAGGTTTAAGTCTTTCAGATCCTTCTATGTTACTATTTGTTCAGCTACAAATTAATTTTTGGACCGGAATATAATGCTAATAATAACTTGTGTGTTCCATTGTGTACAGGGGATGTGAATAGCATTAGTATTGGATCAGGAACTAATATACAAGACAACTCCCTCGTGCATGTTGCAAAGTCTAACCTAAGTGGGAAGGTGCTACCAACTATTATTGGGGACAATGTTACTGTAGGTGAGTGGTATGACATTGGCATTTTTGGCCATATCTTAATATCAGCTGGCAAATTTAGGTTCATCAATTTTCTGGATTATGATATAGTAGTTGATTAAACAGGGCATAGTGCTGTTTTACATGGCTGCACTGTTGAGGACGATGCCTTTGTCGGTATGGGAGCAACACTACTTGATGGTGTTGTTGTCGAGAGACATGGCATGGTTGCTGCTGGATCTCTTGTGAGGCAGAGTACTAGGATCCCTTCTGGGGAGGTATGTCTATCTTTCTCTTTCTCACCCTAGGAAGGAAGATACTAAGCTGTTCTTTTATTTATTTATTTACAATATGAATTCTGATGATCCATCTGCCATTCATATGGGAAAATGAGAACTCTTTCACTATTTTTATTTTTCTTTCCATTTTTTCTTAGTGTTCATGAACAATATCTGCTAGATTTGTCTTACTTGAACTCTTCCTTATGCGAAAAGATCTGCATGCGTCATGAAGTATGCAGAGACTAGTTAGGAATTGGGACATGTATTAAATATTAGAAGTGAAGAAATTCTCAATGGTACTTCATGGTTAGCAAACAGTGGGTCAGTAATTAACTTGTGCCTGTAGTGGTAAGGCATGACATGCTGATAAGGGGATCTAATATGCAAATGGTCAGAATTAGGATGAAGCTCTGGTGAAACTGAGTGTAGGTTTGAACCACTTGATTAATGATTGAGTATGGGACCCTTTAGACTGTAAATTCTTATTTGCAAAGGTGAAGCTTTTTCAAATCTTTTCATGATAATAATTGAAAAATACTGTGTATTTTCTCTCCTAGGTGGGTAGAATTTTAGATTGAAGTTCAGATTTGTTACTCACGCCCACTCAATCTCATTCAAGCCTAAGTCCCTCAACCGTGCCATGAATGTTTTTCTCTTAATAATAAACATAAAACATGAATACTGTTCCAGTATCTTATTTTTAGTTTATGTGCTACAGGTATGGGCGGGTAATCCTGCAAAATTCCTAAGAAAGCTCACTGATGAAGAGATAGCCTTTATTTCCCAGTCAGCCACCAACTATTCCAACTTAGCTCAGGTTCATGCAGCCGAGAATGCGAAGTCCTTTGATGAGATTGAATTTGAGAAAGTTCTTCGTAAGAAGTATGCACGTCGGGATGAGGAATATGACTCAATGCTAGGTGTTGTTCGCGAAATTCCCCCAGAAATTATTGTTCCTGATAGCATCAAAGATCCAAAATCCTTACAGAAATGAACTTTTCGCTAGGTATTTTATGTTGAATTTGATTGTGTAGATTTGAGACGTCAGGTAATATTTGCTGTTACGAGCAAATACATGAAAAAGGGGTCATAGTTGTTTCTAATAATACCAGACATGTAGGATAGAATCATTGCTCCTTTTCAGCTTTCGGTTCTGCTCTTCTTGTGGCTGTTTAAAAGCTCTATTTTCTGCTCTGCAAGAAACTATGGCCATAAGTGGCATGTATGTCGGTGTTTTCTCACCTTGAATTCAAAGATTCTTATTTTTCAAATGATTTTTTTTATTTGCCTTTTTTTGAGTTTCGGGTTATTATTCGCGTGACATGATGAATTGGAATTTCTAGTGGGCCTGCATTCAACGTTCTCTTTGTTGTTGATTTCATTATCTGAAAATCTGTAATGTTTTATATTCATTGTCACTACCACTATTATCTAAACTGAATCTTCTTATGGGCTTGTATTTTCTATATGTTGGAGGCTTTGACTTTGTTAAGTGTTGATTGGTAATAGGTAAAAGCGAACTTGATTGTAAATCATACCAACCTATTGGAACCTAACCCGTGTGCTAAATCCTGAATCCAAGCCCTAGTCAGGGTTAACAAACACAACAATGTGTAATAAACAATAGCTTTCGTGGTCAGATCTATTTGGCAATAATTATAGGCTGAATCGGAATCTACAAAAGCAGAAGATGCATTTTCTCCGTAATTTCAGCTGCCTTGTGGTTGAAACGACAAAAAAGATGGCTTTCTAATCATCTAGATCTCCATATATTCCTTCGTTTGTTTGGTTTTCTTGTACTTTTCCTCTAATATCCCTCTCATCGATTTCAACAGCTCTTTATTCCCTTGCTTTTTTATTTTCTTCTACTATAAGCGTAAGCTTTGGATATTAATTGATCATGATAATCTAATTAACACGGGGGGGTGTTTTAAATTATGGTACTTTTTACTTTAAATTTTTAATCATGATTAATTGTTTAGTGGTCGAAGCTTTATGAGTAGTGGTGCGGAAATGGTGAACAATCTATGAGGTAATCGAGTAGAGGATAAGAAAAATCTACAGCTATAGGCAAGACAGGGCAGGCGTATGGGGCGGCCACTCCCAATGATGAATTTGGCTAACTTTCTAAGCAAAAGCTGACGGACCGTATGACTGAAAGCAAACTAAAGACTGCAAGCACAACTCAAGCACCGACAATTTTTCCGGGATTTTTAATGAAGGAAAAGATTGACCAAGGACCGAAAATTTTTCCATTCTTTCAAGAAAAATTTCAATGGAAAATTTTCATACAAGTTGATATAGTTAATGATTCTTGAATTCATTGACATTTTCTTTTTGAAGCGTCTGGTGGAAGCATACGGACACAATTGGAGCTGTTTGTGTTTTTAACAATGGCACGTATCCCAGAGGCAAGTGTGGCCAAGGAAGTGAACCATTTGAGAGAGGCTTGAGCCAACCCTTTTCGCATTCACGCCACAAGAGAGGAACGAGATCACCAACTCTTTCCTTAATGGGATACATTTCTTAGAATTTAGCGAAAGATTTGCATATTCATATTTCTGCAAGTCGCTTCAAATTGCAAAATTTGATTATAAAGCATCTAATTTCTCCAAAAGATTCCGATAAGGTAATAAGAAATAATAATCCAATAGAAACCCAACTCTTTTGAATAAACATATATACCAATAAAATCATTGACTTCAGCAATTTGATTTTAACTAGTATTTCTATTCCTAAAACTATTGTTATTAAATAAACGTATTCAATATATTAATTTTCTGAAATAAAATAATTAATTTGTTAGGGTAAATTAGGAAAAATAAAAATGGGCACTGAAAGTCCATCGTGGTGGACCTGGGTAGAATTTATAAATACAGAGGGAATATAGAACGAGTGGGCAGGCAAACCTGTGCTTACTTTCTCTCCTTTGCGTTCAAACTTCTCTTACTTTGCTTGGAAAGGCAAAGAGAAAGACAGAAAAAGTATGGGAGCAGAACCCTTGCCAACAATCCAGAACCCTCAAATTCCTATTATTTTGGGACTTCAACCTGCCGCCCTCATAGATCATGTGGCACCTGTTGAATTGTCGTTGCTCGATCAAATTCCCGGTGAACGTGGTGGCTCTATTCCAGTACTCCCTTCTTCCCATTGTTACATTCTTTTCTGTTTCTTTTTTTTTTTAATAAATATTTTGCATGATATTCTCTGCTGTTCTTCTTCCCTTCCACTCATTATTTTTTTTTTCCTCAAAAAGAAAATACGTTTATATGATATTCTCTGCCTTTGTTATTATGACTAGTATAATGCTGGTTGAAACACTCGGAATTTGTAGGAAAATTAGTTCTGAACTGGGTTCGTGATAGGTTGCTTATGCCATGACAAGAATGAATATTGCTAAAAATAAGTATTTTTTAACGAATAGATTCTGGGTAGGTTGCAGTTGAAGAGCTTGAGCGTATACTGAGTGACGTGAAAACCCACATTCTTTCAAAACCCAATGAACCTTCTCCTATCAAGACAATAGCTGGAGGTAGTGTCACCAATACTATCAGAGGACTCAGCGTAGGTTTCGGGGTCTCTTGTGGGCTGATCGGTGCATATGGAGATGATCAACAAGGTCAGTTATTTGTCAATAACATGAGTTATAGCGGAGTTAATGTGTCAAGATTGAGAATGAAGAGGGGACCAACTGGCCAGGTGATTTTTGTTTACATATAGAAAATATATAATTATGAATTTGATTGTGGTTTGAATCTTTCTAGTTGATTTCTATGTGGCTAAATACTGAAAATTCATCAGTAAATGGTATGCCACAGTGTGTATGCTTAGTTGATGCATCAGGCAATCGTACCATGCGGCCCTGTCTCTCAAATGCTGTAAAAATTCAGGTGCTTGTTGTAATGGCATTTCCTTATTTTTGTGGGCTTATGCAGTGTTCTAGTTTACAATGAGCTTATGGAATGAATCTTTTGTACTTCAGGCAGAAGAATTGACTGCCAAGGATTTCAAAGGCTCTAAGGTTGGATATCTTGCTCTAGGTCCAAAAAAATTGCTTATCAATCCTGGTTGTGTTATTTTTTTGTTCCTATCACGGTTTTGTTGTTATTGTTATTGTTGTTATTTTCCTTTAGTTGGAAGATTATGTGAGTTGTATCGAGCTTTTTCATAGATTGTCTCTTATGATATAAAATTTAAATTAGATTGACTTACAAGAAAATATTATTTGAACCAGGAACTTACTCAGCTTTGTCATCTGACTGGTTTGCAGTTTTTCACACCTATAAACTATGAGTAATGTTTCCCAAGTGACAATTAAGTTGGCAGCGTCATATCATTGCAATTATTAAAAAATTATATATTTTTATATTGTTTAGAACTCTTCATCTACCATAATTCTCTAATAATTGCAATGATATGGCACTGCCAACTTAGCTGCCATATTACTTGAGATTTAAAAGTTGAAAGGTAACTTGAGATCCTTGGCAATACTCATAAACTATTGATGTTATTACTGACGTATCTTTGTTTACAGTGGTTGGTTATGAGATTTGGGATGTTTAATTTGGAAGTTATTAAAGCAGCCATTCAGATTGCCAAAAAAGAGGGTGTTTTTGTCTCCATGGATTTGGCTAGTTTTGAGGTATAGTTCTTGAAACCTTTCCACATTCTTTTCATTTGATCCAAGGGAGTGTGTGTTTTATGTATGCAATGGAATAGACTTTCTAGCTGATACATAATTGAAACAATGCTGTTGAAAGTTGTGGACTCTGGCATTGATATGTAAGCAAAGTGGAAATATAGCATTTCTAATTAGCATTATTTGTCAAAGCAACAAATTTTCAGGTGTGATTGTCTATCTTATATAGTTTTGAACTTTGATCAGATGGTTCGGAATTTTAGATCTCCTCTTCTTCAGTTATTGGAGTCAGGGTTTATAGACCTCTGCTTTGCCAATGAGGATGAAGCAACAGAGCTAGTAAGGTAACTGTTATTTGGTTGTAATCTATACATATCAAAACGATAATTGCAGGAGTTGATGATTCTTCAGTTGTGAATTATTTTATTTTCATTTTGAAAAATTAGTAGTTCCTGTTAGCTGGCATTTATTTTTCTTTCAACCGTTACAGGGGTGAACAACATACTGATCCAGAGGCTGCACTTGAGTTCCTGGCTAAACACTGCCAATGGGCTGTGGTGACGTTAGGTCCTAATGGCTGCATTGCAAAGCATGGAAAAGAGGTAAACATACTGCTGAGAGAATGCTTGACTTATACTTTCCTTTAAAAAATTACAGGGCCTGATAAGAATTTTTATATTCTGTACCATTCAGATTGTCAAAGTACCGGCCATAGGTGAGGCAAAGGCAACTGATGCCACTGGTGCCGGAGACTTATTCTCGGGTGGATTTTTATATGGATTGGTGAAGGGATTATCTCTGGAAGATTGCTGCAAAGTTGGCTCTTGCAGTGGTGGGGCTGTTATTCGCTCACTTGGGGGTGAGGTCACTCCAGAGAGTTGGCAATGGATGCGAAAGCATATGCAGATCAAGGGTATTCCTATTCCTGATACCGGTATTTGATGTCTATGGAAGTGATTGCTTTTTTCTCTATCGCAATTATAATTTATTTATCTTATTCCAAGGCAGCTTGGGTTGCATTTTAGGGTTGGTCTAACTTGCTAATCTCTCCACGGAAGAACAGATTATTCTTATTGTCGGAGTTATGAAATTTATTTTACCGCAATGTCATTTCTAATTCTAATTTTACGTTGATCATCAGATGCCATTTGTGTAAAATTCTATCTTCATTGACGCATGAAACCAAGTTACCCATTCATGAGCATACTTTGCCTCAAATGGTGGAACTAACTTTTCCATACAGCATATGATTGTTATTGCCATTTTTATTGTTCAAATCACGAATTGGCATTCATACAAAAAAATTTCAATGTGCAAAAGAACAATTTAAACAATTTTTTTATTTTAATATTAAATAATATAATGCACAAAAGCTTTGTCTACTAAAAAGAAATTTACTCTAATAATAAACAAATCTATCCACTCAATTATAAAATTTATAAAGATGAGGATATAATATTTAATTTAAGTCGCACTTAAAAAAGATGAACAAATTTCATCCTCTGTCTATTTTTTTAAAAAAAATTTACTCTTCATCCTCTGCCCATTTTATAAAATATTTATTTTAATAATAAAAAAATTTTATTTATAAAGATAAAAATATAATATCTTATTTAAATCACTGTAAAGGGATGGACAAGTTTCACCCTACACTTTAGAATGGAGTGTACGAGAACTCAAAACTTGAACCTCCATCACTTGGGTTAGACTTAGAGATGGTCCGCCAATTTAATAACTTCTGGAGGTGACATATTTTAATCAACAAAGAAACGCATCACCCAGCTACCTGCTGCTTTCTCTCAAATTATTGTGAAAAGCATTCGCAGCAATTATTGTGAAAAGTTCATTGAATAATTAAATTTAATTGATTTTAAATAATACACTTTTTTTTTTAATTTATCGCAAAAAAAATTAAAATTCATGTTTTAATGTATTAATATCTTTCTTAATTCTCAAATTAGTTTTTATTTGTTAAACTATTTTTAAAATAATAATTAAATAAATTTATTCTAATTTTGAGTTGAGTTAAAATTTTTAATTGAGATAAAATTACTAAATTTTCAATATTAAGTTGAGAAACAAATATTTTACAACATTTGAACAACTAAATTGAATTTTATTCAGACTTTATAAAAAAATTAAAAAACAAATGAAAATATTTACTAATCTAAGTTTTAGTAAAAGAAAATTAATTCACCACGTTGAGACAGCTGCAATTGAATGACCATGACTTTCCAGTATGGCAATAAACACCGTGTATCCTGATCATTCCTTTGCTAGCATCTCACAGAATGATAGTTTCTGTGTTTACAGAAGGAAAACAAACATGATATGGCACAAATGTGGCTAAATATCACCAGGCAAACGTTGTCATAATGCCTTGAATAGCTCAAGTTTTAATGGAAGATGTTTTGAGAAGTCACCAAAAACTAACATTAAACTGATGAGGCATGATAAATTGCACCATAAGAGGAAAAACAAAATATTCAACAAGCTGATTTTCCAATATGCTAACCATATTGCATGGAACTCAACAAACAGAAGCTTAGAAACCTCATCTAAAGACAGAAGAGAAGCTAACTTCTGGTCCTTGCATCCTCAAATGTCCATTGGAGCCACTCCCTCATCTGCAGCAGCGCCCTGCTCAGTGGCACCACTTTGTTCTGCTGTTGCACCTCCTTCGGCAGCACTATCTGGTGCAGTAGCGGGAGCCTCTTCATCCCCTGCAATCTCAAATGAATCAATCAACTTTTGTACAGTTTCCTGATCTAAAATATGGAATGGCTCCCCAGCTCCTACAACAGCCACTGTGCAAATAGAACTCTTTAGTGTTTCTCCCTGTAATGTTTCCCTTATTGCCATGAGAGCATCCTTGATCAGATCTTCCCTAGAAGAATCTGTAAAGTTCTCAAACCTCCGTTCCAAGTATGTTTTTGCAGCTTGAGATCGAGACCCAATGGCAAATGCCTGATACTCAAAGTAATTCCCACTTGGACAGTTGTAGTAAAGGTGGGCTCCAGTTTCATCCAAGCCAGCTACGAGCAGACCAACACCATATGGCCGTTTCCATGATCGTTGGGTGCAGACCTGTCATGCAAATATGAATTATAACTACAGACAAAAATTCACTGATGGTAAGTTGCTTCAACTTTCTCCCCCTCTTTTACTACGGACACAAACATGGTGATTATAATAATTAATAAGAGTCAAAAGACCAGAAGGCAATGTTTGAAAAGTCTTTAGCAGGTTTGGTATCCATTAAGGAACTGAGTAAAAACTATAAATCAATCACGCTTTAGCCATGCAGCTATACTACATTCAGCAGACACAAGAAACAAATATAATACTTGAAGGCCATACATACATATTATTAAGGGACGACCATTAGGACACGTAAGCTGAAGGCCAATATTTTGTTCAACTGATGATAAAGTTCTACAAAATTTGAAATGATACATACAAACAATTAACTCATCGAATTAAGAAAAAGCGCATTGATTATTCTGTGCTACCAGCTGGCATTACGATGCAACCAGGGACAATATACGAATGTGGATGTGTGTCTAGGAGAGAAAGAAAGAGGTTTCATCCTGATGCAATCACATGCTAATACTTGAATATCCACATATATGAAAAGAAGAAAGATCAATTACACCAAAATTTAAGAGGAGGGAAAAAAAAACAAAGGCATCAATATGTAGCAATCACATCTCACTAGAGGATAACTAACAATCACATACTTCCTACATGTTATACAAACAGTTCACAAACTCTACAAAGATCCGCACCAACTTATTTCTGAGATGCGTACTTTGGAAAACTAACATGAACTGCCCATTATTGATGAATGAAAAATAGTTGGAAAAAAGACAAGGGGAGAGAGAGAGAGAGAGAGAGAGAGAGAGAGAGAAGAATCAGACGGTAATGAGGGCAGTCAATAATGAGAAACATGGAGAAATACTTCTAAAATTAACAGGGAGTGGTCTTAACAATGTTTAATATGTAACCTACCTTCCGTTGTACAGTTTTCATCAGTCAATATAACTAAGTCCAATAACCTGAATAGAGGGCATGATAGGCTATTAACCTCCAAACCCAACCCACAATTTCAATAGCCAATAGATTTCAAGACACATTCACTTTAATAGACTTATCTTTTTTATATTAATTCTAGGAAATCAAAATTTAACAGGCAAACCTTGACCTCATTTAATAAAATATATAACAAATCAATAGCAATCGGATGTCGAAGTTCCAAAGCACAACTCAACTGCAGAAAACAGGTTCAAACATCGAAATTGAATCCTTCCTCTTCACTCAACTAAGGGTTTATAAAGCTAAAGTTCCAAGCTGCTCTGTCTCAATTGTCTAAACAGTTAGTATATTCAAATATAAATGGGTTTGGCATGTTACAAAGTGATATTATCCAAAACAACTCCTTATCACATTTTAATTGTGTCAACACTTCACAAAAGAAGATAAAAAAAAGAAAAGAAAGAAATAGATACGCAAATGCAAAAATTAAACCACCCGTTTCACAAGTATTTATCCACAAACCGTGAGCAAAAAACAGAGTTAAGCCCACATCATCCCAAGTTTGAGAAATCAAAAATGATGTTAATACATAGCAGTTCCTAAACTAAAATCCTAATCTTTTCAACAGAAACAATTTTATGCTAACTTTATATAACAAACCCAATTCAAATAACAAACTTTTACATTAACCAAACAAAATAGGGTTCCCAAAATGACGAACCTGAGCCTTGTCAGCGAGTTGAACCACGAGACGGCCAACGGGAAGTGGTGACTCGTAAGTGAAACTGTAGTTAATGCACTCGGATCGCATGTATCGTGACAGGACACGGCCATCGGCGGTGAGACCGGCGATTGCAACGCCGATGTGATCGTCAACCTTGAAGATCTTCTTCTGGTGAGACGAAAGCTCAGAGTTGGCCTTGTTAACGCATCCCAGGACAACGTGGGTCTTAGATCGGAGACCAATTGCGGCGGACCCTTGCTTCACTGCTTCCATTGCATACTCCACCTGAAACAATCGGCCCGCTGGGCTCCATGTCGTCACGTCCGTATCGTATTGATTCCTGAACATTTGTAGGGTTTAATCTCTAAGAAGCCGTCTTAATTTAACGAATACAATAAACCAAAATCAGAAGCAAGTCTCTGCGTTTTGTTTTCTACGTATCCAGTGTGAAGCGAAAGGGTAATGAATTGGAGGGGATTTAAAGCACCTTTCTAGCTTTCTTTTTCTTCAAGACAGAGACACAGCTCTGAAACCGGACCGGGATCCGATTTTTTTGATTGAACCGGTACCCGGTCCAGTTAAAACCAGACCTGGATTTTTTAGTCCAAATTCGATCCGGTTAAAATCGGAGACCGGTTTTTCGGTCTCCGGTTCAAATCAGACCGGTACCGATTTAAACCGGATACCAGTTTTTATAAATAAAAATTATTATTAAAAATAAAAATTTTATTATTTATACAATTTAGTCCTTGTTTTTTTTTTTTATTTTAAAAATATTACATTTTAAAATGTGCCACTCTGTCTTCATTTGTAGTCGTCTTCTCTCTCCCTCTCTTCATGTGCACACTGCCCAGTAGAAATTTAGGAAATTAATCAAAAATAGCCACTGTTCATAATCCAAATTCAAAAATATCCACAGTAATAATTTTCAATCAAAAATGATCCGATTTACTGTTTGATGACGAAATTACCCCTGGATTAGAACATAAAATGACGAAATTACCCTTGTTTTCATTTTAA
>JAVXUL010000002.1:3010670-3022602 GCA_035590515.1 Trichilia minutiflora | reverse complement strand
TATAGAAAAAGGGTGAAATTACCATTTTGCCCTTAAGTTTTCTAAAGGAGGAAGCTTCTGGAAGAGGGCAAAATCGTTATTTCGCGTTGATTCGGGCAAACAAATTGAAGATTCGTTCGACCGAATCACCCTTCGATCGAATGAATGTGCAACCGAAAAACTTCGATCGATCGAATCTCCTTTCGGTCGAACGAAAAATGGACAGAGAGTTATTTTGAATTTGGGCGAAGGTTCGGGCGAACGGGCTTCAGCCGAAACCTATTCGGGCGAACGAACTCTCAATTCGTTCGACCGAATTCGCCAAGAAATGAACTTTTCTTCTAAAATCCTTTTCGAAAATTGAAAATCACCAATGGGATCCCAACATACTCTCATAAAAACTCTTTTAGTCAGCCAGAGGCCAAGTATTCCCAAGAATAAGCGAATAAACTATCGATATGCATCACGAATGCAAATGCATGAACAGGCAATAAGATGAAATTATAATTATGCCCCGAAAGTACAATCACGGGTGTGATACTCTAGCACCAGCATGTCTTCCTTTTTGAGCTCAGATTCACAGAACTACAAAACACTGAAAATTTCAAGGGTAAAGTCGATTTTTCGATGAAAATCCTCCAATACTTAAGTTAGTAAGGGTTTTTCTTGTGTGTGTCGTGAGGAATAAAACCGTACAGAACCAATTAGAGAGAAAAAATTCAAAAGTGTCTTGTGTGAGTCAGTGTAATATCCCCCCTCTCAAAGTTAGTGCGTACCTTCTATGCTTCATAGATTTTGATTTTAGAAACCTAGAATTCCGTACCTTTGAACACGTGTTATTCCATGTCTGACGTGTCTAAAAGCCTACTACAGAAATCACGGAGCATGGACAACGTGATAGTATCACTACCACGTATGCCCCGAGGCCCCGAGCACGTGTCTCCTAAGGTAGAACCTCCAGTTTTTCTGATATTGAAGTCCTGATCTCCCCGAGGCACTTCTTAAAAATGAGATATGGCTTTAATGACACTATATAAGAGAATAGCGTTGTGGAAGTATGCAGTTTATGAATGTCCCTAAGCCCCTGACATTGTATACAGGATATATCAAACCGTTCCCCCGAGACGGAACCCATAATGATGGTAATTATAGGTCTTTTATCGAGTGTAGATCTATAAAAAATAACTCGTAAAAGATCTCCTGACTAATGTTCTTAGGTGATTTACCTGAGACGATCTCTTTATTTTCTATATTATACGAAAAACTCTTGAGACGTTCTCGTGTCAGAGGATTCATTAAGAGGGGTTATGTTTATATGATGAACTTTAAAAATGGATTTGGATGTATAAGATAGGTCTTAATAAAAATAGTCAAACAATATTTATAAATCCAAGTCCTTTAAAAACCTTGCAATCTCGAGACCTTACATAAAAGTAACCTCTTTTTTTATTAACCTCAAGAGCTATAGGTCTCTAAAGGCTGCTTTGGGAGACAAGTCTTTGTGTTACTTCATATTTCTTCATAAAGGTTTTGAAATCTACAACTATAATCATAAAAAAAAATCCTAAACTTGATTAATCGGATATAAAAAAAAAGTTAAATATCATATTAAATGTATAAATAAGTAAAAATCACTAAAACAACGGTTATGTCCCAGGGAGAACTAATAAAAATATGACATTTAGACTCTGGTTATAAATTCAATCAAACAATAAAAAAAAATTGAGGAATTTCAAAAAAAGGATAACAGAAACTTAAATAGTAAATAGTAAAAAAAAAAAGAAAAGATATTTTCACTCTTTTTCTTTTTTAAGAAAAACCCAAATTAAGCATGAATGATTCGAAAAACGAACTTTTTTTCGCTGATAATTGTGTGTTATGATTTAAGGTAAAATTCAGTCTGTGTGAAAAATCGACGTTAGTAAATGGGATTCGAGTAAAAGCAATTGCTTGCATCGACAACGAAATTAATTTGTTGGGGTAAATTAGGAAAAATGAAAGGGGTCACTGAAAGTCCGCTGTTGCTAGACTTACTGAGGTTTTATAATTATAAATACGAAGGGAAGAGAAAATGCGAGTGCGGCGGCAAACCCTCGATTAGTGCCTCACTCTATTCTTTCAGGTTTAATCTTCTTTTCCTTTGCTTTGAAAGGGCAGGAGAAAAAACAAAAAACGAAAATGGTAGCAGGATCCTTGCCAACAACCCAGAACCCTGACAATCCTAAGATTTCGGGACTTCAACCTGCCGCCCTCATAGATCATGTGGCACGTGTCGATTCGTCCTTGCTCGATAAAATTCACGGTGAACGTGGAGGTTCTATTCCGGTATTCCCTCCTCCCTGTTGTTCCACTCCTTTTTCTTTTTCTTCGTTTTTTTATAAATATTTTACATGATATTCTCTGCTGTTCTTTTTTTATGCCACTCGTTACCTTTTTTTTTCCCCTTTGGTTGAAAATATATGTATATGTTATTATGACTAGTATAATTCTGGTTGAAACACTCGGAATTTGTAAGAAAATTAGTTGGGAACTGGGATCGTCATAGGACTGCATATGCGATGACAAGAATGAAATTTGCTAAAAATATGTTTTTTTTCTTTAACGAATAAATTATGTGTAGGTTACAATGGAAGAGCTTGACCGTATACTGAGTGACGTAAAAGCCTCAATTCGTTCAACAGCCGATGAACCTTCTCCTATTAAGAAAATGGCTGGAGGTAGTGTTACCAATACTATCAGAGGACTCAGCGTAGGTTTTGGGGTCTCTTGCAGGCTGATCGGGGCATATGGAGGTGATCAACAAGGTCAGTTATTTTTCAGTAACATGAGTGACAGCGGAGTTAATGTGTCAAGATTGAGAATGATGGGGGGAACAACTGGGCAGGTGATTTTTGTTTATATATAGAAAATGTATAAATATGAATTTGATTGTGGTTTGAATCTTTCTAGTTGATCTCTATGTGGCTAAATAATGAAATTTCGTCAGTAAATGGTATGCCACAGTGTGTTTGCCTAGTTGATGCATCAGGCGATCGTACCATGCGGCCCTGTCTCTCAAATGCTGTAAAAATTCAGGTGCTTGTTGTAATGGCATTTCCTTATTTTCGTTGGCTTCTGCAGTTCTAGTTTACACTGAGCTTATGGAATGGACCTTTTACACTTCAGGCAGAAGAATTGACCGCCGAGGATTTCAAAGGCTATAAGGTTATGAATCTTGCTCTAGATTAAAAAATTACTTATTAATCCTGGTGGTGATTTTTTTTCTTTGTTCCTATCACAGTGTTATTGTTATTGTTATCATTATTATTATTGTTATTTTCGTTTTAGTTAGAAGATTTTGTGAGTTGTATCAAACTACACAACAGTTTTTCAGAAATTGTCTCTATGATATAAATTTAAAATATGATTGACTTACAAGACAATATTATTCAAACCAGGAACCAACTCAGCTTTGTCATCTGACTATGTTTGCAGTTTTTCAGACCTATAAACTATTGACTTGGTTACTGACTTATCATTGTTTACAGTGGTTGGTTATGAGATTTGAGATGTCCAATTTGGAAGTTATTAAAGCAGCTATTCGGATTGCCAAACAAGAGGGTGTTTCTGTCTCCATGGATTTGGCTAGTTTTGAGGTATAGTTTTTGAAACCTTTCCACATTCTTTTTATTTGATCCAAGAGAGTGTATGTTTTATGTGTACAATGCTAACTGATACATAATTGAAACAATGTTGTTGAGTGTTGTAGACTTTAGCGTTGATACGTAAGCTAAGTGGAAATGTAGCATTTCTAATTAGCATTTATTTGTCAATGCAACAATTTTTCAGGTTTGATTGTATCTTATGTAGGCTTTAACTTTGAACAGATGGTTCGGGATTATAGATCTACGCTTCTGCAGTTATTGGAGTCAGGGGATGTAGACCTCTGCTTTGCCAATGTGGACGAAGCGACAGAGCTAGTAAGGTAACTGTCATCTGGTTTTAATCTAAACATGTCAAAACAATAATTGAAGGAGTTGATGATTCTTCAGTTGTGACATTTCATTTTTATTTTGCAAATCAGGACTTCTTGTTCTGGCATTGATTTTTCTTTCAATGGTTACAGGGGTCAACAAAATTCTGTTCCAGAGGCGGCACTGGAATTCTTGGCTAAACACTGCCAATGGGCTGTGGTGACATTAGGTCCAAATGGATGCATCGCAAAGCATGGAAAAGAGGTGTTTATAACCCAGAAGAACATACAGCTAATAGAATGCTTGACTTCTGCTTTCCTTCAAAAAATTTCAGGGCCTGATAAGAATTTTTAATTTTTGTACCATCTCAGATTGTCAGAGTACCGGCCATAGGAGGAGAGGCAAAGGCGGCTGATGCCACTGGTGCTGGAGACTTATTTGCTAGTGGATTTTTATATGGATTAGTCAATGGATTATCTCTGGAAGATTGCTGCAAAGTTGGGTCTTGCAGTGGTGGGGCTGTTATTCGCTCACTTGGAGGTGAGGTCACTCAACAGAATTGGCGATGGATGCGAAAGCATATGCAGATCAAGGATCTTCCTATTCCTGATACTCGTATTTGATGTCTATGGAAGCGATTGTTTTATCTCCATCGCAATTATTTCTATTATTCAAAGACAGTTTGGGTTGCATTTTGTGATTTTTCTTACTATCTCTTCGAACAGAATATTCATATTGTCGGAGCTACGAAATTTATTTTACGGAAATGTCATTTTTATTTCTAATTCGACGGTGTTTATCAGATACCATTTTTGTAAAATTTTATATTCATTGACGCATGAGAAGTTAGTGGCCCATTCATAAGCTTGCATTACGTTTGCGTCAAATGTTGGAACTAACTTCTCCAGTTTCTTTATAGCGTATGAATGTTATTGCCATTTTTATCATTTCACAACACGAATTGGCATTGATATAAAAATTTCAATGTGCAAAAGAAACAAGTTAATATTAATATCCTTTACCAAATAATAAAAAAAAAGAAGAAATGTATCCTCCTTGTCTAACACAGCTACCTGCTTCTCACCTCAAAATATTGTGAAATCCAGATGACTGTTTAACCTGCGTTTTCCTAGCATTTGATAAGTTCACTGAATATATAAACTTAAATTATTTTAAATCATATATTTATTTTTAATCTATCTCTAAAAATTTTAAAATTAATGTTTTTATGTATTAACAAAATTAATGTTTTTATGTATTAACACCCTTGTTCTTAATATAAAAAATATTAATATATTTTAAAATTATACAAATTTATTCATATTTTATAATTAAGTTAAAACCTTTAATTTAGATATAATTACTAATTTGTCAATGTTAAGTTTAGAAACAAATATTTTAACACATTTAAATATTTAAAACTGAATTTCATTCGGACTTCATACAGAGAAAAAAAAAAAAAAGAGAGAGAAAAGAAAACTTAAAATGAAAATATTTATGAATCTAAATTTTAGTAAAAGAAAATTCGCAAATTCACCACATTATGACAGCCGCAATTGAATGACATTAACTTTCTAGTACGGCAATAAACACAGGCTATTCTCCAAACATATGATCAATCCTTTGCTACCTACAAATGAACTCGTGATAATCCCAGAGAATGATAGTTTTCTGTGTCTACAGGGGAAATAAACACGACAGATAGCAGAAATGTAGCTAAACATCAGTATGCCAACATTGTCTAACACCTTCACGACTGTATCTTGAGTATTAATGGAAGATGTTTTGAGAGTTCAACAAAAGCCAACATTAAAAAGTTTGTACCGACGAGGCATGACAAATTGCACCATAAGAAGAAAAACAAAATATCCAACAAACTGCTTTTCCAATGTGCCAACCATATTGCATGGAACTCATCCAACATGAGCTTAAAAACCTCATCTAAAGACAGAGATGAAGAAGCTGACTTCTGGTCCTTGCATCCTCAAATGTCCATTGGAGCTACTCCCTCGTCCACAGTAGCACCCTGGTCAGTGGCACCACTTTGTTCTGCCGCTGCACCTCCTTCTGCAGCACTATCTGGTGCAGCAGCTGAAGCCTCTTCACCTCCTGCAATCTCAAATGAATCAATCAACTTTTGTACAGTTTCCTGATCTAAAATATGGAATGGCTCCCCAGCTCCTACAATAGCCACTGTGCAAATAGAACTTTTTAGTGTTTCTCCCTGTAATGTTTCCCTTATTGCCATAAGAGCATCCTTGATCAGATCTTCCCTAGAAGAATCTGTAAATTTCTCAAACCTCCGCTCCAAGTATGTTTTTGCCGCTTGAGATCGGGACCCAATGGCAAATGCCTGATACTCAAAGTAGTTCCCACTAGGACAGTTGTAGTAAAGGTGGGCTCCAGTTTCATCCAAGCCGGCTACAAGCAGGCCAACACCATATGGCCGTTTCCATGATCGTTGGGTGCACACCTGTCATACAAATAGGAATTATAACCACAGATGAAAATTCATCAATGGTAAGTTGCTTTCACTTTCTACCCCTCTTTTATTACAGATACAAACATGGTGATTATAATAACTAATAAGAGGCAAAAGGCCAGAAGGCAATGTTTGAAAAATCTTTAGCAAGTTTGGTATCCATTAACTGACTAAAGACTATAAATCAGTCATGTTTTACCCATGCAGCCATGCTATAGTCAGCAGACACAAGAAACAAATATGCTATCAATGAGAATAAACACAATTATCAGTACTTTTAGGATTTCCAAGCATATTATTAAGGGCCTTCCATTAGGACACATAAGCTGAAGGCCAATATTCTGTTCAACTGATGATATTTAAATGTTCTACAAAATTTGAAATGATACTTGCAAACAATTAACTCACTGAGAGTAAGGAAAAGTGCATTGATTATTCTGTACTAACAGCTGGCTTTACAATGGAACCAAGGACAATATACAAACGTGGATGCTTGTCTAAGAGAAAAAGGGAGGGGTTTCATCTTGATATAACCATATGCTAATGCTTCAACATGCACATATATGAATAGAAGAAAGACCAATTACACCAAAACTTAAGAGGAAAGAAAAAAACAAATAAGGCATCAATATGTAACAACCACATCATATAACAACTAAATGACAATCACATACTTCCTACATGTTATACAAACAGCTCACAAACTCTACAAAGATTCGCACCACCTTATGTCTGAGATGCGTACTTTGTAGATGAATGCAAAATACTTTGAAAGGAAACAAGGAAGGAGAGAAGATCAAGTGAGAGAGAAGAATCAGACAATGAGGGCAGCCAATTGTGAAATGAGCAACATGGAGAAATACTTCTAAAATTCACAGGGAGTGGTATTAACAATGTTTTAACATGTAACCTCCTTCCATGGTATAATTTTCATCAGTCAGTATAACTTAGTCCAATAACCCAAATAGAGGGGCATGATAGGCTATTAGCTCCAAACCCAACCCACAATTTCACTAACCAATGGATTTCAAGAAACATTCACTTTTTTAAACCTTTTTTTTTAATGTTAATTCTAAGAAATCAAAAACCTAACATGTGAATCATGACTTCATTTGATAATACATACACCAAACAAATAGCAATTTGAATGTTGAAGATCCAAAGCACAACTGCAGAAAACAGGTTCAAACTTCTACACTAGAGTCCTTCCTCATCACTCAATTAAGGGATTACGAAGCTAAAGTTCCAAATAGATGACTCTATATTTACAATTGGAAATGGTTTGGTTGTGTCCATGACCGATTTAAATGCTTAGTTTATTCAAATATAGATGGGTTCCACATGTTACAAAGTGACATCATCCATAATTCTCCTTAATATACACCTGCAATTAATCACACTTTACTTGCTGTCAACACTGCATAAAAGAATATTAAAAAAAAAAGGAAAAGAAAGAAAAAGTACCCAAATGGAAAAAATAAGCCACCCGTATCATAAGTACTTATCCACAAACCTAATAAAAAACCAGAGTTAAGCCCACATCATCCCAAGTTTGAGAAATCAAAAATGATGATAATATATAGCAGTCACTGGCTAGGCAAACACAAGCATATGACAACATAATCTCTCTCTAAACCTGTCTAAGAAAATCTATATGACCTGGAACTTATTTTTGTTAATCATTAACAAAATGTTGTTAATAATATGAATCAATGAATCACAGACAAAATAATTGTAAAATCCTTACTCGAACAATTGGTAATATCACAAACAAAATAAGCTCAATTCCGTTTACAGATTATATGCACGATGTAGATGGAGAAACGTGAATATGTGCATGAAAATCAAATTTCTCTAGTATACTCAGGAAAAACCGAGAACTATTATTCATTTGACCTACATTGCAATTCCTTCAGCCAAATTACATGAAAGTGTTAAATTTAAATAATTTTATGCTAAAACCCTAATCTTTTCAACTGAAACAATTTAATGTTAATTTTATATAACAAACCCAATTCAAATAACAAACTTTTACATTAACTAAAACAAAATATGGTTTTCAAAGTGACGAACCTGAGCCTTGTCAGAGAGCTGGACCACGAGACGGCCCACGGGAAGTGGTGACTCGTAAGTGAAACTGTAGTTAATGCACTCGGATCGCATGTATCGTGACAGTACACGGCCGTCGGCGGTGAGACCAGCGATTGCAACGCCGATGTGATCGTCAATCTTGAAGATTTTCTTCTGGTGAGAAGAAAGCTCGGAGTTGGCCTTGTTTACGCATCCTAAGACAACGTGGGTCTTAGATCGGAGGCCAATTGCAGCGGACCCTTGCTTCACTGCCTCCATTGCGTACTCCACCTGAAACAATCGGCCCGCTGGGCTCCATGTCGTCACGTCTGTATCGTATTGGTTCCTAAACATTTTTAGGGTTTAATCTCTAAGAAGACGTCTTAATTTCACCAATACAGTAAACGAAATCTGAAGTAGAGAGACCGTGTAGAGAGTGAATGGAGGTAATGAACCGATGAAGGGATTTCAAGTGCTTTTCTTTTTGTTCAAGGCAGCAACGTAGGCTAAATAACATTTTAGTCCCAGAGGCTTTGGACTTTGACATTTTAGCGCACAATATAGGAAAATTTAAGAATTCGTTCCTACGGTTAGTTCTTTTAGGGTTAAGCCCTGCAATTCCTTTTTTGCCCTCGATTATGAAACATGTTCGACAATACCACTTTTACATAGTAAATCTTAAACAAATTTTTGTAACTGAAAAAAAAATAGCTTTTATATATACACCCTGCTCGACAAATACACACATTTTTTTTGCATTGAAGCAGAATTCCTCACAAACAAGAACTTAATTTCAACAGAATATCAAAATTAAAAATTTCACAAAGTAAGATTTATCCCTAAGTTCAAAAGGATCAAGATAATGATAAGAGTATAACATCTAACTTCCATCCTTCATTTATTCCCCTCTTTGGAAATAATCTGAACTTACAGAGCACTTTTACTGGACAAGGAAAGGAAGTAGGTACTCCCCACTTTGTATAAAATCAGAAATTGAATTTATCAAATTCCAATTGGCGATTATCAATATTTTTATGTGCAACAGTACAATCAAAAGATTCTGGTGCGTGAGGCTAATAAAAAATGTAACAAGCCCAACATTTTATGTAGCCACTCGGCAACCATGTTAGCATAAACAAACAAACCAAACCGGTAGAAAGCTTTACAAATGGCCTGCAATTTAAAAAAGGTAAAAACTCAATTTAACACATTGTTTAGAAAATTAAAGAAAAACAATAGATAAAATACATAATACGTCCATGCTTGGACTACTTATTAATACAGCAACATGAGAAAAGTATACAAGGAAAGCAAAAATCAAGAAGATAGATCAAATAGAACAAAATAATCCCTTCTTTACCTATTTCAAAATGCCTAATCAACTTTTTCTTTTTTAAAATTTATAAATTCAAAACAAAGATCATATTCCAACATATTACCAAATGTGCAGCCACACTTTAACTAGTCAAAAGTTTCGTTACCAAAAAACTACATGCTTCAGAAACAAAACCTTTTCATCCAATTAGAAGCTCCAAATTGAGGAGAAATATGTTTGGTACAAAGGAAAAGCTAAAAATCTCTAGTTGAAGAGACTGAAACCGATATCATTGTCTAATTACTCTTTCTTCTCCACTTTCATCTTTTTCTTCGACTCGGCAGCAGCTGGAGCCACTGCAACAGCAACACTATCACCAGAAGGCACAGAGGCCAATTTCTCCCGGACAGATGCAGTAAGCTCAGTTACGTCTTTACCCTCTACTTCCGATAGAAGAAAGGCAATCCTATCATCATCACTATCAGCTCTGACAGATCCAAGGATTCCTTTAATATCATCTCCCACACGGCCAACAAATATGCTGCAATCACCTTCATTTCTTCTTCGTCTGAGAGGTTTTAGATCCAAAGCTCTAAGAGAAGAGTTGAAACTAGCAACACAAACACTAACGGGGAATAATTACCTTTTGTTTCATTTATCAAATGGATAGAATTTCCATAAAGCTTCTCCCCACCTTTTTCTAATAATCGCAATCCTTTCCTTCAATATTCCACCTTTTAAACCAGCTACAAGTCGTCACAGAAGTGGCCAATTGGAGCTAATATTAAAATTTCCTAATGAACAAAATTTCAGAAACCTAAATTTCACAAACAAAATTCAAACGAAACCTAATGAAACTAGATCGTGCACCATCGTGCATAAATGCAAAATCATGCTTAGTAGCTTTCGAAAATAAATATATATGTGCCATATTTGACATAAAACCTTAAAAAACCATTATCATTAATGAATTTTAACCTCATAAAAATTAAAATATCTGGAGATGAAACAACAATCAACAATAATACACAGCTTCAGAAATGTCCTCCCAAAAATCCATGAATTTCATCAATATAGGAAGATATCTGTGACCGAATAAGGAGGCAATGCCCACCTAGGGCTGAGAAATCGCAAGATATAATCTGACCCACTTCAAACTCGAAGCGAACAAGCTCAACAAGCCACTGCAGTTCACAAACGCGCCAGAAAACGACCCAAACCCATTGATTAATCAGCGATTGCAGCAGTTTTTAGCGCGAGATTGAAGTATTCTTCGGGGGGTTTGCTGGATTGTGAAGACTTGTGGAGAGATTTTGGTGGACCAAAAATACATTTTGTTAATGAGAAATGCGTGGTTTTAGTTGCTAAACCCATTAAATTATCCATTATGCCCCTAACGGCGTAACGGATTTGGACGGAACCTAACAGAAAGGATCGATTTCTTAAAATTTTCATAATGTGCACTCAAATGTTAAATATAAAAACATCAGGCAGTAAAATAATATTAAGCAGTTTTTGTAACGAAGGATTTGGTATATCCGGCATTAAGTTAGAACTCTAGAACCAGTCAATGGATTTGCTGCAGCTTGAAATTGGGCTTTAGGGCAAACGGGCCGTCTTTTGGATCCCGTTAATTTCTTCTTTGGGTCGTGATAATCAACAGAACCTTGGGTTGACACCACAATAATTTTAGCGGTGCTGATAATTTGACACTGATTTTGTAATAAACCCAAAAGAATTTAAAAATTATATTATTTTAAATACAAACCTCAGGTGACACCAAACACCTTAATTACATATGAGTACACCACTACTCTTAATTTATTTTTAATTATAAATAGTAAATCTACATAATAATATATAAATATTTAAAAAAAATTATTACAAATTTTCTAAAGGATTAAAATTTTGAACTCTTTATCTTCTTGAAGCATGCCAAGGAATTTTCTAGTTGACTTATCATGTAATATGATTAATACTCATTTGATTCAAAGTTTACTGCAACTTTACTTATGAACACATCAGGTACCAAAGTTGAATTCTCTCTAGAGCTGATATACAGATGGAAGCATTTAGTGTTCGGTGCAGTCTCTTTTTGTTTTCCACGTATGGGCTAACATGAAAAGATTTTAG
>JAVXUL010000002.1:2975772-2986954 GCA_035590515.1 Trichilia minutiflora | reverse complement strand
GGCTAGCTTAATGATTTCTAGACTCTGAGGGCTCAGTTCTTTCTCCCCTATCCATAGCAAGGCTTCATAAAAATTTCTCAGGACAGGGAGATGCGACTCAAAATTTCAGTTGTCACCTACAAAGAACCATTTGTTATTCCAATTCTTATTACAGGTGGGGTTTTCTTTGATTAGATTGGGATTCCAAGGTCTCGTCTGGAGGTAATACCATCCAGGATTCTTCACAGGGTTTCTTTTTTAGCACAAACAGATGCTCCAGTTCTTCCGTTGAAGGTGATGAGTCCGTTATTTGGCCCCATAAAACAAACAACCCCGTAAGTGTTCTCCAGCCATTCAGATTAAGCTAGTACAGGGCTAGCCTCATCATTATGAGGATCCGACAAAAATATACCTGCAATGGTAACCTAATTCCTAGGTGAACAGTTCTTTATTAAAGGCAACTTCACCCTCAAGAGGGTTACTAAGATTTTTATTAGTCTCGGGGGCTAGGAGATAAATATCCTTGGGAATCTCGAAGCAAGTTGCATAAGCTTCAAGCTTAGTCTCCATGACCGTAGAGGTAAATCAATCTTGTTTATATGGGGACCGAACCTCTGATATTGGTGACGGATTAGCCACCAAATCCAAACCTCCTCCTAAGTTGTCTCTCCCAGGAACAGCCTTAGGTGTGAATAAAGAGCTGAAAGTAGAAGCCATTTCTGTCTAGAAAAATAAAAAGAAAGAGGCCAACAAGGTTGTTTGGGGATCATCGACAACTCTAAAGTTTTTGTACTATATCCTATTAGTTAAAGTCAAGACAATAACAGAGTCTCTATTTTTTTCGTAAATATATTACTAATGATTTTGAACTAATATTCTATATCTCTATAGGTTTTGAATGCCTATAAGAGGCCATTAAATCATTCTAACAAATTTTTACATTCATTATGTTATGCCTAATTATATATTCACAGCGTAAGAAAACTTGAAAAAAACATTTACAGACAGAGAAACTTACCGAATATTTTAAAGAAAAAAATTGAGGCAAAAGTTCTCGGGGAATCGGTTGAAGCTGTAAATAAAAGATTGTCGAAGATCATCAAGAAACTCTGAGGAATTCTCTGTTGTAGATGATAACGAAGAGAGAGAAAAGTAGATTTCAAAAAATGAGGGGGAATTTATAGAAACGAATGGGGGAGAAGATCAGAAAAATCCTAACTCTCGTATCAAATCCAACAGACAGGGAGGTGCCACGTCATTCGATTCTGAAGCGTCAAGAGTCATGTCTCTTCAAATTTGAATTCATATGGGGCTCACCTCTTTAGACGAATTATTGCGGCCTGGATATCTCGGTCTTCCAGTCTTATCTTTCAATCGAGAGATGCCATGTGAATGAGAGTTATATTTTTGAAGAGGTTAACTTAAAGATGACGGTAGCAGAAACAGCGTAACCCGTGTGACAGCTGAGCAACAATTATTAAGTTTTTAATTAAAAACTCAAGGGCTTAATATTTGGGTATTTTCATTAAAATCCAGCCCAAAGGCCCGACCCATCATACAGACATGACTTCCCTATTAATCCCTAAATATGATGACGTTTCGAGATCTATTTCTATAATGCTAAAAACAATAAGATCGTGTCGAGAGAACCATCCGAGGCCACAAATCCAAGAATCTATTTTGGATTACTTACAGCAAATATGTGTTCGAAGATAGCCCTCAGCGTCAACTATCCAAGATTATCTCTTTGGGCATTCGATCGAACAACTATTGTATATGATATCATCAAAGGCCTGTCGCTTCTCCAAAAGAAACATCGAGACTCGGTGCCTCGAGAAATCAGGACTCGGAGCCTTAGGTACATGTGGTTTCGTACAGCATCTACAACAGTCATATCCCATGATTCCCGCGATGAACATTAGGACTCGGAGTCTCGGGTACAGGTGGCATGGTACAACATCTACGACCGTCACGTTCCGTGATTCCCGCAACAAACTTTCAGGGAACGACCAGTTAAGTTACGACACATGTCAATAGATACGGAATTTCATGATTTCAGCATAATCAAATCCAAAAATAAAGGCAGGTATGTACTACCTTTTTTGGGGAGAATATTCATTCACACACCAACATACTTAGACACACATGAGAGAATAGAGAGACATTCGAATTTTTTTTCTGATTTTCCATTACTCTCTTTACTCCCATATACAAGCAAAACTCTCACTGACTTAAGCATCAGAGGATTTTCGTCAAGAAACCGGCTTTACCCCTAAGATTTTAGTGTTTTACAATTCATAGAATTAGAAAATCAAGAAAGAAGACAAGTTGGTGTTGGAGGTTAAAGACAACTACAATTTCTTGCATCAATAATTATTAAAAATAATATAAAAAAATTATTTTATATTATTTTATAATTTAGTATAAAAAATTATTAATAGATATTTGGTTGTGATGAATTAGTAAAGAAATACCAAATGTAAACAACTATTGATGATTTAATTTGACTTAAAATTATACAATTAAAAAATAAAAAATATAACCTAAATTTATAATAAAATTATTTTTTATATTATATGAACTAGTTTATAAAATATTATAATTTTTAATTTTGTTTGAAACTTTGTTAATGAAATGGGTACCATTACAAGATTAAAAAAAAGGCTAGGAAATATCATCACCCTTTGTCTTTTTATTAGTTTGAATACGAAAAAAAGATAAATATCTCTTCATAGTTTTAAAAATATCATTTATTCTTTATTAAAATATTTATAACAAACATTTGGTATAGTTTAAAAAAATAATAAATATTTTTATAATTTAAAAAGGTATAGACACCCTTTGGAAGTTCGGAAAAAATTATTATAATACTGTTGTCATTTAAAAGTTAAATAATTAATATTTTAATTTTAAAATTTTAATATATTAAACTAATTATAAAAATAAAAATTAAATAATTTATAACAATAAATAATTAAATAATTAATTATTTAAATATTTAATATAATTATATTTTTAATTTTTAAAATTAAAATAAAATAATTAAGTATTAAGTATTTATTTATTAATTCAAACTTATCCACCTTGTGCAAGACAAGCATGTGTGTGGTGGGTACGTAGCAAAGTTGTTTTATCTTTCTTTCTTCTTTTTTTTTAATTGCGGAATTGCTAAATTTTTAATTTGATAAAAAAATTTATTTTGATAATTTTTGATAAAAATTGTGATCAATTAATAGTATATTTGAAAATATCTATTGTTTTGGATCATGTGTATAAATTTTTCTCTAAATTTGGAGGTCAAAGACGCGGGTCGGTTAAATCTAAATTTAAACCCATTTGTCCTGGAATATAAGAGAATCGAGTACGGAAGATGGTGAAATTTCATTAAGGTCCATATACAAAATATCATTGGGGTCCTATGGTATGAAATCTTTTGGTATTTACGATTTTGACCATACTTTTAGAATTTCTTGAAATTCAGTCTTAAAAAAATTAGAATATTTATGAATTTGACTTAACTCGTTAACATATTTGTAAAATAATCTAAATTAATTTTCCTTTTGATTTAGGGAAAAAAATAGTAAGTTATTTACAATTTAATTCAAGGATAGGTTTTAATATTGATAGATTTGGATTATATTTTCGTTATTTTTGTAAATAAGTCTTAAAAAAAATAATATTTTGTTATTTTTATTTTTAAGTGGGAGATTTGAATTTCATTTATTTAATTTTTATTTTGACAAATTATTTACATCGTTAATGTTATGTTTATTTGATTGCTGTATTTTAAAATTTTTAATGTTAAATCGTAGGTTATGTCACTTTTTCCTTTTAAATTTTGTTCATTATTGTTATAACATTCTTCTTATTTAATTTATAATTTTTTTTTTAAATATTAAATAATAAAAATTAGTTAAGAAGATTGAATATTTTTAATATTCTTACTTTTCTCTTAGTTAAATACTTTTTTAATAAAACTAAGACAGTAAAATATTTTTAATATTAGTCCTGCTCATAATTAAATAGTTTAATTAAAAGGGTAATAGATAAAATAAAATTAAACAAATTAAAATTTAAAATTTTAACATTTATTATAATTATTATTTTATAAAAATTATAGGGAGCTTAACACTTTTTACATGCTTAATTAATCCTCGAATTTAAATTTTTATTTTTCTCTTAGGTGATTTATTTCATCATAATTTGGGTAGATAATAATTTTATTTTTTATTCAATTTTTGGATGATGTTAATAAGTATATATAACTTTTATTATATATTAATTATAATTTAAAAATCATTATACCATCCTACTAAATCATTACATCAATTATAACTTAAAAATTATAAGGAATGAACCAAACTCAAATTGAGTCTAATTAATTGCTTTAAGGATTGACAAAAGGTCTATTGAATTGGTGATGGATTCATGGCAGTTTATTCTCAAACAATATTCTTTATATAGAATTTTATCATACTATTACTTGGACATGAGGATTATGGAAGGAATTTATTATAAACATCACATCAGGGTTAAAGGGATTTTTAATCTACTATAGACCATCTCTTTCGTATGTAACTAAATATTACATATGACATTGTTGTAAGGACTTAAACTAAATATTTATATTTTATAGTTTTAACATAAGTTACTTAACAATAACTTTAAATAAAGACTAAAATCCAAAGAATCTTTGCATCAAAACAGTCTTGGAATCTCGGATATAGCGCTTGACCTTGGTACCCTCACTAATATAAGAATCTCGTTATGACATAAGAATTCAAGACTTAGAGATTAATGAAGGTTTTATCAACGATACAAGATTCTTAGACCTTTCATCTCATATTTCAGATGTCACATAAGACCTTAAGATCTTCGTATTATTAAAGGTCTTGAATAATATAGATCTTGTACCTAAACAAGGATCTCAAGTATAACATATGAATGATCTTAAAAATGAATAAAAACTCAAGGTTATCCTCTACCGACTATTCTAATTCAAGAGAATAGTTTAAATGCAATACTTACTATACTAATAAACAAGAATGATAAATATGATAGTTATACTCACGAAATAGACGCATAACCCCACCAAATAAAAGCTGTACAAGACAATATAAAATAATTATAAATTAAAATAATAAAAAAAAATTCAAGTAAATGAGATAACTTAAATTTTTATTATTGAATTATTCTCAAAGTACTTAAACATTTCTCACTTTTTTTTAAGAAAAATTTTAACTTAAATATTAAAGAATTTTTATTAAAAAATTAATTTTTTTCTCAAAATTTTTTGCTAATCTCAGGTGAGCTGTATTTTAGTAAAAGAGGAAAACATTCCTGCTGTAAGAAGTTGAAAAAAAAAAATCTTGTATCAACAAATATGTTTCATGGTATTCTCAAACCACAACGATAAATTTTTTTTTTTTGCTAATAAGTGCTATTTAGAACATTAGTTAAGATTTGTATATTTGATAAATTATATTTTTTTATATATTAAAATTTATTATTAATTATTATATTAAATATTAAAATTTATTATAAATAACAATATAAAAATTTTAACAAATATTTTAAGCGTATCAGTGTTTTTTTTTTAATTTGAATAGTCTCATTGCTTTTTGCGTCCGCTCTCTCAACTTGCACTTTATTCTTTGCATTGACTGCTACTCGATGCACTTTTGACTTTTGAGCACTTTTGAATCTTTTCATTTGTCTCTACTCACGAACAGAAAACAATGAGACGTAATCCCGTGGTAACGCAGCTCGTATGAAACCTCCGCGTGGAATATCATCATCCGTAGAATCACCATAGCTCAAATCACAATATTTTTTCTCAAGTTCGATGCATATCTGTTGAATCCACCGCGTCTTCCAAGGGCAGTGTTTCCATTCTCACCCGAAATGAGAGCTAGCTTTGTTGCTAATTTTGCCGTGATAAGCGCTACTGTTGCAATGGTCGAATGGTTTTAGGTTCAAGCCACTCTGTAATAGCGAGATTTGCTTATTGGAAGTGGGGTAAATTAAAAATTAGAAGTCATTCCGATTTTTTCACCATTGCAATCCCCGTTTTGGGGTAAGTGGGCAGGTTTATCTGACTCACGTTCCGAGCTCCGACGAAAAGAGCAATAATAATTTCATTTCTTTATTGAAGAACTAAAACGTGATGCTGTCTGTCTGTGCCCAGAAAAAAATACATACCTTCAGTACAAATAGGAACTTATTTATTGGTGAAAGATTGGTTACTCCACCATGTCGTTTTTACCATCTGTTTTCCAGTTTCTAGTAAAAACTTGTATTGTACTTATCCTTTCATACACCGATATGGCATATGGGCAGCTATACGGTAATTTATTTTTTGGACAATAATATCCAGTACCATAGCTGAAGCACAGCAACTCAAGCGACAGAAGGAAGGACCAATTTTTGTTTTCCATCTCCCACTGCCAGAACGGAACCACCCCTTGCACGGAATAATACACAGACAATTATAGAAGCAGTATTGTTGCTCCATATTTATTTTTCTATAGCTAAACAAATTGAAGTACAGGTTTTTCCTTTTTACATAAGCTTATATAAGCTAAGGGAAGAATATGCAAATCTTTATTGAGTTTGTTTGTGAGAAGATGAAACGAGAAATGACGAAATGGAGTCTGGTTTTCTTAACTCTGCTTCCGTTGATCCAAGAACGAGGATACTCCTTCAAGCTAATGCAGGTGATGGGTTCGTCACAGCGAAAGGAGTGCAACAAATGTTAAGCGGGAGTTCATTTAATGCAAATGAATTCAATGCATATTGGCTTATGAATATTGTGGTGGATTTTAGACGAAAATAAGAAAAAAAAAATTTAGAACTGAAATTTTTCTTATTTATTATTTATACTTAAAATATTTATTTATATATTAAAAAAATATAAAATCTGTTCGGTTGTTAATCTCGTGTAATTTTTTTTATTTTATTAAAATCAAATAAATTTTTTTAAAAGATTTATTTTATTGTGTAATTCATGATGTATTTCGACACAAATTTATTACTATTTACTTCTTAAAAATTAACTCTAATAATATAATATTAAATCTTACACTTATATTATAATTATCTTTAATATTTCTTCTTTTAATTTAAAAATGATGTTAAAAAAATATTTTTTTTACGTATTAAAGCATATCTCTATCGCTAATAATTTTTGATATACCTCTTATTAATTGTTGATACATATCTTATTAATCTTTTGATATTGAATATGTTAATGTCCTTGTCATTAACCTCTTACTATAATTTTTTTAGTATACTTTTCTTTAAACTTTAAAAAAGAGATTTTTCTTTTCATGTCAAATTAATTTACTCATTCTTAAATCTACAATCTTTTTCATATACTAAAATCTTTTATAAGATTTATCTTTATGCCAACAATCTTTTTCATCATAATTATTTTTTTTTGTATAGTGTAAAATTTTTCTTTTTTGATGCAAATTATTGATTTTTGACAACCCATATATCATAGTTTTCTCATAAAAAAATAAAAGGAAGAGTTAAAAGGAAGATTATTTGAGATATCATTAATTTAAGAAACTCATGATTAATATTGAATTTTAGATGAAAAATAGAAATAAAAAGATAATTTGAAACTAAAATTTTTCCTCATTATCATTCATACTTAAGATATTTATTTATACATTAAAAAATAGCATAAAATTTGTTCAATTTCTAATATTATACAACTCTTTTTATTTTATTAAAATTAAATAAATCTTCTTATAATAACTAAACTGTAATTTATTGTGTATTTTAATACAAATTTACTGTTAATTACATTCCAAAAACTATCTAAGATAATATTAAATTATACATGCATGTTTGAATAATCTTCAGCATAGTGGAGCTAATCCATATCTGAAAGACTAAGTTTCATCTCTGTTTCAACAAGCAAAAGACCATGGCCTTGCAATGGCCAGAACTTGGGCTTTCAGTGATGGTGGGGACAGCTATGTTCGTTCTCCTGGGTTATACAATGAACAAATATGCCAGGTAACAATTTGATAGTTCGTTCTCTTTTTCCATTTTTTTAAAACTAGTCCAATTCTTGTACTTTTCTCCATGATGTGGTTTTATTTTTTAAAATTTTTTTCCGTTGTGGCTTGAAGGGATTAGACTTTGTAATATCTGAAGCAAAGAAATATGGGACTAACTATGACCAGTTTGGGGGAAGAAGCAGTATGTGTGAACTCGGTAAGAAGTCAGGGGCAGTCTATTTCATCTGATGATGATTTCTTCACAAACTCTCTTTCTGATTGATCTTGTTCTTGCTGTGTTCTATTTTTTTCACATGGGATGTCAATTATAGAAACTGGTGATAGGTACAGCATTTCCAGCTCGATTGATTTATTTTACTCCTTTGCTTCGCTTGTTTGAGGCGATATGACTTTTTTTAGCGGAAATATTCAGTGAGCCATATATAGAAAATTTCTCAAGTGCTTAAGAAATGAGTTTGGTAACATGGTATTGATCTGGTGGCTTGTGTAACAGACTATTCTTACAAGAAGAAACACGGTCACCGGAGTTGCTTACAAGGATGAACCAACCGTAATGGCTTGGGAGCTTATGAATAAGATGTTCCGGAAAACCATTTAGGTAACAGAAAACTGTCGACATGCTGCACGCAATACTATTACTATACACTTTTACTACATTTTTAAGACTTGATTTTCACATTTGCATCTGTTCTAGGCTTTATTGCTCCTTGAAATTGCTTTTTGCTAGCAATTTTGTGTATCTTTGTTTATGTTTACAATAAATATCACCATATTTCTTTTCATTCGTCAACTCTGTTACAATAGCGCCCATAGAAAAGGATTGGGTGGTACCTGTAAAATTAAATTAAGGATAGAACAAATTTAGCTTGCCTGCTTTACTCACCCATAAAAGTAAAAAAATGACTGTATAAAGTGTCATTTAGTTGCTCCCATAGTCTTTACCTGCCTCACAGGTTGTACCAGTTATAGTTTTGATGGCTTGGCTAATTAACTAAATGATATGGTAGCACATCTGCAAAAAAACAGAAATATTCATTTGATTGATTTGGTTGTGTTTGTATAACAGGAATGGACAACGGAGATGGCTTCTTACGTGAAGTCTATTGATGGAAATCACTTGTTTGAAGCTGGTTTGGAAGGGCTCTATGCACCATCATAATTTGAGCAGCAGCAATACAATCCGAATTTCCAGGTGGGGACGGATTTCATTGCAAACAATCAAATTCCTGGCGTTGAATTTGCTACAGTTCATTCTTATCATGATCAATATTTGTATCACTGCCTTTTAAACTGTTATATTTGTATCACTACTACTTCCCAAGGATAAGTCAATTTCTTGATGGCAGGCTTTCCAGTTCGAGTGACGACAACCGATCTTCATTTTTGAACAGTTGGCTCTACAATCACATTCAAGATGCACAGAACATCCTTCAGAAGCCTATTGATTCTCGTCGCTGAGTTTGGAAAATCTCTGAGAATTTCTGGTGCCAATCAAAGAGACCAGCTGTTTGACATGGACTATTCGGCTATTTGTTCATCAGCTCGGAGTGGACGTGCGGCTGCTGGTGGCATGTTCTGGCAACTTTTTATCGAAGGAATGGACACTTATCGTGATGGTTATGAAGTGATTTTCAGTAAGAACCCTCAACTGGGAACATAACAACCGATCAATCTCAGAAGCTTAACCACATTCAAAAGATGTATGTCTGGCTCAGAAACATTGAGAAATGGACTAAAGCCAGGGATATCAAAAGGGCTCAGTGGTGGGCTGCGAATGGCACTAAAAACGGAGAAAAGAAACCATCTTGATAATATGATAACTATATTTTATTACTTGTGCGTTTCTGATATTACAGGTAGTAGTCTTATGGAAGTGCATTCTATCTTAGAGATGAATTTTGTTCATCCAAGACAGCATGATCACTGAGTTCTGTTTGTGAGTTAACCCTCATTTGATTTTAACTACAATATTGTTCAGATGCTAAAACGGAAACGACATATAAATAAAACACTTGCATTTATTTCCAGAACTGCATTTAATTCTCTTGCGAGAGCTCCCTCTTTCATACACTGAAGGAATGTGTAATTTACATATACAAGTGTTATTATTATGTTTTCATGGTGAACTAATGAAAGGCAGCAGGCCAGGTTCTCCCAGATTCTATGACCTATGCTTAATCTGAACTAGAAACCCGTGGAAGAGTTCAAATATTTAAATAACCGTTCCATCATTAATTGTTGCATTCTTGTGAACTACTGTGATCCCAGACCTAATGTAAAATCCTTCATTTGATCTGTCCGCTTCTTCGACTCCCTGATAAATGAAAGCCTTTGTTAAGCAGAAAAGAATCAACAAAAATTGAAGTATAATTATTTGGTATTTCGAGTGCTAAAAGTTTCCAAGATCTGCACACAACTTTGAGGTCATAAAGAAAATACTCACATCAATATTAGCGATGATCACATTCTTTCCAATCTTAGCATTCTTGTCTATGATGCAATTCCTTCAAAAAAAAAAATTGGAATACTTTCAGTTGATCATTCCTTTATGAAAGTTTATAGAATTATATCATCAAACACACGTCTGACTGCCTTGACGAGGAATATTGAGACAATCAATCACAAAGTACTTTGGGAAGTCAAAATTAGTAATTCTTTGTACTATCCCCAGTGATTTTCCGCATTCAGGCACATGTGGGTGGGTGGGTGAGAGAAAGAAAAGAATCAAACACTCACTTGATTTTTGTATTTTGTCCTACACCAATTGGAACCTTTCCTTCCGCAAGCAGAGATGCAATTTCAGATTCAGTCTGATAGTAGTCCGCGCCCATCATCATAGTATCCTGGATGGACATGTATAAAATGTAGTTAGTTCTCAAGAATGAAGGCAGAATTAGAATTTCTTTTATCATTGTATAACATTATCTACAAGACATTGGCTTTTGGAAGCCTTCTTCCGCTGTAATATTTAGTTTTGACCAAGGACAAATCTTCCCATACCCACATTGACTCTTAGGACCACTAAGAAAAGAAGCAAAAGAATAAAACCAAAGGCTTACCTCAAACTCAACAGCAGCCTCTAAACGTGAGCGCACACCCACTATGGAATGTTTGACACTACAATCTTGCAAGAAGCAACCGTGTGAAATTATGGCATCCACAATCTGCAA
>JAVXUL010000002.1:2948461-2968587 GCA_035590515.1 Trichilia minutiflora | reverse complement strand
GTACATTCTACGTGTTAGGATGTATTTCTGGGATTCGCGGCGATTGCCACGTGGTCGACTAGGGTCGGGGCGTGACAATTTTATACTACAAAAAGAAACATCAATTTAATTTCCATATATCTATATACTAATAGGTAATAATGCATGTCCTAAATCTCGACTCACTTAGTCTACTGGGATATCTTTTTGAAACCATTTTAAATTCATAAAAAAAACGTTATTTTCAAATCAAATAAAATATTTTAAAATTTCACTGTCGAAATTATGGCTCTAATATCAATTTAATTATCACGTACCCAACCGTAGGATCTATACGTGACAATTGTCATAGACCTTTAATATGCATTCTTTATATCCAAAACACTTACCAAGAACTTGTAAGGTTAATTTGGTAGCTGTTTTTTATAAAACATTTAAAGCACTTTTAATATAAACTTTCCAAAACTCCCAAACTTAATTTAATCATAACAAACTCAAACACTTCAAATATATCATAAAATCCATCTCAATTAATTATTCATCAACCTGAAAACATGTAATATAAAATCATTTCAAGTTATCTCTCTGCGACATCTTAGTCATTCTCACAATAAAATTTGTACATCAAATATACATGTAAGCTAAAATTTATAAAATCATACAATCTCTACTTTGTATATCATAAACTCAAATGTATAGAAGTTTTATAATTCTTGCAATAAGTAAAAGACATAAACCTCATAAATATCACCCAATAAGTTCAAATGAAATGAATGTGAGTCAAACATGAAAATTATACCTAAATGCACAATTCTATATGCTATCACTACCTCTCAAGTACCTCGACTATGCTTTAAATCACCTGTGAGTGGAGAAAAAAGAGGTGAATATGCTAACATACACTCAGTAGGTGGATATAGAGATAAAATAGATATAAAAAATGTATAAAAATATTTTAAGAAAACCTTTTTGAATAAACAGTTATGAAAATATTCTATTTAACAAACTATGACTTGTTGTGCATATTAAAATCATTAGGCCTAGCCATATTTTCTTGGTGATCACTCTGATTAGGAATAATCCCGAGTCATTAGTGACTATACTCATATGTAAATCCATAAATCAATATGTATTTATATATAAAACATACAATCACATTTCTATCAAATAAAAACTAACATGTCACTGACATTAGCCTCAAGTAGCATAGACACTTTACTTAACTTTGCTTGACATACTTATCTAATGGGTCACTCTATCATAAATGAGACCATTTTCTTTCTTGTATTAACTCTACCAGTACACACTCAGTGGGATGGTCTATTCCTACACTTCTAAACTTTATAATTATAGTTTTGGTTATCATGACTATTGCCTCATTGGCTTCAATATCATAATATAAGCCAAATTTAAATCATAACAATATCAAATCACAATGATCATATATATGTATCATATCTATAAAATCATCATTTTCATGTAAAAGATTATCTAAAATAATGTACATCGATCAAATCAATTACAGGTCATATCATTTACTTTTCTAAAACATAAAACATATACATTTCACAAACAGTCTTTCTAATGTATTAAACCAATAAAATATTAAGTTTGAAACCATTTATAAAAATATTTATAAAAATATGAATGAATATAAGTAAATTCCACTCACTATACAGGAAAGGTGAGCACTCCTTAATGAATCCTCGCTCCTTGGCATCTCATAGGTATCCCTTGCAAGAGCGTCATCGCTTAAATACACATAAATCGATAATATCATTAATCCTCAAAATCTGAAATATAATTCAATCAATATACGCATGAATGAATCCTAATCCGAGTATCCTATAGTTAACTTTTACACGTTTATGATATTTTCTGTTTTATGACCGTTTAATCGATTTCTAACAATTCAAATTAATCCAACTTATAATTCACTCAATTAACAACTCAACTATCATAATTCAACCTGGCTCAACAAATTTGATCCATATCCAATAAATTTTGAATAGAACAATGATCGTTTATTGTTTATTACAAAGCATATTTTTTTGTATTCAAATTTTTAGCTATCAAATTGCATAATCATCTATTCTGCATTCTAAATAACCCATTATAACTCAAATTTTCATAATTGAAACTAAATTACTCATAGGTTAAACAGTAACCCTAAATTAAAAATTCAATTTAAACAAAATTTTAATATGTAATCGAGGATAATAACCTTACCAAGATGTCAATAAAAACTTAAAATAACCGTATTTGATGTTGATAGCTTAGAACCCCAAGTTACACTTTAAATCCTAAAATTCTCCTTCATTATTCTTGGTTAAAATTGACAAGACTAAGCTTTTTAAGATGTAAAAAAGGCTAAAAAAATGATGGTTTCCAGTGTGAATTCGAGAATTAATCAGCTAGAATTCAAGAAATCAAGAAAAAGAAAATTAACAAAGAGGGAGAGAAAGAAAACAAGAAAAGAAAGGAGAAAGGGGGAGAAGCAAATGATTTCTCCCACTATTGACTCCTATTTATAATATAAGATAAAATTACGAAAATATCTTTGAGTTATAAAGGAAAAAAAATTGAAAAGGGTAAAAATGATCATTTCACTAGCTACCGAATGATTCGGTTGAATGAATCACTAATTCATTCGATTTAGATTTTCATAACTCTCTAAAAAATTTTAGTCGTTTTGATTCAGTTAGATGAATCGCACCTTTCGTTCAACTGAATTGATCCAGTCAAACGAATCGAAGGACTCATTCAACTAAGAATTTTAATGCTCTTTGCCTTATTTCGTGCCCTTTTTTTTATTCAACTGAATTTTTTCTTTTATTCAGTTGAAATCATTTGTTAAAATGAATCCTTGGATTCGTTTGATCGAATGTCTTTCCTCATAAGATTTTTTTTAAAGTCAAATTTTTATTTAATTCTCGACAGTCATTTCCATTCCTTTTTCTTTCTGATGCTTTTTATATTTCATATTAAGCTTCGTTATAGAGTTAACTATTCGTTAACAATACCAAGATACACATTTTATAAAAAATGATAAAAATACTCTTAACTATAGATATAAAATATTACGACCATAAATACATGAGCACCCCTCTATTGTGAAAGAAATTAAATACAGCAGCCATCTTTAAACTTATCTCACGTCGATATTCATATGTTTCTCTCTTTTCAGCTTCAGTTTCTTTCCCTTTTCTCTCAAATCTCATGCCTAAATTAAGCATAAGAGTTTATACATTAGGAAGTCAGCATTAATCTTAATCTCTTTTTTGTATTTTCAGGTTACTGAAAAGCGGCCTTTAAGGAGAATTCTACCACCCTCAACAACAGCCAAAAGGAAAAAAAATCTATGCGATGTTTAAAATCTCTCTTAGAAAAATTTATACATCAACAATTGATGTCATCTATGAGAAACGGATAAAAAAGTTTTTACTAAATCACCAAAAACACTAAACCATTCAAACATATATTTACAATGTGCCTTTTAAGTATCATATATATATTTTTGGTAGCAGATTGGACATATTTGTAAATATAATTTACCAACTTTGAGCTTAATTCTCAACAATTTGAACATGCTAAAGACCATAAAATTTAATAATCATTAAATAATTATAATTATCATTTAATATTAATAATTAAAAAGATTAGTTGTTTTTAATTGTCATCAGTAGATGACACAATTCCACCAGGGCTTAACCTGGTGGTAAGGACTTGAATTCCTAAGTAGTAGCGAGTTTGAATCCCATGAGTATCATCCTGTTGAAGTTTCAAGGGGATCAGATCGTGAGTTTTATCTGAACTGCCACTTCGGATATAATGACGAGCCAATTCAGTTGGTGCCTGTTCCCGATTCGACATATTAGCATTTTTCACATATACAAAAAAAAATAACACAATAAAAAAATCAAATATATTTAATTTTTTTAATCATTATAAATATTTGACAGATTTCAAAACTGTCAAATAAGAATATTTGACCCTGAAGTATATGACAGTTAAAAACGATCTAATTGCATTTATTTAATAATTTTTAACATTCAAATTAGTCGTGTTTTCTTGTAGTATTTTGAGTCAAAAAAATCATTCAAAATGATATTATTATCATGATGATGATGACGATGACGACAATGATGATGATGATGATATAAAACAAATAAATAAATAAATTTTTATATTCTTAATATTTAAATAAAATATTATCAATTTTTAAAAATAACTATTAATAAACAATTTTAAACACATTTTTTATATCAACAATTGTTAACGCTAACAAATAAGTAATTAAAGATGGCATTTCGGATAAACTAATCGGATTTGACTCGATATAATTAATATAGATTCAATAAGAATATGACACGGTTGTTATTTGTATCAAAAAATGTAAATACAAATATAACGCAATTATTTTAAACACGATTTATTTACACATGACTACTCGTTTAGGTACGGATATTTGTTTGGATACAAATGCCTGATTAGATATAATTACAACATAACTACCTATTTATACCCATTTAAATTATAACAAAACAGATTAAAAAATAAATAATACCATTAATTAAATTTATTATTTTTAAAATATATTTATCATATCAATCACATTTATAATTTACAAAAACAAAATATTAATAAGAATTTAATAAATAGAACATGACAATTTTGTTCAAATTAACCAATTATTAAATATCAATATTTTATTATTTTTAAATTTATTAAAATATTCATATCTATTTAAACACGATTATCTGTTTAAATATGATTATTTATTTAAATACGATTATTCAATTAAACATAATTATCTTATTAAATAAGATTATTTATTTAAATACAATTATATGTTAAACTAATTGTATCTTAAATGAATAAATAAATTCAAAAGGTTAAATATAAATCTAACACGAATACGATCTATTTATTATATGTGTCAAATTATATATAGAGAGTGAAAAAAAAAAGTTATTTATAAAATAATAATTTAAATTACGATCAAATTATTTAATATGAATACAAAGTCTGGCTTTTTGTAAGTGTTTATGAGCACGTGGACAATTTTTTTCCTCCAAAGCCTTCCTTGTGTAGGATTTTTTTTCCCTCCAAAGCCTCAATAAATAATATAGAGGCGTCAACGTGTTTATGAGCACGTGGACAATTTTTTTCGTCCAAAGCCTTCCTTGTGTAGGATTTTAGGATGAAGGTCACTTGGCTCAATAATGGAAAACGAAGAAAAAGAGCAATTATAGTGTCAGAACGACTATGTGGATCATGAATGGGTAGCTCATAAGCTAACTGGATTGATCCACTCTTACAAATTCATGACTAAACTATTTTCGACGAATAGAAGACCTGATAGTCCAAATATGTCATGCGAAGTTAGGCCCAACAAGCAAGACTCATATAAGCTCTATGATCAATCTTGTTTTCAATAAAATTTAATGATTAGAAAGTTCAATAAAATCAATTTTAAGTACTTTTCTAGTTTATATATAAAATTTTTCGTCTCTCAATTCAAAATAAAAAACGTTTTCTCTTCTTCTCCTTTGCTTTTAGAATTGTAATTCCTTGGAAAGAGCGATTCTAGACATACTACCTCAATTCCAAGAGAGAAAAGATAACATTTATTCTTCTCTAACCAAACTTAGAAGTGGGAAAGAGAAAGATTTATTTTTTATTTTTTATTTTTTATTTTAGTGGATCATGGTTGAATCACAATGCCAACTCGGTACAGGGAAATAGCAGTTAAAAGTCTGGGTTGTATGACCATGGGTCATTCTCGTACGAGGCCCTATTTTATACCTTTCCAAGCCTTATCGTTGAGGAGGCAAAGCCACTCTCCCCTTACGTAAACTTGTTTAAAAATCGACCATACGGTGATATTTGTCAAAGGATATCTGTATATGGTTCAAGTATTTCTTTCCGAACTCATTTATTTTATCCTTGATGAAATAGCCTAGCTGGTTAAGATATGGTTCAAGCCTTCCCATTCTCATAGCTTTTTGTCTGAAGAGGATAACAAAGTGGTCAATAATTGCTCCCTCTGTTTTCATTCTGAGTCTCTGACAAACAGATATGGATGCTGGCCGATTAAGATACGATGACCAATCCATGATATTGATTATTGACCAACTCAGGTATGCAAAATCTCAAATCACTAAGCGCATCCCTATGGCAGTCCGAAGGATAGCAGAAACTCTCAAACGAAGTTGAGAACGGAGAACTTAAATAGTGAAAGCAATGACATATCAGCAATAGCTCTACCAAATTCATTTCGATACTATACTCATTCCTTATCCACATCCACATCGATCGAGAAGGGTATTACTGTTGTGCAAATTTAAAGATTAAACAAACAATAGGCGATAACAAGAAAATCAGAAAAGCAATTCAAATATTGAAGGAACGTTAAATTTACGTGAATCTTTGCAGTGTGAAAAAAAAAAGTACGAAAAAAAAATTTATTATTAGAATAATAAAAAGGTTACTTGTGTATGTCCTAAGCCATGTATTTATAAAAATACATATAAATTATCGATTAGAACTACAAAATCAACTAAATTTAACATTTATCATATACTCGTATGTTTACAATAAATAGACATACAAAATATGAGATATATTTGACAAATTTCTACCTTAATATATATTTGTTTTCATCATTTTTTATTAGCAACGTTCATTCTTTTACTTGTTCATAATGTCCCGAAAGACTGATCTCATGCTGCAATCCAAACAAAGTTAAAACTCGGCTACTAAAAATATCTTAGTTAGCATATTAATTAAATTTTTAGAGTCGAACTGTCACTTAATCTTCGAAAACAATATTTTAAATAAAATGCTACTTGACATATACTTCGTTTTTTCATAAAATATCTTCTTCTTTTGTATGTATTCTATTGTGGTAGACTAAGATCACTTACTTGATCTATCAACCACATTCCTGCTTTATTGCATATGTAATAACCATATATCTAGACTTTATAGTAAAAAACCTGTTGGGATATTTTATTGAGGCCCAACCTAGTGGTTCAGGCTCACCTCCACACCCCTGTCCAATCCTATTACATACACACTTTCAGTAAGTTTCATTATGAGGTGACGTTATGAGAGAATGATCGGACCAACAGTAAGACAGTCTACTCATCTCGGGTGCTATAGTCGAGACGACCGGTCGGGAGCTCTTCTTCGAAGACGTTCGCCATCAACTTGCATTCGAGTCAGAGCTTTCAACAATATGTATCCTTAAGGTCGGGGGCTCGAGGATGACGTGGCAAGGAACAGAAGGAACAGTGTCACGGTTTCCCACGCCCTCTAACCTTGTGACAGATCACCCTGGGCACGTCAGCCATGCAACAACGTGTATCCCTGGGACCGTCATTTGGCCATTATAACCTGCCAATTCACCATCTCCTATATCTTATCACTATCCTTTTCCACCAAAGAACTACGTGTGACTTGATCCCCCCATCCACCGAAAGAAGATCAAGGGAGAGGAGCATCAAAGATCCGGCGAACAAAGACAGAGAAAGAAAGAGAGAAACGGAGGAATAGGAGGAGAAAAGAGGGAAGAAAGGGGGGTATGTAGGCAGTTTGGGTTTCTCCCTCAAGTCCAGTCACAAACACAAACAAACTCGATCATCGCCTCCAGTTCGAGGACGGGAGGAAGAAAAAAATCTGCTGGTGTAGGGAAGATCACCGTGATATTTTCTTGCATCAACAATATTAATTTTAATTTCATTTATATAGAATAAAAATTTTCTCTCTTATTTTGATGTGAGATTCGATTTATTTTTGTCATATTATCTTTAGAAATCTATTAAGAGTCGTTCTTTATTTAGTATTAAAAAAAATAACTCTAATATTACATTATAACATCTAATTTAATACTTATCAATGATATTATTTATTTTATTTTAATTTTTAAGATTGCATATTTTTATTTTTGATAATTAATTTAAACCTATATCAAAAATTTTTGTTAATATATTAATTCTAATTTTATGTGTACATCAAGAATTTTCTCTCCCTTTGTAACATGACACTCAATTTATTTCTATATCTAATCATATTTAGAAACCTTTCAAAAAACCGTTTCTTTCTCAAATTTCTTTTTATTCATAAATTACTTCCCAGCGTTATTAGGATGTGTTCATTATGTTTTATCGATTTATTTATTTTTGTTGTCATTGGAAGTACAACCAAAATAGTGGTCACTCTCCAATGCCAATTTTCGGATTAATTGACAATAAATTTAAATAAGAATATAATTGAAACTACAGTAATTTTTAAAATCTTTTTTTAACATGTTAAAATTGTTATTGTTTTTGAATTAGAACTTCACCCTTATTCTCCACTCTTCGCAGATAAATTACAACCTAAATTTAAAAAAGCTTACAGTTTTCTCATTTATTCCATTATTATTTATGTATAGTTTCAAATTAATTAATTTATTTTAAATTAACTATCAATTAGCAATAAGTATTCAATCAAATAGAATATTGATTGGCATCTAGAAAAGGTACTTTATGTTACATAAATAGTTATTCACAAGAATAATTTTTATTTTTTAAGAATATTTGAGAAAATCTTAAAATTTGAACTATTATAATATAATTTTAATAATAATTATAAATAATCTTAAGTGTTTGATTCATTATTTCATGATAATTGATTATTAGGCTTCAATACTTCCATAGTTCCATTTATTATTTATTTCGATCACGTATCTTTTAAAAAAAATTTCTGGTAATTTTGATTAATGATCTAGAATATAATTATAGGCCGGGTTACCAAATTATTATTATTATTATGATTACCTGTTTTCAGTTTCTTTTACTGGATGCGGTGCCGTTTCCGAAGGACGTGCCCAGATTGAAGCAACTTGGTGTTGGTGGAGTCATCACTCTCAATGAACCCTACGAAACTCTGGTTCCGACTTCCTTGTATCATGTGAATAATTAATTGATCTTTTCGTTCATTTCAGATGTTATTATATTGTCTTGTTTGATGCTTTGTTAATTACGAAGTTGTTATGTCATGTTGTGTTTCATGAGTAGATAGTTCGATTTTTGACTTCGAATTGCTCTGTTTGTTTGACATTTGATGGCGTTGACCAAACAGTAGGATAAGATGGTTTGATTTCTCTTTTGTTGTTGTTGTGGATATGCTTAATTGTCTTTTGATTTACAGAAGAATGATTCAAACAATTAAATAATAATAACTGCAGTAAAATAAATATTTTAAGATAATTTATTTGATTTTAATAAAATATAATAGTTGTATAATATTATAAATTTAATATATTTTAAATTATTTTATTATTTTTTATATGTATAAATAAATGTGTTAAATACGAATAATATGAAATTATAAGTAATTTTTTCTTTCAAATATCTCAAATACTCTAACAGTGATTTTAGAGTCGATGATTAAATCTTTGAGGGATTGTAAGTAAAGATATAAAACTTTCATGACCCCTAGCAACCAGGGAAGTTATATATTAAAGTAATTTCATGGGAAACAAGTAAAAATGGGTTGAAAGAGTACTTCAGTCAATATAATAATGTTTTGTTGTTTTTAGTTGATGAGATATGTATCAAGAAATTTTTGAAGAGATGTGTTCCAATTAAAGGTTGATGAGAAGTACATCAATAAGTGAAGAGAAGTCATTCACAAATTAAAGGAGAGATGAGAAGTGCATCGTGAAAAGAAGTGCTTTATAAAATCTGTAAAATTCTAGCTTGACGCTTTACAAAATCTGTAAAATTAAATCTAGTTTGACGTCTGCAACTTTAATTCAAGGAGAAGTGTTGAAAAATGATTCAAAGTTGTTTAAATAATAATAAAAGTTAAAATAGAATAAGTCTCTTGAAATGATTTATTTGATTTCAATAAATAAGATAGTTGTATAATATTAAAAATTTAGTATATTTTAAATTATTTTATTATTTTTTATATGTATAAATAAATGTGTTGAATACGAATAATACTACTATGTAGTAATTCCCATAAGAGACTATCTCTTTGCTCCGTCGTTTGTCGATATTAGAACAGCATGTAAGAACGTGGCCCATGAATTGGAAGTTCACTTCCATTTTCTGGTGGTTTACAAACCACCCATAACCCACAAAACCACCACCCACGTTTTGTTAACTTCCCATAACTTCTTGATGGGAGAAGTTATAAATAGGAGGGTTTTTGAGGTCCCAAAGCTTGCTGAACGATTAAGAAAAATATACACCATCAAATTAAAGTTCAGGAAGGCTGAGAAGCTCCTTAAATTCGTCCCCAAACTCGGAAAAGCTCAATGGCCGGAGGTATGTTTTAAAACTTCCGCAGTTATGTTCTAATTCTATATTATGATAATTTATGGATTAGAACATGTTTAGGACAACTTACAGTTGAGTCATAGGTGATGGTGTCAATTTAGAAAATCCAAAATCCAAATATATAAATTATAATGGAAATCTTCAGCAAGACAAAAGACGCACCAGGTCCAATCAAAAGCAATTTTCTTTATCCAATTTCTACAAGACCGTAATCGAACGGTCTATTCAAGCCATTCATTGTGCACTACCGTTGAATGCATGCCTGCCATTTTTGAATGAACGGGGAGAATTTTACTTTATGCCTTAACATATTGTAGAATTATACCTTAATCACTAAGTTTGATATTGTCTCATCAATCTATCTAATATTTCACCCTTTGTTTCACTTTAATCCCGAAAACTAAATTTTGTTAATTTCATCTAAGGAGGAAAGGATAACAAAATAATTTCATAAAACTCACAAAATGATGATGCTTTGCACCTTCAATCATCGCCATAGTTTTGAGGCAGTTTATTGTGTCATAAAGCATCAAATTTTATAATATATGTGTAATTATTGAGCTCTTTAAGGTTAGGAAGTAATAAAAAGGATCCCAAATGACATAAAATTTTGGTTAAAATGATATTAATCAACTATTATGAAATAATAGTTTTAAATATTTTTAATATAAAAATGTGAAAATTTTATTAAAAGTTAGTATTATTAAATTCTTTTTAAACTTTTCTGTTAAAGCAAAACACAAACACTACATTCTCAAAACGAAGTCTAATTTAATTTTGGCAAATTAAAATGAAGTTGATCAAAATAGTATAAAGCAAAGTGAGACATTAAGGATGTTTGTGATGTATTGTCAAATTTATTGATAAAAGTGTAATTTATGAAAAGTAGATACTAACGTGAAATTCCTTGTATTGGAATTGAAGAACAAGTCAACAAAATACACAAAGATTTACATTATGTACTCGCTACTCTCTATTATCTATATATGCGTTTCTGTTTTCATTCTTACTCCTAACTTCACAGATTTGGCGAGCAGAAAATGAAGCTTTTCACTTCCATTCTCTCCTTCTTCGATTTGCTGTTGTTCACCTCAGTTGAACAATGGGGATGACAAGCTGAAAATTAATTAATTGTGACACTCAGGATAATAGTATTCCATTGCATTAAAATAATCATCACATAATTTAAATATAGATTTGATCATATTACGTTTTTATGTAACCAAAAAGTTGAAAATTAAGCTGAGTTGTAACAATTTTACACGATTTGGAGAACAGTATTTGATTTTTTTATTCTTGATATATCATCATAATCAACAGGAAAATGTCTTGCAGGTTCCTCTTGTTTGGTTCAATAACCCAATATGTTCTTACTGTTTTGAACAAATTACCTGTTACATGTATCTGTTAGTTCAACAAATAAAAAATGTTGAGCTAACAAGGCGTAATTGTCCTTAACTCTTATTTAATTAACTTTCTTTTTTATATTTTAAATAAAAAATTAAAAAAATAATAAAAACATAAAATTTATCGAACCAAATAAATACAGAATAAGAACCAAGAATTTTAGCACAACTCAATCTACAAGCACAAAGATGCAATCATCAACCATAAAAGCAAGAAGGAAATATTCAAACAAAAAAAATCAATTCAGTTTATTAGAATTTAGCAAAACTCAATCCACAAGAACCCACAACTTTTTAAGCTTCGTATACAAAATGGAAATGTAGAACTTCTTCGTGTCAAAATGAATTTTCATCTCAAATCAATTTTACAATCAAAATTTTGAATTAATACAATTAAAATAAAAAATCCCTTTTTCTATACAACCAAAATAACCCAAGCCTTAAACGACAAGTATTAAACCACGATCAAATTATTCTATTTTTTCAGCAATCAAATAAGAACCTAAAAGAAAAATTATTACCGAGAATATGAAGAGTTTGAAAATAGAAAAGAAAAGAAATTTTTTATCCAATTTCTCTATTTTTTCAGTAACCAAACAAGAATTTGGCAACCACAACGCTCCGTCTTTAACAAATCCAATTCTATCACTAAGAATCGAATCAACTCTATTGAAAAAGATAGGGCTAAAATTCGAAAACTCATTTTCCTTGCCATCACATGTTCCAATTGAAAGGAAGTGATTCAATATTAAGAGTTTAAGGAGAGCAAAATTGGAAGACAATTGGCCGATCTCATTTGAGCAATATTCCGATGTTTTATGTGGCTTAGAGATCGAGTGCCTACATCTTAAAGGGTGAACAAAACATGAGTATATAAAGTAATCTAAGCAATCTAATAAGCTAAATAATTGAGAGGTAGCACTTCGAAGACAGGCCTTCGCATAAAAATACTAAATTAGAGCCTAGATATGAATAATAAATTTATTATAATATTAATAAATAATTTTTTGCTTTTGTAATAATTGAGATGTTTATGCCTTGGCTTGAAATGATGTAACTGTTCTTATCTATAAATTTGCATAATTAATTAATCAGTCATTTATTATTAATAAATCTTATCATAATGCATGTTTAATTTCTCATAAAAACTTCTTCAGTCTTGAGTTGGATATCAATGTTTGAGACATTAATTGTTTAAAGTTGGACTAATGGCTATAATTGATTTACATGATTGGTTTTTGTGTATTTGTTAGTTAGTATACGAATTATTAGTATATTCTCTAGAAACTCTCATAAAACTAAATTCATCCACCAAGAGCATTCTAAGGATCTAAAAGGTTGTTACATATACTACATGCAATCGTCATGTCTAAGAAAGTGAGTTAGATTTTAATTTTTGTGTTTAGCTTAGTTTAATTTGCCTAAGACCAACAAATATTAAAGTTTGGAAAAGATTGATAATTTGATTTTTATCAAGTTATCCATAATTAGTTTTGCCTAGTTTCATAGTAATTTAGTGTCATTGTTGTACGTGTTATTTCTTTATTTTAATGTGTGTAGGTCACAAGGACTTAATTCGTACAGTAACAGCCAAAAATTCTATATTTGGAGTATGAAAGAACCAAGTCTTGTTACATCTAAAAAATTTCTGATGTAACAAGAGTTAGAAATTATTTTCTAGAGGATTAAAGCTACTACATCGAGAGAAGAAAAAACGAATTGAAGCCCACTATAGCAGGGGAATTATCATTGTAGCGAAGCTAAGCCAGTGCAGTGAAAACAATCCTACTGTAGTGGCTTATAGAGCTATCAATAGTCCGTTGCAGTTGGAATTTTCTTGTTGTGACAATATTTTTTCAGGTATTTCAATCGTTAATACCTTAAAATCGTTCCTCTATAAATAGAACACTTTTGGAGTCATGAAAAAAAAGAGGAGCCGTAAGAACAAAAGAAAAACAAAAGCGTTTTTGTTGCAAACATGTGATCAAAGTGATGGCCACATGCAGGGTTATGTCCTTTAGTAAAGGATATGGCTAATGGTGAAAAGACACCATTAATGAAGTGTCACAATTATTCAATGAATAATTATATGATTTCGTCCATAATATATGTCTATAAATAGACAAGCAAAGGTAGGAAATGAATATTGGAAAATGATAGAAAGAATGTTGTAGAAGGCTTAAGTTTCTAGAGAGAAACTTGGAGAAATTATGAAAGTCTTGATTCCACCTTCTGTCTTTGGGTTTTAGACGTCCCTGCATGCAACCACCAGTCTCACGACGGTGTCAAAGAATTCCAACAGTTTTGATTCGATTTCGATTTCAGTTTATAAAATGAGTTTCTCATGTTTAACTTTTTTATTTAATTAAAATATTTTTTAATTATCAAAAATTATATAACAATATTTTTGATGATATAATTTTTTATTAATTAATTTATAAAATACAATAAATAAAATATTTTAATTTTAACTTCATAAATTTTTTATATTTAATTATACTTATTATTATAATAATAAATAATAAATAAAATTAATTAATTAATTAAAAAAATATTATAAAAAAATTTATATTAATATTTATCTTATTAAAAATTATAAAATCTAAATTCTAATTATAAATAATTAACTATTATCATTTTTTGTTTTCGTTTTCCTTTTCTCCGTTCCATTCATAACTAAAGTTGACTACATTAACTAATTGCTACAAAATTATTATAATCTCATTTTTTTATTGATCTAATCTCTTAAGTATAATTGTATCTCTAATATTTTTGGAGTTATTGTATTTTTTCGCAAATTTAATATTTGACTATTTAAACTGAATGTATTTTTGTTAAAATAATAGATATTAGTAATGTGAAAAAATCTAGTGTCATTTTTATTAATACAAAAATTAAATTCAATTTTAACTTTGTAACCTAAAAATTAAATTAAATTTAATAATAATAAATATAATATAAATAATTTAAATTAAATTAAATAATAATCAAAATAACTATCAACAATAATTAATTAATAATTAACAAATTTTATTTAAAATTAATAATTAACAATAATAATAAACAAATTAACAATATAAGTTTAAAATAACTAACAAAATTAAATTAATTAAATACTAACTCTAACTTAAAAAATAAATATGTAATTAATTAAATGCTAACTCTAATTTTTATGTTAATAATAAAATTAAATTACTAATCTCTAAATCTAATATCTAAAATTTAATAATTAATAATTAAAATATTATAATTAAACAAATATTAACTTTAATTTAAAAATTAATAATAAAATTAAATTATTAACTTTTAATTTCTAAAAATTATCAATTAATAATTAAAATTTTTAATGAATTAAATACTAAGTCCAATTTTTATATTAATAATAAAACTAAATTACAAATCTCTAATATCTAAAATTTAGTAATTAACAATTAAAATATTATAATTAATTAAATACTAATTTTAATTTAAAAATTAATAACAAAATTAAATTTTAACCACTAGTTTCTAAAAATTTGTAATTAACAATTAAAATTTTATAATTAATTAAATACTAACTCTAATTTTAAAATTAATGACAAAATTATATTATTAATATCTAATTTCTAAACTAAAAATTTAATAAATAAAATAAATTAAAAAATATAAATTAATATAAATTACTAACTTCAAATTATCAATAATTAAAATAGTTGTAATTTGTTTTCATTAATTAAAGATTTATAGTTAATAATTAAGATATTAATAAAAAATTTATTGAATGAGAAAAATTGAGAATTGAGAATTTTTAGATAATTTAAAAAATTAAAAAATATTAGAGAAAGAAAGTATTTATATAAAAAAAATTTAAAAATTTTTAGTCAACTAATTTTTAATTTTTAATTTTTTTGAATTCCGATTCAATCTAGACTAACCGGATTGGCAATTATTCTAACCAATTTGTTGGATCCGAGTTTAAACCGGTTAATCTGACCCATTAGACAATTACTGATTAAAAATATAAAATAAAAAAATATTATATATAATATAACTGGACAAAACACAGATGATGGCAGACAGGACAAAAATTCACGTGGTGTTGCTTCTGTCTACAATGCCCTGGGGAGTGGGGATCTTGGGTTCTATTGGACGGGTAAAAGGAATTCGTCAAAAGAGCCCATTGAATTTTTGACAAACAGATAGCCTTATTGGGACCCACTTAAATTCCTAATAGTGGGTTTAACTAAAAAATAGATAGCCCAACATAAGCCCAAAAGAATTATAGAAAAAGGGTATCTGCGTAAATTCATACGATCCCATAGCCCATCTCACGTCCATCGCTTATCTTGAAGACAATCTACTCTATCCCTCGCACGAAGCACAGAGAAAATGGCGCTTCCTTTACCCAACACATTCCTCCAAATAAAACATTCTGCTTCAATTCTTCCCACCAAAAAGGTAAAAGAAACACATATTTGTTACGAATTTTATTTGAATTTTTTTAGCGTAGTTTTATTTAATTGGAAGTGTTGTTATTCAGGTGAACTGTACAGCAGCGGGGAGTAATTACCGGACCCATGTGGTCACGTGTCGAAAGAAGGACATACATCCGGAATTCTACGAGGATGCGAAGGTGTACTGTAATGGTGAGCTGGTAATGACGACGGGTGGGACTAAAAAGGAGTACTCGGTGGATGTCTGGTCTGGAAACCATCCTTTCTACCTTGGCAGCCGTTCGGCTCTCGTTGTTGACGCAGACCAGGTGGAGAAATTCCGGAAGAAGTTCGGAGGATTGTCGGAGATTATGGACATCCCTGTGCTCAAAGGAGAGATCGTATTGCCACCCAAGCGAAAATCCGGTGCTTCCAAAGGCGGCAAGAAGAAGTAGAAATTGATATGACGTTGTTTCGAGATAAATTGGTAATTTCAGTGGATAATTGAAATTTTATTTAATTGAATGAATTTATTTATGTTTTGAAAGGTGTTGATGTTGTACAACATTATCGTTTCTGTACAAATTGGTTATGACTTTATCTTTTGACTGAGTTCGGTTGCTCAGAAATTAATTATCCGGAAATCAAGATATGTATTTTTTCATTATGACATTGATTTACAATAACAATTTAGACGGTAGAAAATGATTGAATGAATTCTTTTTTAAAGAAAAAACACGAGGCTTGGTGGAGAAGCTCATATTTGGTAGCATGGATGACTTGATGCGGAATGTTTATTGAATAATTGGCTAGGATTTCCTATTATCTATACCTTTTTGTTTTCTGTTGAACTTATTCCTTTCGTGGCAGTTGGTTGAGAAACCTTAGAGATGGAGGGTATTCATAGCGTCAGGGCAGGATTTTTTGTGTTTCTTATGATGGTATCAAGTTCATAGATATTAAAAGTAAATCAATTCCTTTTGCTGGACATGATATGGATGAAACATTGGGTATGCTGTAGAATTCCTTGAAGTATTTCTTCTCACCTCATAATATTTATTCTTTCATTCTCTGCCTGTGTTAAGTAATTTGTTTTTAATAAGGAAAAACAATTACTGAGCAAATATGAAGTTGTAGCATTGCTCTTATTATGCTCATGGATATAGATCACAATCAGTTAAAACCTGAGTACATGTTTGCTACTCACGAATGTATCTGTTGCTTATTTTGTAGACTATGATCCATGACACAGTACACACAGTTGGTTTTCACTAGTCATGGATGACTTATGTAGTAGACAGTGGGCAGACAGTATTTAAAACTGACACTCGGAAATGACTGTAGCAGAGACATTTTAGTACATAGAACCTGGGTGTTGACACACTTGGTACATTGTCAACTTGGTACATAGTACTTATTTAGAAGACAATAAACAGATGGTTAACATTGTGCAATGAAGATGTTTTTGGATCAAGACCGAGGTAGTGGTGCTCGATACTTGGATCAACATTTAAAGTAACAGAAACATGCAAATCCTGGGAATTACCAATGACAGGCCTCATGTGAGGCACCTTCCCAGTTTATGCACTGACGGTTACAGTTGCCAGAGTTTGCGCAAACTCCTGACCATGTTTTGCTTTGCCTCTGGCAGACTTTTGCTTCCACCATTGTCATCTCTGCATCCCAAAAGACTCGTGGTCAGAAAATAATTAGTGAACTATTTCTGAAATAAGTACGCGTACATATCTCCCGAAGTGGAGTCATAAGAGATGAATGACAAAGATCATTGTAGGAAAGGGGAGCGAGTGAAACCAAAAGGAACCTAGGACAAAATTGACATTGCATACCAGTGGAAACAAGTAGAAAGAGGAAAAGAAACAATACAACATAAGCAGCTGGATGACTGATTAGTTTAGCCATATCTGTCTTTCTTGAAATTTAAGTAGCATGTATCATTGATGCTGAAGTTCATTGCTATTTATAGCTGGACCTTTCTTGCTTTTAATATTATAGGACAATATAGCTCCTACCAATATGAAGGTCGATTTCCTTTAGGCAGTGTGAGAACAAGCTGAAGTTGAAGAAAAACAAGAGCAAAGTCAAGAATTTGGAAAATCCTTCTGATGATGAAAGATGATAAGAGGATAAGCATGAACATGTTCAACAAAAATGGCGAAGCAAAATAAATTGGGTGGGTTCGTCATTCTCTTTGGGCGCTGTTTCTAATCCCTCTGACTGGAGGTGGAAGAGCCATGAGTGGACTCTTCCCTTTTGACGGATCTCTTTTAAGCTTTGACTTGAGCTAAATGGACATTCAGTAACTAGATGCCAGTATGAGATCAATGGTCTTAAATGCAGGATTTCAAGTTCTGAATTAAAATCCTGAATTTTCGGCCAAGCTAAACGAAGTAAAGGCTTTAGACAATGCAATATTCAGCATTAACGCCCATTCTGTCATCCTCTCATGATTCTATATATTTCTTGAAATCAGATCTTCAAAAGTTTTTTATATATGAATTACAGTGGATTGATTGCAGGTTTGCAACACATCCTCTCATGATTCTATATATTTCTTGAAATCAGATCTTCAAAAGGGAAAGAGACCTTACTATCCTGTTGTTTTCATTGCGTGCGAGAATTGGATAAAAATGGTCTTTGAAACTTTTATTTCACCAAAGCGGAGTAAATACATTTTTGTTTAATGCACACAGTCATCCGCCCCCATCTGAATTCAAGATCTTTACATCAATCAAGTTGAATTATAAAGGAATAAGGGCATCCATATACTCTTATCTGGCTGCCCCGTCCGATCTTTGTTTTCTTTTGAAAGCTATGTTATTGTTCTTTTGACCTTTTTACCTGACTCTTTTGAATGATTTAGCTGGGTTCTAGTGAAAAGTAGTTTCTTCCCTTCTCTTGTTTTTAATAATCAATACCTCCACCACGAAAAGCTTGGGCATTCTGTTTTTCTTTTCAACTTTGCTTTACGGATAATATAATTTATTCATTAACCAAATATTTTGAGAATTATGTATTTGTTATTATCATGCATTTAAAAAAAAAACAGAAAAGAAAATTAAAAAACAAAGCATAAATTAATTTCCCAGTAATTGGAGCCCTTCCTTCAACCTCGTAAACAAAAGCATTACCCTGAAACTTGAATCCTGAATCTGATTGTTTAATATGTTTATCATAGACAACTAATGGCTTCGATGTGATCTGCTTGAATGGATTGCATAGGGACCGCTTTCCCCTACATGGAAAGTTCTAAAATCTAAACATCACCAACCAGATAAAACCAAGTGGCAGGACTCTTCATTAGCATGAAAAGTATGCTGGAATCCAATCCCATAGGGTAACTAAGGTGGAAAAGACCGGCTGCTGCTGAAATGTTGCTGGGTCTTTGTAAGTTTTAATTTTAGCTAGTTAGTAAAAGCAAACACGGCACTTTCTCCTTCCAATCTTTCGTGTACATGTTTAAAACCAATCGTCATTAACTTGAAATTCTTTTCAAGGGAAAAGCTATACAATGTCAACACGAATTCTTGATCAGGTTCAATTCTGAACGTCGTATTTGCAAGTGGCAAAGAGAGATGATTAATCTTACATTTTGATTAATGCATAATAGCCTACGTGGCAGCAAGACAAGACATAAAAGGTCTATGTAATTAAAAGTATGGATTAAAATAAATATATAGTATTTATATTGTATCAATAAATTTATAACATATTTTTATATTTATTTAAATATAATATATTTATTAATCATATCAAAAATTCTTAATTTAAATACAATTTATTTATTAATCGTATTATCTATTATTAATCGTATTATTTATTTTTTAAATAAATAATATAATATAATATAATTAAATCATTAACTCAATCTAATCTATTCAATTTATTTAATTATTCAATATAAAATTTAATATATTTAATTAATTATTTATTTAATATAAAATAAATATCAAATATAAATAAATAAAATTATT
>JAVXUL010000002.1:2928535-2948361 GCA_035590515.1 Trichilia minutiflora | reverse complement strand
GATTATTTTAGAAAACTAGTTTAAAAAATTGAGTATTTTCGTATATTTCCCCCAAAAAAGAAGGTAGTGGTGTCTATCGGTCCAACTCAACAATTTTGAATTGAATTGAGTCGGGTCAAAGAACCCAAAAAAGACAAAATCGACCTGAATCAATAGTTATAATGGATCGGTTTGGGTTGGTTTCGGTTCAGAAATTATTTCGGTTCCGGATCGATTTCGGTTCAACCTATCAGTTCGTTGTGTGAATTGATAGATTGTTGTCTTTTTTAAATTTTTTTTTATTTTATTCGTGGGTTGAATCAACTTGAACCACTTGTTCAATCCGTCAGATGAGTGGTTATATGGGTTTGATTGATTTTGGACCGGTTTTGGATCGGTTTGTCGACTCTAAATATTTAAAATGGGTCCAATCCGTTTATATAAACTCGGATCTAACTCAACCGTGTGAATAATTTATCAAACCGATTTGAATTCGATTTTTAACGAGTTAGATGGGATCGATTAGCAAATCAACCTAACCCATTAAAACACCTCTAATAGAAGGGTTTCAGGTTTTCTCTAGGAGATTTCTTCGGAAAGGCATAATTGTCCGATTTCTTCCTCGATCTTCAAACTGATTCCTAATCCTCCTTAGCTTTTGTCTTTCGACTGGAAACTCCTTCCCTTTGGTGTTCCTCTATTGGCTGCATGTGCCTCTACACCAGTTTTACTTCTTGTTTTTTCTCTTCTCTCCTTTATGATCCTCTAATTTGGATGAGTTTTTCCCACCTTGGCAGAGGAGGACTTTTTTAACCTTAGTTTGACTCTACTAGGTCAGAAGCTACTTGAGCCCATTGGCTCGTTTGGAAGGGCAGGAGCCCAACCCTGAAGTTTACGGCTTGCGTTTCCTTTTCGAGCTTTGGATTCTAGGCCAGTTAGGCTAGTTAAATTCCACTTCATTTGTCTGCTTCGGGTCACCTTCTTTCGGTGCCAATCATTTCTTTCCAGTCTCGCCCACAGCAAGGTGGAAAACGGGTTGTAGCCTGTTGCTCTGTATTTTGGATTCATCTCTCTATATCACTTGGGCTGGGATCTTTCTTTCATTATAAAACATTAAAAAAAAATTCACTCTAATATAACATGATTATGTACCTCAGAATTCGACCTATATCCAATTTTGAGAGCACATTAAATCCTCCAGTGTCCATGAATGAAGTCTACTATGATGAAAACTTAAAAATCTACTACCAGTACTAAAAATTGACTCAGATACTACAGTAGAAATTGGAATAGCTAATGTATTTCTAACAATCTCAAACAATATAGGATACTTAGCTTTATTCTACTTCATTCTTTTACTTAGTCATATAAAAGAGTACGTATTTTAGTAATTTGAATCAAAGCATCATCTTCATAAATCTTAGGAAAGAAAAAGTTAACCAAAAGCATCTTAAACCTAGGATCCAAGACAATCGCAATAGCCATAACCCTATGAATGACATCCGAATATTTTTCAAACTTGGTTATCATGTGCAATATCATGTTTCTAACTACATCATAAGAAGAATCAAGCTAGCCATTCAATGAGAATGTAATTTCAAAAATTATTTAAAAAAAATAAATTAGTTGTTAGTGTCAAAAAAAAGTTATGAATGTTCACACATCACTTTGGTCAACTTTCGCTCCACAACAATAATGTATTATCGATAAAATGCGTTGTGACAACTATATGAAATTTTTTTTCTTCTGATTATTAGCTATCCACTTATCAGTAGTAATATCCACTTTACTAGGAATATTCTCTAATAAACTCATTGTCTTAATCTTTTCAATATCAAACAAATTAATAACTTTATTTTTAAGAGTATTTCTACAAGCGAACGAATGGAATGGTTGAACATAATTCATCATATCCCTAACCCTAAACCATTCATATTCAACAAATATCAGCGGAAGCTCATCTTTACAATTTTTTCTCTAGCAATGGCTCTATCAAAAGATTCAGAACTAACGGTTAAAAAAAATCATTGAAGTATCATCTTCTTCTTCTTCTTTTTTTAGTGGCCAAGTCTGTTTGATTTATGGTTGGTTGTGGTTGAGATACCCTCGATTGATAAGGACAAATTTTTACATGTGAAAGGAAATGTGAAATCCCAGTATTAGTACCTCTGGATAAGGCTTTACCACAATAATTGCATAAAGCTTTAATTTTTTCTTCAATTGTCTTTTGTGTGAAATGGTTCCATGCATCAGGCATCAGATGTGTGTCTTGGCTTCTTCGATCGTCCTTATGAGTCGGTATCGATTGTCGCTTAGTACCTCTTTTAAAAATAATATCAACACTAGCTGAGAAGTTCAAGTTGAACTTCGATCAATCCCATCAAAGTCATGAAATGCCAGATTCAATATGTGCCCGATTCATTATTGACAGTTAACTGAAAAAAATTTATTACCCTGTTATTATTAATTCATCATTCTATAGAAATAACACTCATGTGTCATGTGTCATTAAAAAAACAAATTATTAATAAAGTAATTATCAAATCACCTTCACCTTCTCCAATGGCAACCTACAAAGAAACGACTTTTTTTTCTTTTTTTTTTCAAAGAGTAATAAATAATTCTTAAAAATTTAGTCCTGTAATTTTACCAAAACTCAAGACATAGCAAATAACATAGCTATATGATTAGATTTCAATTTTTTTTTTAAAAAAAAACTTATTAAAAATCAAACCCGGTTTATATATGTGTTTGCTAAGTATTATTTTTCAGTACTTAATAAAAAACAATATAATGTATTAGTAAATGAACAAAAAAACAAAATATATATTATCCAAGGAGCTTATATTAATTATTTTCTGCTCAGTGGAAAATCGTAACCCTAAAGGATATCCTCTGTGGTCTGTGCTTTGTTTCCTCAATTAGATAATTCCTTCTTCATAATCTATAAATTTGGCTAAGTGGCTAAGCATACAGCTAGTATAAAAAAAACACACACCTACCATCTGAGGAATTGTGGGAGATAAAAGCAAGGCAAATTAGAAAATCAATTGTAATTTAAATATTACAAGTTAAAATTAATTTTTATTTTTTATTTTTAAATTACAATTGAATATCTGCCAAATATTAAAATATAAAAAGATATATTTATAATAGTATTCGTAAATATTACAAAATTATATCTGTATCTAATTTGAATATTAATTTTAGACCATTTTAACCGTTTGTTTTAATTGAATACCAACAAATATATATATTTGTCGATTGCAAATGCCATCCCTATACCAGAAACGATTCAAGTTGCCTAAAATAAAAGAAGAAAAAAAAAATTAAACCCACTATATATAATTGGACAAAACACAAGGATAACAGACAGGACAAAAATTCACATGGTGTTGTCCTGGGGATTTTGAGTTTTATTGGACGGGCAAACGGTACTGAATAAAACAACAAAAACAAAAAACCAAAAACCCAAAAAAAAAAAACACCCATTGAATTTTGATTAAACAGATGGGCTGATTGGTACCAACCTAGATTTCCAATTATGTGCCATTTCAACCGAAAAGCAAAAAGCCCAATATTAGCCCAAAAGAAACAGAAGAAAATTGGTGTCTATGTAAATTTGATACTACCCCAGAGCCCATCTCATTTCCATCGCTCGAGGTCGAGGGGGGACATCTATTCTATCCGTTCCGTCGTATAAAGCACAAGGAAAATGTCGCTTCCTTTAGCCAACACATTCTTCCAAAGAAAACCTTCTACTCCAAGTCTTCCCACCAAAAAGGTTGGTAAAAGAAACATAATTCATATGGATTATTAAATTTATTTTAGCCTAGTTTTATTTAATTGGAACTGTTCATATCAGGTGAACTGTGCAACAGCGGAGAGTAATTATAGAACCCACATGGTGACGTGTCGAAAGAAGGACGTACATGGTACATCCGGAAATCTACGAGGATGCGAAGGTGTACTGTAACGGTGAGCTGGTAATGACGACGGGTGGGACTAAGAAAGAGTACTCGGTGGATGCATGGTCTGGAAACCAACCTTTCTACCTTGGCGGCCGTTCGACTCTTGTTGTTGACGCAGACCAGGTGGAGAACTTCCGGAAGAAGTTCGGAGGATTGTCAGAGATTATGGAAATCCCTGTGCTTAAAGGAGAGATCGTATTGCCGCCCAAGCGAAAATCCGGCGCTGCCAAAGGTGACAAGAAAAGTAGAAATTGATGTGACGGTGTTTCGAGGTAAATGGCAATTTCAGTGGTTTGAATTGAATGATTTTATTTATGTTTTGAAAGGTCTTGATTTTGTACAACATTATCATTTCTCTAGATATTGGATATGACTTATCTTTTGAATGAGTCCGGTTGCTCAGACGTTAATTATCCCGAAATCAATATAATTACTTTAGACAGTGATACCGTTTCTTCATTATTCTTTCTTCCTCTGCAATGCTAACACAATGTCATTGATTTACAATAATAATTTAGATGGTAGAAAATGATTTTGAGTGAATTAATTTTTATTATAAAGAAAAAACACTCGACTTGGTGAAGAAGCTCAAATTTGGTAGCATGCAAGAGATGATGGGGAATGCTTATTGAATAATGGGCGAGGATTTTTTCTTTTCCATACCTTTCTGCTCTGTTGAATTTATTCCTTTCTGGGCAATTGTTTGAGAAACCTTAGAGATGGATGGCATTCATAGCGTTAGGATGTGGATTGTTTGTGTTTCTTGTGATTGTATATCGTATCAAGTTCATCGGGACGATACGCATGAAACATTGAGTATGCTGTAGAATTTCTCGAAGTATTTCCTCTCACCTCATAACATTTATTCTTTGCATTCTCTGTCTCTGTTAAATAATTTGTTTATCATAAATAAAGGCAAACAATTCCTGAGCAAGGATCAAGTTGTTTCGTTTCTCTTATTATGCTCATAGATATAGATCACAATCAATTAAAACCTGAGTACGTGTTTGGGATTCATGATTGCATCTATGGCTTCTTTTGTAGACTATGATCCATGACATTGCACACAGTTGATACTTGATACTCACTAGTCATGGATGGCTTGTCTAGTAGACAGTAGGCCGACATCTGAATCTGACACGCGGAAAACAACTGTAGCAGAAACATTTTAGTACGTAAACCGAGATATTGATACACTTGGTACTAAACTAAAGTACTTATTTAGTAGACAATAAACAGACAGTTAACGTTGTGCAAGGAAGATGTTTTCCGATCAAGACTGACGTAGTGCTTGATACTTGGATCAGCAATTGAAGTAACAGAAACATGCAAATCCTGGGAATTGACAATGACAGGCTCCATGTGAGGCACCTTCCCAGTTCCTGCACTGACGGTTACAGTTGCCAGAGTTTGCACAAACTCCTGACCATGTTTTGCTCCGCCTCTGGCAGACTTTTGCTTCCACGGTTCCACCATTGTCATCTCTGTATCCCAAAAAACACATGGTCAGAATAATATTAATGAACTATTTCACAAACAAGCACACATACATATCTCCTGAAGTGGAATCATAAGAGAAGATTATTGTAGGAAAAAGGGAGCAAATGGAACCAAAAGGAACCTAGGACAAGATTGATATTGCTTGCCAGTCGAAACAAGGAGAAAGAGGAAAAGAAACAATACAACATAAGAAGCTGGATGACTGAATAGTTTAGCCATATCTGTCTTTCTTGAAATCTAAGTAGCATGTATCATTGATGCTGAAGTTCATTGCCATTTATAGGTGGATGCACCATTGACCTTTCTTCCTCTTTAATTGTATAGGATAATATAGGTCCTACCAATATGACGATCGATTTCCTTTAGGTAGTGTGAAAACAAACTCAAATTGCAGAAACAACAACAACAAAGTCAAGAACTTGGAAAAAAAATTCTTCTGAGAGATGATAATAGGATTAGCATGAACATGTTTAACAAAAATGGCGAAGCAAAATAAATTGGGTGGGTTCGTCATTCCCTTTGGCGCTATTTCTATTCCCTCTGACAGGTCGTGGGAACTGGAATCTTGGCTTTCGACGGATCTCTCTTTAAGTTAAGCATTGACTTGCGCTAAATGCGCATGGTTTTAGTAATTCGCTGTCATCAATGGTCTTAAATTCAGGATTTTATGTTCTGAATTTTCGGCCAAGCTAAACGAACTAAAGACTTTACATGATGCATGTTTAGCATTAATGCCCATTCTGTCAAATTTTGTCATTTTGATATTCTCTAAAACTTCTAAATCATTTGGCAAAAACAGGCAGAAACTCGAGGCTTTTAACACCGATCCAAAAATAACCGAAAAAAGAAAAGATTGTCTAAATTTTATATATATATGAATTACAATGGCTTAATTGCAAGGTCTGCAACACATCCTTGAATGATTCTTTTTGTAAATGATATACTTCCTGAAATCGAATCTTCAAACGGGAAAGAGGTCTTGCTTTCCTGTTGTTTTCATTACGTACCAGAATTGGATAAAAAAAGTCGTTGGAACTTCCATTTCACCAAAGCAGAGTAAATACATTTGTTTAATGCACATTGTTATCCACCCCGTCTGAATTCAAGATCTTTACATCAACCAAGTTGAATTAATAACGAAAAAAGGGCATCAATAAACTCTCATCTCGCTGCCACGTCCAATCAGTGTTTCTTTTTGAAAGCTCTGTTATTGTTCTATTGACCTTTTTACCTGTTTTCCCTTTTTTTTTGAATGATTTAGCTAGTAGTTTCTTTCCTTCTCTTTATTCATAATCAATACCTCCACCACCGAAGGCTTTGGCAATCTGTTTTGCTTTCCAACTTTGCTGTAAGGATAATATTATTTATTGATCTAGCAAGAATTTTGAGAACTAAGTATTTGGTATTATCATACATTAAAAAAAAAATGGAAAAAAAGATTAAAAACAAATTCAGCATAAATTAATTTCCCGGCAATGGAGCCCTTCCAGCATCAACTTGTACAACAAAATATTACCCTGAAACTTAAAAGACTGAATCCGAATATTTAATATGTTTATCAAAGAGAACCAATGGCTTCGATATCTGCTTGAACGGATTCGATAGAGACCGTTTTCCCCTACATGGAAAGCCCTAAAATCTAAACATCACCAACCAGATATAACCACGTGACAGGACTATTCATTAGCACGAAAATTCAATTTTTGATGACAGGGATTCTGGATTCTATGAAAGTAACCCAGAAAACCAGAAAACTACAGCAGCAAGTTCACCAGAAAACTACAACAGCGAGTGTACCCAGAAACCTACAGCAGCAAGTGCAAGGAACAAAGAGATGATGAACCATAAAAGGAAACCTTCCTCAACTCCAGAATATCTTCAGTATATCTCAATCAAAGGAGGATCATTGCAACTTAGGAAAGTTTTATTAACTCCTTAACTCTAGGCCATCAATGTTTGGTAAGAATCATGGAATTTACCGTTGGGTTTTTGTACATATATAATTCTGTGTATTGTGAATAAAGATATACAAAAAGAATCTTTCTCTGTAATTTCTTCTGTTTTACAGATTCCAATCCCATAGACTGACCGCTGCGGTAATGCCGGCGGGTCTTTGTAACTTTAGCAAATTAGTAAAAGCTAACACAACACTTTCTCCTTCCAATCTTTCGTGTCCATGTTTACAAGTTACAACCAATCGTGATTATCTTGAATTTCTTCTCAAGCGAAACCGATACAATGTCAACACAAATAATTGATCAGGTTCAAATTTGAATGTTGTATTTGCAAGTCGCAATGATAGATGATTAATCTTACATTTTGATGAGAAGAATGCATGATCGCCTACGTGGCAGCAAGATACTTCTCATGGAATCATTTATATTTGGAACAAGACATAGAAAACCTTGTAATACAAAATAAACGTTTTCCTACTTTAATAATTATCGTATTGAAAATCAATGTATCCCTTCGTTCTTATCCTATCTTTTTAAAGTTCCGATCCTTACCGTAATTCAATTGTTGATGTGGTTGATTTGGTTCATGCATCAATGTAGTTTCTTTCACTCAGAAAAAGTATAGTAGTAATTCATGGAACTAATCCAAGACGTAAAAGATAGATGTAGGTGTAGTGATATACGTTGTTATCCATTATCAAATGACACGAGATCATGGACCAATTTCCTTTTCCTTCTCAGGAAAGGTAAGCCTCGTAAAATCGACACTATTCAAGATATATATGTAATTAAACTTTAGGTAAGATTTCATCTAATTAATAATTTATTAAGTATTATATGGAATACTGCAAAGGTTAAATCTTCTTGTTTGTTGAAGTAATATGGTCTACCTATACTTTGGTTTGTGTAAAATAAAATGATAATGGCTTTTTCACTATAAAAATATAGTAATCCGAAAATATTTGATATAATCTTCTTTTAGATTACAAGAAGTCAAGATAAGTGATAGGTGATGGGTGATAGGAAGCAACAAGCATGTGTGTATTATGTATAAAAAGAGATATAGATATGAAACATCAACTTTTAGTTACGACAAATATAGGGAAATAACAGGAAAATGTTAATTTGCTTAAACTAAATTAATTCTCTCTATATACGTGCTTAGATATTTAACCGCATGGTTAATATAATTAAGTACCCAGTAGCATGTAAATTATATATTATGCAGGACCACTTGGTTTAGATAAAATAATTAACCAAAAAGAAGGTCCAAGTGGTGGGAGGCAATATGATTGCATAGACATGATTGAGACTAAAACTTCCAAAAGTGGTGGCTTGGAAAGGGCTCATGATCAAAGATAATTGGTTGGGTAGGCAAATAAATCCCAGAGAGTTGCATCATTAGCAACTTTTTAATTTCCGGGGACCCAAAAGATTGTAATTTTTAGCAATCAAACATCACCTTTAACTAATCTTAATCATACCAACATTATTCATAGAAACAAAGAGTCTTGTAGAGCTATAGCCTAGAGAATGAAAGTAGAATAATTTACTAATTATCTTGTTTCCTTTTAATTGATTTTGTGGAATATACAGCTGCACATCAATTGACCCTTGCTTCTTTGCTTATTGCGTCACATCACACACATTCTACTTATCTTGCTAAAAAACCAACATGAATGTCTTGGCTATGCCTAAATATTATTTAGGCTTGAGAACCATTGATGAAGTATACATGTCCGCCTCTTATGGCCTAGTCCAGAGGGATTTTAAAAGATAAGATTGCCCTAAATTGCAAATCTTTTTGGGTGAATTGGCTCACGATTCTCATGACCAAATTGAAAAAGTTTGTAGGATTAATATTTCGTACAAACATTAAAGATGGTGATGGAGTTAAAAAGGTTTTAACTCCCAGTCACTAAAGAGAACTTACCTTTTCCTAAAACAATTATAAAGATTCGTTCTCAAACCTCACCCTCCACTAATACTTCTTTTTCCTCTCCAGTAAAATAATTTTTCTCAAATGATCTTTTAATTTTTATAATAAACGAAGAAAAAGGTGTATGGCGTGTCTTGACGGATGCTGGGTAATTACCTATAGCTATTGAATTGACTTGTGTAGATAGTCCTGAACCATCTAATTTTAAAAAAAAAAAATGGTCTGATGATTTCCCAGGGCGGAAGAAGAAAGCAATCCAACTGTATTATTCATAAATCTACCACCAACACCAAGTTGCTTCCGTAAGGTTAGTTCAAGGGTCACGTGAAATCTCTTCTTGGGCTCTGCTACTTCTGTGTCTCTCACCGTGGATAAAGTACTTACATAGATAAAGCACACAGGACACAGAAGCAGGGGCGTGACTTTTGGTCTCAGTTTTGGCATGTCGCTTTACTTGCTTTCCTTGAATCAATCAATGAATTGTTCCAAATTGCATGATTTAATCATCATCATCAACCACCAGACCAACACAAGAAAAGAAAAAGAAAAGCTTCGCGATTATCTCTTCAGATTATTAATTACCAGTCTTTTTTCTAGGAAGCTCATGATTTTCCCATGCAACTTACACACTACAGCAGCAAAGATTCAAGTTCGAACAAAACAATTTGAAGTTTGAACCGGATTCATTATGGGATACGTAGAAATGGACAACTTCATTGGGTACATAAAGAGAAGGGGTTAAAGCAGTTGAGAGCGTAGAATGAAATTGTCAATTTCCATGGAACAAGAGCCCATGTGCTGTTGTGACAGATTAGTCAACCGCTTTAAGAAAAAGGTTATTCATATGATAAAGTTTGGAAACGTTCAGTAATTATTGCTTTATTACGGACTAATGTCTAATTACCATTTAGTATGACAATTAAAAGGTATATTGTTACAATCAAAGGACCGTCTATCACATATACGAGTCATGCACAAAAAGAAAAAAAACGAATTAAAAGTGAGAATAAATTATAAAGCTCTTTTCAATAGTCTCTTCACATGTCTGAAATCGAATCAATCAATCAATCAATTGTCCTAAGAAGCAGTAGCGAATTACGCTACAATTATCCTCGTCATGGCCAGGGCACACCAAGTTTACCAAATATTAGGACATTATTATATATTCCACTATCCTCAGGTTAAGATTTTAATCGAATTCTTGTGCTTTGTAATACCAAAAAAAAAATAAAAATTGGTAGACACTTTACTGTTTTAATATTTGCTCAAAAGACAAAGGTTGAATTGAGAAACAAAATGACCACAAATGCCCTTATTCCGATCTTTGGTGTAATGGCAAAATAGTAATTAACCAACAAGAGGAAAAAAAAGATGAGATGAGATTATAAGATCAATTTATTAGCTTAATGATGTATAAAAAGTGAAATTAATTAAATATAGATGAGCGATATCAATACTCAAGATAGCCGAAGCGAGGTGAAACTCTTGCTGCCGACAAATATAATTAAAATCTTCAAATAAATAAATTAAGGCAAGCGAGAAGTTTTTAAATTAATCCAAAATTACTTGCAATGGGCCACAGCAGTTCCATTATAGAATTCAAAACAACGTATTTTATTTTTTAAAAACACGATTAAAAATAGAGAGCGGACAACTTGCGGAGAAAAAGCCATGTCCATTGTCCAAGCAGACAGAGCTGAAAGCTGATTGGGTAAGGGTGTGTCAGTCAGGCTCAGTGTGCCAATCCGCATGGGTCACTGCGACCACGTGTGCTCGTCCGGGTCCGATAGTGGTTCGGTCCGTCGTTCCTCCGTGCGGCTTAGCTAGCTTCATTACCTACACAAACACTTACTCCTATTATTCATTATTCAATTAATATTTAATTTATAAATTATTTTTTAGTAAATTATTATTAATAAAATAAAAAAAATTGAAAAATGAATCACCCTGAGAGTCCTATGATAGCCTAGCCAATCTATTGAAGAGTGAGTGCATAGGCCTTATCATAATTTCAATCCTCTCAATCGTTATTTTCTTTCCTTTTCTCGCCCATTATTTTCACGGAAAATCATCCTCTTTGGTCTTTCTTCCCTGTCACTCCTCTCTATAAATATACAATTCGTTCTTGCCTTCACTTGCGAAGGGTTTCATTTTCTCTCCTATAATTCTCTATCGTTCCTCAGTCATGGATACTTTCGAATTTAAAAGCATCAAAGGTGAAAATGTAGAAGCTATCCGAAGGTACAATCCTTACAAAAGTTTCAACAAGTTAATTTTCTTTGTCGAAGTTTTTGCGGCGTTCGTTGTGCTCTCATGGTCTTCTTATACATACATCCCGGTCGTCACTGAAACGATCAGCGAATTCCTCCACTATTACATCGCCGTTTTGGCCAAACCTTTGTACGTTTTCAGTATCATCAACGTCCTCATTCTTTTCATCTCTTTTCTGTCCTCCCAAAAACCTACCAAACCTGATTTCTACGACGAGTACGTCACTGTCACTACCAACAACAACGCCCCTTACCGGAGCTTTGGCACCTCCGTCTCCGATCACTCTCCGACACCTGAAGATACCGTTGTTGACAAACAAATTATTTGCCTGGATAATGCGGTTCATGATTCTCCGGTTCAGAAAAATAGGATCGGTGGTATTACAGTGAAGGATTGTCAACCAAAGCGTACGGTTTCTCCAGTTCAGCAGAAAAAAGTTGAAGCGATAACTGAGACAAAGAAATTCAGGAGAAGTCGATCGGAGAGACTTGAAAAGGAGAACCGTCGAGAGTTGCGTAGATTGGAGACTGTGATCCATCGTGACGTACCCGCCAGGAATTCCTGTGAGATGGATGATCTTAGCAGTGAAGAGTTCAGGATGACAGTAGAAACTTTCATTGCTTCCACGAAGAAAACTTTGATTCGAGAAAACACACTTGATCTCAAAGCTGGAAAAAAAGAGTTTGTGGTCATCACTTTGCCTTCTCGTAAATGAAGACAGTAGAAGTTAGCGAGAGATTAGGAAAATTTTAGTTGGAACAAAAATCTATCTTCAGTTTTACGGTGTTATTACTTTTTCTTTCAAATAATCATAAAGTTTTTAAGATCATATGATGTACAGTGATATAATTCCCTGTTAAGAGGATTAGAGGAAGATCAAAATCCTTTATGGAATTTATGTTTTCCAATTTCTTTTCTCATTTATTTCCGTCCTTAATTATAAGAGTTCGTGTTCCATTCTGACATTTTTGTGGGTAATTTCTGGTACTGATCTGAGTTGAGTTGACTGAACATTGGTTCATTGATCGCGCATTTGGGTTTCCCTTTGCAGTATCTTTTCCTGTGGTCTCGTAGGAATAATTTGCATCAGTCCGTCTAGCACGTTGTCCTCCTTGGCAGCTTTTGCGTTTTTGAGTCTTCGGGTTTCATTGGTTTTTGTCTTTTCGAGTCTTTGGTTTTTTGTAATCATGTCATTGGGTTTTGCCCTTTTTTGTTAATTTAAAGAAAATTGAAATAACAAGGATAAGGAGCATGTAAGATCTCTTTTGCTGTGACACTTGATCAGGATAGATATTTCAAAATTGATATTACTCCTTAGATCTCGTGTGGGCATATGTCTTTTTTGTAATTTTTTATTTAATGTACAGGAACAGATTGTTTTTATTTTTTTATTTTTTAAAATCTATGGGAAAATTCAATCCCAAGTTGTTCAAGTTTGAAATCAATATCATAACTCAATTTAAAATTTGATTAAAGATATAATACTTGAATAGAATAAAATTAATTCATCTGATCTTCTTATAAAAAATACATCTTCAAATTTTAACTTAGGGCCTGAAAAAATAAATTCAAAACTTTTTGTATCAATAAATTACAATCCTTGGGATGTATAGGAACAGAGTATCTTCTTGGAAATACGAAATGAAGCCTTCTATTTTCTGGAAGCTTTAATTAATGACTATTCTAGGTCGATTTATTTTATTTTGATTTCTCTGGTATTCGGAAGGCGTGAAAAGGAAGCAATGGGGCCATAATCGTAAAACTGTGAAAAAGCTGAAATCAAGATACCAACACATGTTAATTACACAATTATTTGGATGATTGATTGTCTCTTTGTGACCCAAAATTCCAGGCTTTTTGATGTGATCATACCATTTGGTCTTTATGATATAAGTATTTGATTTTTTTTTTAAGAGTAAAAGACCTGCATATATCCATAAGATTAAAGATTTAAGATATAATGAAACGGGTGTATATATATTTTTTATAATCGGGGTATTTGAATTTGAATCAATTTATGTGTATTTTGATTAATCTTCGAGAGAAATTAGCATAATATCCTATTGTCACGATCCTACTTAAATCTCAGACATACTGAAAGAATAAAACTCAAAATCGTATATCAAATCACACAATCTTAAATTCATTACTATCAACTAAACTATCAGCGGATGGATTGGAATGGATATTTTAATTTTATAAATTTTAAAAATCCCTTCATATATTCTTGTTGTTTATTTGTTAATTGATTATTAAAATATATATTTTATTTTTAAGTTATAATAACCTTTTTAACTTTTATTAATAAATTCTATAAAAATACAAAAAATATTTTTTATTTTTATATTAATACAAGTTCAAAATTTATAGACATGATGAATTTAAAAAAATATTTTAAAAGAAAATATAAATTTTTATTGACATAAAAAAATAAAGATCAAAATAATAGTCATAAGACTAATAACTTAAAAATAGAATATCTTTTCTAATAACTAACCGTTAAAAATGTATTAAAATATTTTTAAAGTTTATAAAAATAAAATATTTATTTTACCAAATCTTAACCATGCAAGTATTTCCCCCCTTTTTAAATAAAACTTCTAATCTTCTCCTTTTTAAATAAAAGCCACTTTGGCTCATTTTAGGTACAGTAGAGTGTACAGATCATTGTCATAATCTCTTAATTGGGTTTGTCATAATTACTTGCACTAAGAAGGGGATTGTTTTAAAACTTTTATTTATTTATTTATTTATTTTTCCCTTACATTAGAAAATAATATTCTACGCATGCAAGCAAAGTTACCACTACATTTCAGCCTCTTCCTCCACATTGTTTCTGGTAGGGACATGTTAAAAAACAAAACATTCCATTTCTTCTTCCTTTTCTTTCTCCATGGTTTTCTTCCTTTAGCTTATTTCCTGCATTCCAAGGGACCCATTTGGAAGAAAAAGGAGGCAAGAAAGTTGAAGGAAATGGTTAGTAGTGGTGGTTAGATTCAAAAAAAAAAAAAAAAAATCCTTTCTATTGCTGAGGCTTGACCTTGCATTTTGTATTTGCAATGACATTCTTTATAACGAAGCAGCTGGCTCTTATCCACTTGTAGTGGCAAGTCTGATACAAAAGGGATAAAGGGTTTCATTTTCTTGTTTATGAACACCAGCAGCAGGCATATGGTTCTTTTTCTCTATTATTGTTTTTCCTTTTGGCACTGGCACCAACAATGTATTTGTACAGTACAATAACAATTAATTAACCCCTCAATTATTTTGTTTAGGAAAACCTCTTCTCATCTTCCCGTACAAATAGTTATTTAGGTCATTTAACAAGATTGAATATGCCAACTTTCATAAGGAATTTTAATATTTTATCCCATCCTTTTTGCTTCATGACATTACTAATTACATATCTCTTGTATATAATAAGCTAGAGAATCATCAATTGATTAAAAAGTGAAAAGTTCAAACTGGTAGAATAAGCAGATGACCCCTCTATTGTTAGAAGTTTAAATAAAAATAACTATCTTTGTTGATATTGTGTTATTGCTTATGTTATGAAGGTTCGTTTTCTGCGGCGATGAAGACTCCTGTTTTTCTGAGAGGAAGCTGGTTGATATTACTTTAATAAGAAAAAATAACAACACAATTATATATTCAAATGAAAAAAGTGATTAAAGATAAACGAATAAAAACAAAAGAAAGAAAATAATGTATACACGTATATATAATCCACTATTTGTCGCACATTGGAGCAATAATCATAGCTCTCATCCATGCTTGACCCCTCCTTCCCAATTTCCTTTTCTTTTATCTGGTCACTAGCTGTCATTTGTCCAAAAGCAATGCTCCGATTTTCTCTTTCAACGAGAAACAATTGAAAATCCTGTCAACAGCCGCCATACCATGGACCTGTTGATTAAGTATATTAGAAAATGAATTGCTGTTAATTTTAATTCATAATTATTATAAAAATGAAGTAGGAGTAGTTGGTAAATATTCCGAGATTGGGCAGTTTTAATTTCTCCGTCCCTGGGTTCTCACAATAAAGAGTAGCGAACACGTGATTTGAGTGTAAAAATTGGGCAAATGTAAACTGCCCAGAGGATTAATTAGATTTGCCAGAGACTAAATTACAAATTTCTATACAATTCTAGGTAATCAATATGTTAATATTGTAAAAGAAATAAATAGTAGCAAATATGTCCTTAACATATATTACTGTACCTAAGGATTCTATTCAACATTCAATATGATAATAGGGTCATTAAATCTTAGGAACCACTTGAGGATTAATTAGATTTGGAAAGGACTCAATCAAAGTGAATTGTTGACAATAGAAATAGGATTCTTGATAATCAAATGAGAAAAGGGTATTTGATTGGACAAGTCAACATCACATTTAGCAGGATTAAGTTGAACATAAAGAAAGTTTAATCCATGTTGCATCCTGAAATCGCAACAATTCTTGAATCAAATGGAAAATCATTGTCTCCACATGCACTGGTTCGTAATTAGATACTCATCTGCTTAGTTTTTGAGTATTTTTAATTGTTAAACATAGTAAACAAAGAATTTAGTGTCACGTATTGTTGAAACTAAAGCAACTTTCCAACATTTTTAAAACAACTTGGACAGGGAAAAGATATTGAAGTTGATGACGAATTGACAGGAGAACTTCCTTTATTTTATATATATTTTATTAACTAGCATAAGTTAAAATTAATATAATATTGTTGCTTTTCGAGTAGTATCCAATACAAGAGTCCATTAATTTTTCACTTAATTATTTCTTCCTGATGTTATATAGTGCGGTATTCAGTAGTCATTATTACTGCAATCTTAATTTCTTCTGAGATATTGTCGCATAAATCATGTCAACAATGTCGCTGTAACCTTTTTAGTTAATCAGTATGCACAAACGTCGGAAGAATTCAACTAAGAATATTTATTTTAGACGAAAAATATCTTCATGAATCATGAAGGTTAGAAGTAAATATATAGGAGAACGAACAATATCGATTTCATTATTAGATTTAGATCATTTGCATTTGCAAACATATGAATTCGCACCATGTCAATGTTGAATAAAATGAAGCACAAGAGAGATGTCATGTTTGCTTGTTTTCTTAGTATCAACGTAGTGGCAGTGACTGGAAATTACATTGCCGAATAAAAGGAATGGGTACCAGTTCTTACAAGCCGAACAAATAATGAAAATCTACAGCAATAAAAAAATAGTAGAAAGGTCAATGAGGGTATACAAGCCGATAAGGAATTTGACCAAAAAAATAAAAAGAAAAATTAGAAAAGAAAATTGAAAAGGAGTATGATGTGAGGCAGATACCTAACTTCTACTACATTAAATGCATTTCAAATTATTTGTATGTATGCATAGAAGGTCCACCAAAGTATTATTTGGTGCATAATGTTGGTTTAAATTGGGGGATTTCATCCATTTTTTTGGAGTGGTGGTGGTTCGGGAGACGTCGGTTTCTACAGGGTAAATTACCTGAAGATGCAAATAGCAATAAATTTTTTTTGAGATCCAACAAGACAAAATTTGCAATTCCTACTAAAAATTGTTTAATCCAACTGTACGGTACCAAGAAATCGCCCTGGATAATTACTCCCATTGGACGAGTTTTTTATTAATATTTGTGTATGAATAGCCACCTTAAAATTTTCTCAGTGAACAACTGCCTTTTCCTTTCAAATGAATGAGATTAATTTTGTGCACAAATCAATTATGTATGATTAATATTCGTTTTTGATTCATTAATTTCTAATATAGTGTTTTGAAAAAAAACAAACAGAAGTAACAAAATAACGTGTGATACCTATTCAGTATGCCACAGTGATAAGAAATCAAGTATAATTTTATAATATTTTTATTTTTAGGTGTATTTTATTTCAGGCACCTCGATTCAGTGATACCACCATTTTAGATATCTTTCAATTTAGAGATTCTATGATTTCAGATAAATTTCGTCTCAAGTATCCTTGATTCAGGAATGCTGCAGTCTCAGATAAGCTTCGCCCTAGGTAACCTGCTTCCCAAGAAAATCAGCATCATTGCAGGCATCTAAAAGTTGGATTTTATAATCATCCCCAGCTCAGGGATCAGAATGGTTTCCTAGAAAAATTGCCTCAGGTCATGAGTTCCCTAACTGCTAGCTCTCCGGCGATCTCTGACTAAAGTATCAATGGACATATACCCCACCTACTCAAAAATAGGAATGATTAATGACAACTAGCCCGTCAAAAGCACCCATCCTATCCTCTGATCATTTTTAGGTGATGGGACGGTGACGGGCCTGTAATGCAGGTAGATGTGACAGCATCATTTAAGGAAATCGGCTGCACACTGTCCCATGTCAGAAATCACATCCTTCTCATTCTCTAATGCCGAGTCATATCACTGTTCGAAAGAGGGGCACTATATAAACCAAACTTCTCCAACGGCAAAAGTGTGGATTATTTGGTTATGAAAAACGACTAGAGTTACACTTAGAGATTGGAAGAGATTGAGAGAGATCCGATAGCCTTATTTTCCACCAGTTTTCCCTTATTATCTCCGTTGGGTATTTTCTACACACTTTCTCCCTTTTCAGGCCATTTACCATTTTCTTCTTGTGGTTTTCATCGGGAACACATTCCCTTTTCTTCCACCATTTTTCTTACTTAGGTATCAGAGTTTCCTCGCCGAAAATTCCTCCTGACGTCACTCCGAGGTGTTTACTTTCTTTGTAGACTTAGGAGGTGAAGCTATGCCAAAAATCACATCTGCAGTTATTTTTCGATGTAGAAATTGTCGCTCAACGAACAGCCGCATTGCCCTCTCACCTCACTAGCTGAGTCATTTCACGTTGACTGTGACGAGGGTCTACGGACAATTCTTGCACCAACAGCTGGCACCATCTATGAGAATCAATAAAAAGCCATTGAAGCACCGTGCGTGGAGGAAGGACTACTCTTTGAAGTTTTTTGGGAAATCGTTTTTTGAAAATTTTCTTTAGGAAAAGTTTGAAATGGCCAAAAGAAGATAAGGCAAGGGAAATTCGCGTGAAAGTGCAGCCCAAGAAAGAAAAAAGGCCTCACCCAACCTCGAAGGACCCCTGCCTGAGAAGGAACGCACAAATGAGTTTATGGCCGGCATGGCTTGTGCACTGGGGGAACCATTGAAAATAAAACGTCAGTTATCCAGAGAACCAGTCGCCTCAGGACGAAAAAAGAGAAAAGTTGTGTGCCCTAAAAGGGCGAGAAATTCGAGCTTCTCGAGGCGGTCGTGAGGAGACGCTTCAGAACTTCGGACAAGTGCGTGGTAATGCATCCATACCCAAGTTAACAGCTCTACAAAAAGGAAAGGTTAGAGCAATTGAAGTATCAGCGGGTGAACCTGAAGTGCCTCAGAATATTCATTTTCCTCTTGTAATTTACGAAGGACAGAAGCATAGTAGATATGACAAAGGAGGGCATCACTAAGGGATGAACCTAGGGGTGGAAGATTACGATTTGGCACCAACCGATATAAGACTTTACCTCAACAGAAAGCGTGCCCAAGAAAAGAAAGTGACAACAATCACCAATGTGAAGGAGATAGAGGACTATATAAGGAGAGTGTTATTAGAAATGGGATCACAGAGCTCCCCAGCTCAGGGGAAGGAATCAGAAAGTGAGGGAGTCCTTGTTTTCGCCCCCACCTCTCTCTTGTCAAAGAGGATCCTATCGACGTGACTTTCCAGAAGATTTAAGATGCTTGAGTTAATCCTCTACTCTGGGAGGACCAACCCATCTTTCCATGTAAACTTATTCTGAGAGACAATGCTAATACAAGATTTGATTGAACTGCAAATGTACCGACAATTCTACTTGACTCTAGAAGGGCCAGCCAGATGTTGGTATAAGAGACTACCCTCTATTGGCATCCATAGTTTTGCACAACTGGTAACCCTCTTCGAAAAAGAATTTGATAAAATAGCGGCAACTAGACCTGTCAAACGGACCGGGCCGGCTCGGCTCAGCTTGGCCCACTGCGGACCGGCACTTAAACGGACCGAGCTGAGCCAGCCCACTTATTATGCGGACCAATATTTTGCTGGTCCTAACCCGACCCAGGAATTAACGAGCCTAAACGAGACGGCCCGCGGACCGACTTTAAAAATTTTTAATTTAAAAAAATATATAAAATACACTAATTACTAGTAAATACAATAT
>JAVXUL010000002.1:2905498-2928435 GCA_035590515.1 Trichilia minutiflora | reverse complement strand
TAGACTTATAAATTTATTTTGTCATCATTAAAAAGGGGGGAGATTGATAACTTTAATGTATTTTTGATGAATTAATGACATGATTAAATGGATAATTTCTATTGTTTTTTATAATGCCAAAATAAATAACAAGTAACAAAATTCATATATGTGGACATTAGAGTGTTTTTATTTCATAAATCAAGCATATATAAATCACTTGTTCTTTAGAAAGTGTATACGTTTTTGCAGGTGAGAAAAATGTGAAGAAAACTTCAAGGAAAGCTCACCAAGGCTCAAATGTATCGATACGTTGCTTAAACGTATCGATACGTTTAAGCTATAGTGCCAAAATTGAGCCCGAGTTCCGGAACCTTTCATCAAACGTATCGACACCTTTTGTTAAGCGCTCAAACGTTTCGGAACCTTGCCTTCAACATATCGATACCCTCGAAAGGATGATCAAACGTATCGATACCTCAGAGACATGCTCAAGCACCCTCTTCACAACGTGTTGATACCCTGAGATTTTCATCAAACGTGTCGACACCCTCATGACGGACATCTTCTCCTTCACGTCAAAGGGTTTCGATACAAAATTGGAAGTATTGATACCCTCAGGCAAAATTTCTTAAACGTATCGATACCTTGTGCCATCGTATCGACACCTTTGCAGAAATCAAGTCATAACGGCTAATTTCAGAGGCATTTAATGCCGCCATTAATGAAGGAAAATATGACCGTTGGGGAGAATTCATTGCAGATATATATACAACCATTTTTGAAGACAAAAAGGTTGTTTAAGAAAAAAAAAAGAACATTCTGATTAAGCCCTACACATTCTTCTGCAATCATTAATTTTGTTCTCTCGTCTTATTCTCTGTTATTTATTCTAGTGAGAGAAAGTGAGCATTTTTGTTTATCCACTCTTTTAGAGAGTTTAAAATTTAATTCTTGTGAATTAATCTGGGTTTCTCTTCACCCGAGTGTCAAAAAAGAAATTTATTTTGGGTTCCGCTTCATCTGATAAAAGAAAGTTGTATTTTGCGGTTGCCCTTCACCCATTTTAAAGAAGGAGTTGTATTGGGTTTCTCTTGACCTGTGAAATTAAGAAGTTAGTGATTCTCGGTGCGAGTAGATTCAACCGAGAAGAGTAGACGTAAATGCGTTGTCGAACCACTATAAAAATCTCTTGTGTCCATTTAATATTTACGCACATTGTTATCACTGTACTCAATTTCATTAAACTCATTAATTTTGTTTAAGTTAATTTTTTTTATTTTCAATTCACCCCCCTCTTGGATTGTGCCAACTGGGACTTCAGAGTTGGCTTTGATACCAATTGTAACACCTGATCCAAGTCAGGTCAATAATATTGTCTGTTTTGACCCAACCCTTGTGGCCTCACAGTTTTGTTCTTGCTAATAGGTTACATCGAGAACTTCCCAAGAGGACACACATCTTGGTACTGTTCTCGCCCAAGCACGCTCAACTGCGTAGTTCTTGGGAATAAATCACCACCCATCCTAAAAGGCTTTGTTGACAACTTGATTCCAACTCTACATATATAGCCTAGTAACTTTCTCTCTCATTTCGATATGGGATTCGATTCATCCCTGTCGTCCTAGAAAGTTGTCAGAAGCCACTCTTTGCTCAGGCTCCCTCGACCTCGACACCACTTCCCTCCCTCATCGGACCAAGATGTTACAGGCCCATCAGCTTTCGTCTGGTTCGTCCCCGAATCACCACTATCGTACTGGAGAAGAGTTGGCGCTGATATCAATTGTAACACCTGGTCCAAGTCTATCAACAATATTATCCGCTTTGACCCAACCCCTGGGGTCTCATGGTTTTGTTCTTGGTAATGGGTTATACCGAGAACTTTCTAAGAGGTTACCCATCTTGGTACTGCTCTCCTCCAAGTATGTTTAACTACGTAGTTCTTAAAAATAAATCACCACTCATTCCAAAAGGCCTTATTTACAACTTAATTCTAACTCTACATATATAGCCCAATAACTCTCTCTCATTCCGATATGGGATTCGGTTCATCCCTACCATCATAAAAACTTGCCAAAAACTGTTCCTTACTCAGGCTCTCTTGATCTCGGTATCACTTCCTACCCTCATCGGACCAGTATATTACAAATGTATCCTTTCATTCTTATCCTATCTTTTTTTCACCAAAACATTTTTCATGCTTACACTAATTTGTTGATGTGGTTGATTTGCTTCATGCATAACAAATTAAAGAAAAAATTTTAGTTTCTTTTAGCTAGAACAAGTATAGTAATCCATGCATCAAATCCAAATGGTAGAAGATAGATGTAGATGTACGTTGTTATCCATTACCAAAATGACACGAGCCATGGACTAATTTTTTTTTTCTTGTAAGGTGAGGTAAGCCTCGTAACTCAAGATATACATATAATTAAACTTTAGATAAGATTTCATCTAATAACAATTTATTAAATATTACATGGAATCTTGTAAAGATTAAATCTTCTTGTTTGTTGAACTGACATGATCAAGCTATACTTTGATTTATATAAAATAAAATAATAAATGGCTCTTTCACCAGAACTATGTAATAATCCAAAAATATCTGATACATACAGCAAGTCAAGAAAATTATAGGTCATAGGAGGCAACAAGCATGTTTGTATACAAACAGATAAAAGCATAAACTTTTAAGTCAGGGCAAATATAAGGAAACAACAGGAAAATGTTAATTTGCTCAAACTTAATTAACTCAGTATATCCGTGCTTTGATATTTAACCAAATGGTTAATATAATTAAGTACCCAATAATACTAATAGTATGTAAATTATATATGGTGTATGACCCCTTGCTATGGATAAAAATAAATAACCAAAAAGAAGGTCCAAGTGGGGGGCAATATGATTTTACAGACACGATTAAGACTAAACCCTCCACATATGTCGGCTTGAAAAAGGCTTCATTATAAAGATAAGAGGTTGAGTAGGCAAATAAATCCCAGAGAGATGCAGGCTTCTAATTTCTGGGACCCAATGAATTGTAATATTTAGTAATCAAACATCACCTTTACCCAATCTTTAATTGTACCAACATTGTTCATGAAAGCAAAAAGTTTTCTAGGGCTAAAGCCTAGAGAATTAAATTAAAGCCGAATAATTGATCAATTATCTTGTTTTTTTAATGATTTGTGGAATATACTGTTATACATTAATTTACCTTATTCTGTCACATCACTCACTTGCTACTTATCTTGCTAACAAAAGGAACATGAATATCTTGGCTATGCCTAAAAATTATTTAGGCTTGGGAGACATTGATTCGGCATATATGTTTGCCTCTTATGACCTATTCCAGAGAGATTTTGAAAGATAAGATTGCACTAAATCACAAATCTTTTTGGGTGGATTGGCTCACGATACTCATGACCTAATTGAAAAAGTCTATAAAATCAAAACTTCCTAGGAGTTAAAAAGGTTTAACTACTCTCCAAAGAACTTGCCTTTCTTAAAACAATTAAAAAGATTTAAAGAATTGTTCTCACCTTTACTGGTCTTATACTGTACCAATACTTTTTTCTCCTCTCTTTATTTTATTTAAGAAACTTTTTCTGAAACATAGGTAAAATAATTTTTCGCATATAATCTTTAACTTTTGTAATAAATGAAAAACAAGATGTGTCGCGTGTCTATGCAATTGGCTATAGCTAATGAATTGCCTTGTGTGGATAGTCGTACTCCTGAACCATCCAATTTTTTCAGAAAGTGTGATGAATAAGAAAGCAATGCAACTGTATTATTCATAAATCTACCACCAACATGAACACCAAGTTGCTTTCGTAAGGTTAGTTCAAGGGCTCACGTGAAATCTCCTTTTGGGCTCTGCTACTTCTGTGCCTCTCACTGTCCAGAAAGTACGTATACAGCACACAAGACACAGCAGCAGGGGTGTTAATTTTGGTCTCAGTTTTTAGTTTTGGCATGCTGCTTTTACTTTTGCTTTCCTTGAATCAATCAATGAATTGTTCCAAATTTCATGGTTTAATCATCATCATCAACCTCCAGAGTCCAGAACAACAAAAGAAAAGAAAACGAAAATTTCAGATTATTACCAGCCTTTTTTCTTGGAAGATCATGATTTTCCCATTCAAGGTACACTGTGCAGTAGCAAACATTCACGTTTGCACAAAAAAGTTTGAAGTTGAACCGGATTAATTATCGGTCCAACATCAACTTTTCAGCATGTACAAAAAGAAAAAGGAGTTGAGCAGTTGAAAGTGTAGAATGAATTGAAATTGTCCATTTCCATGGAGAAAGAGCACAAGGGCTCCACGTGAAAGATTAATATGTTCACTTTAACAAAAGGTGATTCATATGATAAAGTTTGGAATTTTGAGCACGATTATAGTTTCCATAATTATTGCTTTTCTACAGACTAGTTACCATTTAGTATGATAATTAAGACGTACATTGTTAATCAAAGGATCATACATCAAATATGCACAAAAAGAAGAAAAGAAATGAAAAATGAGAATAATTATAAAGCTCTTTGGAAGAGTGTACTTAATGGCTGCTGGTCAAGTGATTGACATTTATTGATTTAATGTTTGCTCAAAGGACAAAGGTTTAATTAAAAAATACAATGACCACAAATGCCCATATTCCCATCTTTGGTGGATTGGCAAAACAGTAATTAACCAAAAAAACCCAAAAGAGATGAGATTATAAGATCAATTTTATTAGCTTAATGATGTTTAAAAAGCGAAGTTAATTAATATTGATGAACGAAATCAAAGCCTAAGATAGCCGAAAGATAGGTGAAACTCTCGCTGCCGACAAATATAATTAAATTCTTCCAATAAATTACTTAAGGCCAGTGAGAATGTTTTAAATTAATCCAAAATTACTTGTAATGGGCACCAGGAGCATGAGACAATTCAAAACAACTCATTATATTTTAGAGAGAAAGGCAAGGGAGAAAAAGAGGGGAGACTTGCGGGGGAAAAGACAGGTCCATGCACGCAGCTATTGGGGTAGGCTATGTCAGCCAGAGTCAGTCGCCAATCCGCATTGGTCACTGCAACCACTTGTGCTCGTCCTGGCTCCCGGTTCGATGCATAGTCCATCCGTGGGGCTTTGCTAGGTACATTGCCAACACAAATACTTACTCCTATTATTCATTAGGGAAATCCAACTAATATTTTAATTTATAAATTAATTTAAGAAAATAAAAAAGAAATGAAAAATGAATCACCTTCCTTTTTTCTTTTTTTTTCAAGAAAAGAAAACAGTCTCAGATGAATCACTTAGACAGCCCTATAAAAAGCCTAACAGATGTATAGAAATCTTAAAGATGAAAAGTACATAGACCTTATCATAATACAAATTCTCTCGACCCGTTATTTTCCCCGACTTGCTTTCCGTTTCTCGCCCAGTATTTTCACTAAAACCTTCCTCTTTGGTCTTTCTTCGCGCTCAATACTTCTCTCGCTGAATATACACTTCTTTCCAGCCATCACTTTTGAAGTTTTTTGTTTTCTCTCCTACAATTTAATATCATTCCTCAGTCATGGATACTTTTGAATTTAACAGCATCAAAGCTGAGAAAGCCGAAGCTATGCGAAGGTATAATCGTAACAAAAGTTTAAAAAAATTACTTTTCTTTGTCGAAGTTTTTGCGGCTTTGGCTGTGCTCGCATGGTCTTCTTATACATACATGCCGGTCATCGCTGAAACGGCCAGTCAATTCCTCCGCCATTACATCGTCGTTTTGGCCAAACCATTGCACGTTTTCAGCATCATCAACGTTCTCATTATTTTCATCTCTGTTTTGTCCTCCCAAAAACTTACCAAACTGAATTTCTACGATGAGTACGTCACTGTCACTACCAACAACAGCGTCCCTCACCGGAGTTTTGCCTCCTCCACCACCGATCACTTTCCGATACCTGAAGATATAGTTATTGACAAACAAATTATTTGGGTGGATAATGCGGTTCATAGTTCTCCAGTTGGGAAAAATAGGGCCGGTGCTATTCCAGCGAAGGATTGTCAACCAAAGCGTACGGTTTCTCCAGTTCAACAGAAAAAGGTTGAAGAGATAACTGAGACTAAGAAGTTCAGGAGGACTCGATCAAAGAGACTTGACAAGGAGAACCATCGAGAGTTTGGTGGATCAGAGACTGCAATCCATCGTGAGGTGGCGTCCAGGAGATCCTGTGAGATGGATGATCTCAGCACTGATACTTTTAACGGGAAAGCTGAGAAAACCGAAGCTATGCGAAGTTATAATCGTCACAAAAGTTTCAAAAAATTATTTTTCTTTGTCGAAGTTTTTGCGGCTTTGGCTGTGCTCTCGTGGTCTTCTTATACATACATGCCGGTCATCGCTGAAATGGCCAGCAAACTCGTCCACCGTTACATCGTCGCTTTGGCCAAACCATTGTACGTTTTTAGTATCATCAACGTTCTCATTATTTTCATCTCTGTTTTGTCCCCCCAAGAACCTACCAAACTGAATTTCTACGGCGAGTACGTCACTGTCACTACCAACAACAGCGTCCTTCACCGGAGTTTTGCCTCCTCTGCCACCGATCACTCTCCGATACCTGAAGATGCAGTTATTGACAAACAAATTATTTGCGTGGGTAATGCGGTTCATAATTCTCCAGTTGGGAAAAATAGGATCGGTGCTATTCCAGCGAAGGATTATCAACCAAAGCGTACGGTTTCTCCAGTTCAACAGAAAAAGATCAGAGAGACGAAGAAGTGCAGGAGGACTCGATCAGAGAGACTTGACAAAGAGAACCATCGAGAGTTTCGTAGATCAGAGACTGTGATCCATCGTGACGTGGCCAGGAGATCCTGTGAGATGGATGATCTTAGCAGTGAAGAGCTCAAGATGAAAATAGAAACTTTCATTTCTTGCTTTCGAGAAAATTTGATTCGAGAAAACACACTTGATTCGAGAAGACAGTACGAGAAAACACACTTAACAGTGAAGAGTTCAAGAAGGAAACCTTGATTCGAGAAAACACACTTGATCCTAAGCCTGGAAAAAACACTGTGTGGCTATCACTTTGGCTTCTCGTAACTGAAGACAGTAGAAGTTAAAGAGAGATTAGGAAAATTTTAGGTTGGCCAAAAGTCTATCTTCGTTTTTACAGCGCTACTCCTGCTTTTTTTTTTTTTTTTTTGGTATGGTCGTAAAGTTCTTATGATCATGTGATGTACAGCGATATAATTCCCTGTTCAGAGGAATTATAGGAAAACCAAAATCCTTAATGGAATTTATGTTTTTCAATTTATTTTCTCATTTATTTCCGTCGTTAATTATATGAGTTCGTGTTTGTTGATTTTCAATTCTGATATTTTTGTGAGTAATTTCTGGTACTGATTTGAGTTGACTGAAGATTGATTCATTGATCGCGCATGTGGGTTTGCCTTTGCAGGATCTTTTGCTTTGGTAATGTAGGAACAACTTAAGCAGGTTTTGCGTTTTTCAGTCTTTGGTTGTCTTCATTTCATTGGCTTTCATTGATACTACTACTTAGCTCTCGTGTTGGCATGTCTTCTCTATAGTTTTCTATTTAATGTATAGGAACACAGTATCTTCTTAGGAGCATGAAATGAAACCTTCTATTTTCTGAAGCCTTTAACTATTCTAGGTCGTTTTACTTTATTTTGATCTCTCTATTATTCGGAAGGCAGCAATCGGTTCATAACACAGCAACATATTTATTACACAATTATTTGGATGATTGATTGTCTCTTTGTGACCCAAAATTCCTGGCTTTTTTATGTGATAATACTATCTTGCCTTTAATAATGTAATAAGGATTTGATTATTGTAACCGAACTTTGTCCTAAAAAGCTACTTTTGCTTACTATACTCTAGAATTTTAGGCTTGCATAGAGGAATTAGTATCTTTGTCATAATCTCTTAACTGGGTTTGTCATAATTATCTACACTAAGAAGTGCGTTGTTTCAGAAACTTTTAGTATTATTTTTTTCTTAAATTAGATAAATAATATTCTACGCATGCAAGCAAAGTTACCGCTACCGTTTCTGCCTCCTCCACATTGTCTCTGGTAGGGACATGTTAAAAAACAAAACATTCCATTTCTTCTTCCGTTTCTCTCTCCACGGTTTTCTTCCTTCAGCTTATTTTCAACATTTCAAAGGGACCCATTTGGAAAAAAATGGAGGCAAGAAAGGTTAAGGGAATGGCTAGAAAAAAATCCTTTCTATTGCTGGGGCTTAACCTTGTATTTTGACCTTCTTTCTAACGAAGCAGCTTGCTCTTATCCACTGGTGGTGGCAAGTCTCATACAAAAGGGATAAAGGTTTTCCTTCTCTTGTGTATGATCACCAGCAGAAAGCATATAGTTTTTTTTCTATTTTGTTGTTTCTCCTTGTGCCTTTTGGCACTAGCACGAACAATATATTTCTACATTACAATAACAATTAGCCCCTCAGTTATTTTGTTTAGGATAACCTCTTCTCATCTTTCCGTACAAATAGTTCTTTAGGTCATGTAATAAGATTGAATGTGCCAACTTTCATCAGGGGTTTAATATTTTATCCCATTCTTTCGTTTCATCATACTATTAATTACATAGCTCTTGTATATAATAAGAAAATCATCAATTGATTAAAAAGTGAAAAGAGCATCCAACACAACATTCAAACCGTGAGAATAAGCAGATGACTCCCCTTTTGTTTCAAGGTCAAATTAAAACAACTATCTTTGTCGATATTGTATTCCTTATGTTATGAAGTTTCTTAAAATAAAAGGTTTGGTTTATGTGGTGATGAAGACACCTGTTTTTCTTATAGGAATCTGGTTGGTATTACTTTAATAAAGAGTAATAATAACACAATTATATATTCAAATGAAAAAAAAAATGATTAAACATAAACGAATAAAAACAAAAGAAAGAATAATATATAGAAAAATAATACACTCTTTGTTACTTATTGGAGCAATAATCATATGGCTATCATCCATGCTTGACCCTCTTTCTCAAATCCCTTTTCTTTTATCTGCTCACTGGCTGTCCCCGATTTTCTCTTTCAGCCAGAAACAATTGCAATTCCAGTCAACCATTGTCATACCATGGACCTGTTAATTAAAGAATATTGGAAATGGAATTGCTGTTAATTTTAATTCATAATTATTATAAAAATGAAATACGAGTAGTTGATGAATATTCCGAGATTGGGCAGTTCTAATTTCTATAGCTATGGGTTTTCACAATCAAGAGTAGAAATCACTTGATTTAAGTATAAAAATTGGGCAAAATTACAAGAACAAAAACTGCTTAATTTAAACCATACAAATTCAGACAAAATTTTAGTAGTAATTATACAAATTTCTATACAGCTCTAGGTAATTAATAGGTTAATATTGTAAAAATGACTGTACTAGGATTCTCTCCAATACGTCAATAGATATATGATAATAAGGTCATTTAATCTTATGAACCACTAGAGTGTTATTCTGTTAGATTTGCGAAAGACTAGATTACTGTGAGTTGTTGACAATAGAAATAGGATTCTTGATAATCGAGTAACAAAAGGGTATTTTATTGGATAAGTCAACATCACATTTTAGTAGATTAAGTTGAACATAAAGAAAATTTAATCAATGTTGCATCCTGAAATCGCAATAAATCTTAAGTCAAATGGAAAATCATTTTCCCCACATGCACTTGTTCGTAATTAGACACTAATCTGCTTCATATTTGAGTATTTTTAATTATTAAACATATTAAACAAAGCATTTGGTGTCACGGGCTGTTAAAGCAACTTTTCGACATTTTTAAAACAAGTTGAACAGGGAAAAGGATACCAACGTTGTCACAGATATTGAAGATGATGATGAAATGATAGGAGAACTTCCTTTATAATATAATATAATATAATATAATATAATATAACATAACATTGTTGCTTTTCGAGAAGTATCTAATCTAAGGGTTCATTAATTTTTCTTTAATTATTTTTAGTTAATAAGTGTATACAAACTATGTAAATTTATTTTAGACGAGAACTATCTTCATGAAGTGAAGCTTAAAAATAAATATATAAGAGAACAAACAATATCCATTTGATTATTAGATTCAGACCATTTGCATTTGCAAACAGGAGAACTCACATCATGTAAATGGTCAATAAAACGAAGCACAAGAGAGATAAATAATGAACCCAGTTAACTGCATCACCAAAATAGTAGAAAGGTCGATGAGGATATACAAGCCGATAATGAATTTGACCAAAGAATAAAAATTAGAAAAGAAAATTTTAAAAAAATAGTACGATGTGGGGCAGATATCTAACTTCTACTACATTATATGGACTTCAAATTATTTGTATGGTATGCATAGAAAGTCCACCAAAGTATTAATTATATGGTGTAGAATATTGGTTTAAATTGGGGGATTTTCATCCATTTTTGGGTGGGGTGGTTGTTCGGGAGACGTTGGTTTCTACGGTATAAATTGCCTGAAGACGTTGGATGGCAATTAGCAATATTAAAATATTTTTGAGATCAAACAAGACAACATTTGCAATTACTGCTAAAAAGTTGCATGATCTGACTGCATGGCACCAAGGAGTCAGTCTTCTTAATCTTTGTGGAATAGCCATCTTAGATTTTTCCCAATGAACATGTCTTTCCTTCACATTAATGGTTATGTATGATTGATATTCATTTTTTATTCATTAATTTCTAATATATAGAATAGTCAGCTGTTCAACCATACTAAATAAGGAAGACATACACACGTAAATTAAAGGTTTAGAGCTAGAATTGGTATACTTGTCGTTTTTCTTTGATGTCTTTGTACAAAAATACAAGGTGCGAGGCAAATTTATATTGTTTGTTTTGGTTCTTAATTACAAGTCATAATAATTTCTCTCTCTAAGGATATTTGTGGACATAGTTAAGATTAGATTCTATCTTGGATACAAATTATATATGTAAAGGTAAACATGTTTTGAAATTTTCTTATATTTGAAATTTCAATATACAATCTAAGAGGGATGTATTGGACTTCTAAAAATTCTAAGATAATTAATGAATATTTTTAATAATCTCAAGTATTTAATTCACCACAAATAAATTAAGTTAATATTAGGGAATTATACTAACTAATTTTTACAAGTCACAAAAATAACAACAACACAATTATATTTTAAATAAATAATTACAAATTAAGAAAAATAAGAAAAAAGAGGAAATTAACAAAAAAAATTTATAGTTGTTCGGACAATCTTGCCTATATCCACTTCTTTAAATTTTACTTAATAATTTTTATGAGTTAAAACCTTTCAAATCAAAGATTCTTCTTTATAATCAGAGATTTTATAGACTACTCTTTAAATCTTAATAATCGAAAATTTTATAAATTTATTTTCAAACCTTTATGAGTGTTTTTATACAAATCATAATTCTTGGATCCAAGCAAAAAAAACACTGATCTCTTGCCTTTATACATTTGACTGGTAAAAATAAAATAATGAAATACCATTTATAAATTTTTGTTGCAAAGAGATTAAAATAAATAAAGTGATAGGATTTATAATTTTTGATTTTTGATAATTTGTAAGTTCAAATACATTTTTGAACTTAAATAATATGAAATATGATGTTTTGGTTCATGTTCTCTCTTTAAAAATTGAGAAAAATAACTCTTTTATTATTAAAATTGAAGATATAACTATTAAATACATAAAAAATAATAATTATAAATCAAAATCTCAGTAATTCGATCGACTGAATTGAACGATTTATTTAGTTGAATTTAGATAAATTTTTTGTCAAAAAATATATAAAATTTTGTTTGAATAAATAAAAAAAATTCGTTTGACTGATATTGTTATGATAGTATAGCACACGATAGTAATTTTGTAAAAAGACATTTTAGTTCCAAATTTATAAGTTAAAAAATATGATAATTAAATTAAAATTTTGTAATTGTGAAATTAATATATTTTGATTTATGAAAAATATTTTAACTCATATAAAAAAAATATTTTTAAGTTTAACTAAATTATCAAAAATATAATCACACACGAATATATTTAAAATTTTACAATAAGATACCATGCATTTGTGTCTTGATTTTTTAAATTCTCGTATTGTTCTTGAAACCTTAATCTTTTAAAACTCTCGAAATACTTTTCTTAAATTTGGTTAAATTAATGATTTCATTATTATCAAAATATAAATTTAAATGACACCAAAATCAACAATATTATTAAGATCGGAAATGAAATTGCTATTAATTTCATAGTTGTTTTTATCTGAAAGACTACAAAGATTCTTTGCTTATACCACCGAAAAGTAGGAATATATATATGATTTAAATAGAAAATATATATAGATGACCGTAGATTGGTGGATGAAATGATTAACTCATATATGTAAATCTTCAATCTTGTTAGTAACAGTGCGACTGTTTAATTATACAAATACAAATCAAATGCTGTTGAATTTTGTAAATAAAAAACACCCGACTGCTTTTGATCTTAGCATGCTTATGATCTCATTCAAAGAAAGTCCAGACCAAACTAGATAAATTGACAGGTGAGAATTAGGTAAAAACTAATCTGCTCAACTCTAACCTCAACTACCCAATAATCGAAGCATAGAAAACCCCTGATCATCGTCATCGATTCATTAATCTTGAACAGAACAAATCCTTCTTATTATTTATTTAATTAGCTGTGGTGCAATTTAATTTTTGTTTATGCATCATCCTCCGCTATAGGTGTCATATGAATCGGACAAATTAGTCCGGCACGAAAATTTGGTGCTCAGTAACGTTTAATTTTTAGATTAGTCACCGTTGCTTTTAATGGAAGGGGGACAATTGGATAAAATATGACGTGGTTTTAACATTACCCAAATCTGAAAACATCGTTCATAACGTAGTCCGATTTTATGGGCTCCATATTTTGTGGTTATTGTTCAAGTTGGATTAGGCTTGGGTTGGATACGTCAAAGTGATATACAAACTATGGCTACGGTGGTTAACGGTAACTGAAAATGGAACCTTTTGAGACAATCCGATCATGGATTCTCCAATATCATGGTATTGAAACAAATGAATCCCACTGACATTCCACGTGGGCATGAGTATAACTATGGCTCTGTTTTAGGAATTCCAGCTAGCTATCTTTCTTCTTAAATTTGAAAATTACTCTCAAGATGAAACAGATCGCTCAAGAGCCAGCAAGCACAAACATAACATGGCTTAGAAATTAATTAAATTAAAAATTCTAACTCAATGGAAATAATCCAACATCCAATTATGGCGCACACATGTTGTACACACACACAGAGACACTATGGACCAATGTTTTTTTATTGTTTTTGTGATGGAATGACTCTAAGTTGACGTATTTTGTTTTGTTCTTTGCCTAGTAATCCTCCACTAATTTAGCATACCTTTGAAATAAATCATCCATTATATTCTTCGCCATGGGATGCTCAAGCATTGATTCCACCACTGCTCTTATAGCGTTAACGACTCGATGTCCTCTTGATAGTTCTAAGAATGATGTCTTATTCCTATCATCTTCAACACCACCATACCAAGCAATTTCAAAAGCTAATGAATCTTCCATTTGGATCTCTAAATTTGCTTCTTCAGGGCATGGAGCATAGTAAGGAGCGTTGAAAGAATCAATCTTTTCCTCTTCAATAAGATCCTACAAAACACTATATTCTCAAGTAGTTGGAACCATGGAAAAGTAATTTCATTGTGATCCCTAACCCTTTTGTAAAAATACGTGTTGCATTACTTTAACTAGTCTCATAACAAATTTTACATGGAACATAAAAGTTGTTCATGTCATGTAGCATAAAAGTTATAAAAAAGTAAACTTTGATGCCAAATTTATAATTCAAATGTAAAAATATAAATTTACATGGATAAAAAGATAAGCATTATAAATATTGATTTTAAGATATTTAATGTAAAAATATACATAAATAAAATAAAAAATAAAAAAACTGCTAGGTCATATATAACTTTTTTAATTGTTTGTAAGGGATAAGTCTCTGATGATGTTGGCATCGGTTGTATTTCTTTTCAAATCGATTCTTGTAACCCGTTAAGAACTTATTCTTGTGCTTTTATTTAATGTTACTTAATATTTAAAGGCCTGTTTACTGATGTCTTATTAAAAAAAAAAAAGTAAAAGAAAAAGCAAACTTAATTATTAATACCCATTTATAAAAAAATATATATTTGGGCTTTTAGTTTGGACTTTCAAGCCCAAATCTCAACAGCAAAGGAAATGGGTGTGGGATAATCGTTGTCGGAGAAGCCTTTCAAGACTCTTGTGTAGACTGTCGCTGTCATTATCGAACCTTTTTCATGCATGTGTGTTGGGAAAGAAAATGATAAAATCCACCTCCGCTACGAAATCATAACGTCTTTCTTAAGATGTACCGTGCGAGATATTGAGCTGATATTTTGACTTTTAATGACGCGTTAATTCCTTTATATTGTACAACACCTAATAGCATAGAAGACAAAGATTCCCACTGAAAATGTTCCAAACTTGCTTTTGTACATTTTAAGCTCACCAGCAAATGAGCTGAGCATGCCAATTGTCTGTCACTTTCCTAATTGATGCAGAGAAATCCTAACAATAGTTTAATTTACACATTCTATTCCCTGTGTCTTCTGTTTTTATCGGAAGCGGCAGAAGTGAAATCGATTGTTCAAAGCAAAGAATTCTCTTCGCATTTGATTTTGATTCGAATCGCTCGATACGATCTAGTGCTTCTGATCAGAGCTGCAACTTATTATACGAGAATCTTCGTTCAGGTAAGAACATAGATATTTCAAATTTAAACGACTAATTCAGTTCTGTTTAGGTTTAATAGTTTTTTGTTTTTTTTTTGAGATAAGAAACTTTATATGACGGTGAGATGGATCATGGACAGTGAACAAAAATGGACGTCGTTTTAGACCGAAAAGACGCTGCTGATTGGGACTACAGAGGTGAAGGAGCTGTTAATCTTGTTCTCGGCTACGCAGGTTCCTCTCCAGTTTTTGTAAGTTCTTTAAACTTGAATTCCTTAATTTTAAGCATAATGAAACGTTTTAATCGTACGACAACAAAATTATAAAGTGAAGTGACTCTGTAATTGTGAAATTGGAGCTTATTATAACTTTTTGAAATTTTTGTGTGTATATAATAAGGTTGGGAAACTAATGCGATTACAAAAGGTACCAAGGAACAAGAAGACGAAAGAGACCTTGATGCAGTGTGTAAATGGTGGCTTAATCTTCGGAAAGCACGAGAAGCTATTGTGGAGAGACAATGAAGAGCTAGTATCGTCTTGTAGCAGAGAAATGGTTGAGCGAATATATGTGGAGCAAATCATTGGCCCATTGTTAGGTCCCAAATACATTGATGTTGGAGTACGTTGCTTTACTTGTTACCTTTTTAAATTTTGGTGACGAAAATTTTTCTAGCATTTTATGATTTGGTGGTAATTTATTGGGAGTTATGTCATTAAGTTCACGTTTGGGAAGTGCTCTGTGGCTTTGAAGTCACAAATGCGGTGACATGGAATCAATAAATGCAAGTATAAGTGTAAAAGTGAGCGATCTCTAGGAAAAGTTGCAGTTTAAGTAAAAGGACAACAGTAACAAACATACTTTAAGTAATCAATTTAACTTGCTTATATATTACAACCATGGGGAGGCATTGCTTTGTACTCAATTCCTAGCAAAGTTATTTTGTGAACTGTTCTTTATTAGTGTATTGAAGCAACCATTCTGATATTGCTCTTATAACATACTGGGCTCTTTTTCTTGTTATGTTGGGAGGATTTTATTGTATATACTCTTGGAGTTTAAATTATTTGTGAAAAATTTTAATGCAGTTTGTTACTTGAATACTTTATTATTATGTTGGATATATGTTGGGAAAGTCCACTTGTGTATTCATTCATTAATATCTAATGTGTTTGTTAGTTATCAACATGAAGTTGTTGTAGGAAATGGTGGACATGGTGGACTTATATTTGATAAAATGCTTGGTGACTGTTACATGTGATTATGATTCATTTGCTTTCTTCTCATCAAACTTGGCAGAAACGTGTCCCTGTAACTGGGGAGTTTCTTGACTGTGTCCGAAAGAATGTTACAGGCCAGCGTCCTGCTTGGCGGGTCGATGCTGCTGATGTTGATGTACATCGTGATTCTGTGCTTCTATTGTCTGATCATGCACTTTTCTCTCAAGGTAATTGCATCTCTTGATTTGTATTTGATTCAAACAGTGATTGCAAAGTGTTATAATGGTAGTTCACTTTCTTCATTTCAGGTATTCTCAAAGGGGAACCCTGCATAGCTGTTGAAATAAAGGTGTGTATTTATTTAATTTTGCTCTCATATTGTTTATCTTATTGTTGTATGAACCATATCTTTTTCTTTAAACATAATATCACATTCCTAATCTTTTGTTGTCTATATGTTTCTGTAAACTAGCCCAAATGTGGATTTCTCCCAAATTCAAGATTCATAGCTGAAGAAAATGCCATTAAAAGGAGTGTAACTCGTTTTAAAATGCATCAAGCCCTGAAGTTGTGTAAGCAGGAGGTCATTTTCTTCTCATGAGTGAATTTCTTTTGAGTCTTAAGTTAGTACAAGCTGTCTTTTGTATTATACACTTTGATTTGCTTAGATGATATGGCTCTATGGAAGCTTCATTCTCGTCACTTACAATATTGTGTCAAGCCATCTAAGTTTAATGTTCAATTTTCACTTCTCATCTTGATTGATTCCAAATTACTTAACAGATATCAGAACTAAGTGAATATGATCCGCTGGACCTGTTCTCTAGGTCCAAAGAAAGAATTTTCAAAGCTATCAAGGCTCTCTGTATCACTCCTCAGAACAATTTCCGTGTATTCTTGAATGGTTCTCTTATATTTGGGGGCTTGGGTGGTGGAACTTGCAAAACTAGTTTTTCAGTAGGAGAAGCATTTGAAAATGCGCTCAAGGGTGTTATTCAAGCAGATAATGGCCTGCGTACAAACAGTTTCATTCAGCTTGTTGCTGAGACAGTTTATCAAGCTGGAGTTCTGGATAAGCTTCTTGAAGTTCAGAGGCTTGATAAATTTGACATTGAGGGGGCAATTCATGCATATTATAACATAGTTTCTCAGCCTTGCAAGGCTTGCGAAGAATTAGATGAAGAGAAAGTATGCTTGTATACCTCTTTGCATTCCATTTCTTTGGATGAAAGCTTGAAGATAGTGAAGGATTATTTGATAGCTACAACTGCAAAAGATTGTAGTTTGATGATTTCTTTTAAACCAAAGGGCAAAGATGTTTCAGGATCTTATAATACGGTTTACTTAGATTCAACAAACCAAGATTTTGATTACAAGGTAACTGTCCCTTTACTTTACATTGTGCATTCCGTTTTTTTATTGCAATAAATTACAGCTGCTGAGTTCTTTAAATTTCTCTGAGATTAGTATATTTACTAAATTTTTCTTAGATGAAGTTTTATTCCTACATTGCTCGGCGTACTTTTTTGTGTGATTTTGAGATTTTTTTGGAATTTCCTAGGTACACTTTATTGACCTGGATTTAAGACTGTCAAGGAAAATGGAGGAGTATTATGCAAAAGACAAGAATATAGCAAGCTGTTACATGCAGATGGTAAATACTGAGCATGGAGTAACTAAAGCTATAAACATGAATTCTTGTGAAAATACAAATTGACAGACAATGTGGAGCCTAGGAAGCTACCTTTTGCTAAGAAATTGTTTTGGTAAGTGTTGGCAGTTCGCTGAAAAATGTTCATCCATGAGTTTTTTATCTGATGCTTGTAAGAATATCTATGTGGCTATGTTTTTCTCACCTTTTTGTTGGCTATTTTTGGGAAAAGGATGTTCAGATACCTAAAGTTTGGTCAAAAGAATATTTTAAACCCTAAGTCAAAAATACCCATTTCCCCCTATCTATCTATGATTTTCCTATTTTAGACATTTTTTGATGCTTCGTTGTGAAAATTAATACTATCATCATGCAGATCACGGAATTTAGAATCTGATGGTACTAATGAAAACTAAATTAGTTGCACCAAAAAAATCTAAAATAGGAAAATAGAGGTGAAAATGGGTATTTCTTGACTTAGTGGGATTAATTGTCATTTTGACCAAACTTAGGGGGTCTAAATATCTTTTACTCTAAATGTATTGCTTTCTTGACAATATTCATTTTTGTCATGGCTCAATGTAATTCAAGAAATCAACAAAGATCGGAAAAACAACAATTGAAATAGGTTTAGTGTAAAGCTAAAACAGGAAAATAGGGTTTTTAGACGTGAAATTAGAAAATAAAAATAAATTCATAACGACGGTCATTGAAAATCAATCTCAAAATCCTATTTATACTAGGGTGATAATACTTTTTAATTCTAATCTTTGATTATATTATTAATAAATCTAATATGAATTACCCAAATTTATTAAAAGGTCACATGTTAGTTACGTAACTTATGAAAAAAGACAAACAATTAAAAAAATTGCTACAGTAACCCATAAATAGTAATTTCATGCATGGTAATTATGCTTCTGCATCATGTAACCTCTCTACTTCTGTAGCATCTAAAATCTGACAATTGAATCAGTGATTTTAGCTTTTGCATATAGGTTTCAGTGCAATAAAAAATTTAAGTGGTTCTTAAGATTGATAAATTCCCTTTCTATGGTCTATTGAAATTATGCATCATCAACTGCAGTGGAATTTGCTTTGATTGTATCTATGATTTTGTCGGCCCTTTACACTTGATGTTCATAGAATGAGTTACAATGTATATTGTGTTACTCCGTAAATCAAAAATAAAAATCGAAAGCCATATGTTTTGTTCTTTGTACTTCATCAGTTATTCTATCTCAGCTTACAATTATATAACCTTCTCAACCGCATTAAGTAGAATTTTTTCTTTAGGCATTAACGTCTGGAAATTATCTATACTTTATTTCTGTTACCCCTTGTGGGCATTGCACTTGGATATTGCCTTTGTATCACCATTGATTTTTAAGTTTTCCTTGAAAAGCTTACACAATTACAGAAAAACATGATTATTCATGTTTGAGTACAATAATGCATTTGCATGCAAGCATACACTGTTGCATAGATGTGGCTTTTTTCTCTACTCATCACATGCCAATTGGTTTCCAATGGAGATTGACTCAGTTGTTCTATCTCATTTCATATAGATTGGGGCTTAATGAGGGAGAAGGGTAGAAAGTGACAGAACACAGTATTGGGGCCTATATGGAAAGCAATATACCAACTACTTCTGTGCCATTTCATCCCAATAGCATGTGGCCAATTAATTCTTACAGCAGTGTAACAGTCCTTTGAGAATACTTGTACTCTAATCTTTGGGAAGTTGCTACTACTTCACTGTGTAAAAAATACGTTGTCTCATTTTTATTGTGTGAAAAATACATTGTATCATAAGTATTGTGTGAAAAATACATTGTATCATTTTTATTTTTGTTTTATCTCTCAACTACAAAGCCAAAGGGAAAAACCAACTTTCCTTTATGATGTTTAAGACTTCATTTTTCAAATGATTACGCATTGAGAAACTTTTGATTCAAAGGCCTCTCAGATTGCTGGGAAGAATTGATTGTTCAGATTATCTATACCTCAAGTCAGAGTTCTGAGATACTATAAACGGAATATCTGATTTTAATTGAATTGTGCAACCCTACTTGGTGAGTCATGGTCAACAGTCACTTCATCCATAACCCATGAAGTAGCACTCTGAAGATTTGGCCTCTTGGTGACAATTCTAATCTTTCCTTGAGGACCCTGTATTGGTGGCAAAATTAGCTGAGGGATAACTTGTATTATTTTTTTGGTTACATGCTGAGTAAAGAGCATCTACTCATGTTTCTCTCACCGGTGTGGCAATTTGTTTATTCTTGTCCATGATCCCAACAAGGGAATTTAACCATTTTAATTATTTGATTTTATCTAATTGTATTTGCTTAATCAGTTAATTGATGAGGACTTAATGTGTGAAGTTGCCTGTACGGCATGCCTTACTTTGGTTTCTGTTTCAGTTATATTGTAAATTGTAAAGCAGTAGATCTTTTTTTCCAATATTAATTATACATCATTGTTTTTTTCTTAGTTGCATAAAGAAAATGAGTTTCTACCATGGCCTGGGTTTTCAATTGTAATTTCCAAGTTCAGGTTCATAATATCATCGTCTAATTCCCCCCTTACGAACATATTATTTTGCAGAATCAGTTGAGCCTGAGGCAGGATCACACTGTCAGATTAGGAGTTGTGGCCAATATGAAGGCTTTGTGTTCCATGGTTGAGCAGTGTTGGTGTTTTGATCAGCCCAGTTGAACAATCCCAAGGTGCAATATGTTGGCAGTAGCTCATCTGTACAATGGGCTTCTGACTTGTTAAAGGTCTCTCTCTCTCTCTCTCTCTCTCTCTCTCTCTCTCTCTCTCTCTCTCTGTTTAGTACGGCCAAAAAATGAATTTAATAGGCTGCAGAGGTGGGTCAAATTTTGCTTGATGCATGTTGTGCAGGGACCCTTTTGTACTTGTTTTTGGAGTCTAGAAATTACCCGGCCTATTGGTTTGAGAATTGAGATTGTTCTGAGTGACTGTTATACGTTAGACATGGTTTTCATTTTAGCTTTGGTACGTTTGTGTAAATTCTGCATTGAATGCATATGGGAGGTCATAGGTGATGCAGTCAAGAACTTTCTGACTAGCATTTACTTGTCATCAACTAACAGTTGTTCCATTTAGCGATCAACCAAACTTCTATCCAAAAATGTAAGGAAAACTATGGCCAATATTTCCAATTAAATAAGCAAAGAAGTTGAGATAGAATAATTTATATATAGCAACTTTGAACCTATTCATATTTTCTGTGCTAGCTTGTCTTTGCGCAATATTATATAATTGTAGTTGGTTGAATTCTTGGACATAAATCATGTCGAAGGTTCCATTTCTGCCTGGATCTCTTATAATTCTTAACTACCTTCTGTTTATATCATGTTCTACATGCAGCATATTTGATGTACGACTTACAATTGTTCTGAGCCAATCTTTACCCCCACTGACACTCTGCAGTACTGTTTCTGATCTACTGATGCATGAGAATTTTAATTGTCTGAGCGTAGAGACTGTATAGATGAATCTGACTCTTTTTCTATTGTGCAGAAAACAATTGTATTAGTGGAACTACTCTGCTCGACATGCAGGCAGAAGTTAATGAAGTTAGTTGCAAAAGTAGAAGGTATAACTTCTATTGTCATCGACCCATCCAAGAATACAGTGACATTGATTGGCGAAGCTGATACTGTGAAGATCATTAAAAATGTTAGAGAATTCAGGAAATCTGCGGCAATCTTGAGTATAGGGCCTCCCAAAGAAGAGGAGAAAGGAAAGAAAGATGTCATCCCTGTTACTCGAAGGACATGTCAAAGATGTGATGTTTGGTATGTTATTGGAGAAGATGCTTACAATTACTGTTCCATTATGTAACAAAACCAGTCATGTCTTGTTATTATCTGTATGATTAGTTCTTTCCCATTTCATGCATTTCAAATAATTTATTGATGTTGAGCAAATTTGTTGTCCCCATTTCCTGTTAATACTAGTGAATTCCAGGTAAGTTCTTTTGAGTCTGTTTTTGTTACTTTTACAATTTGTTCTTATTTTCTTGAGGGGGGGGGGGGGGGGGGGGGTTCTGCTTATCTGTGAAGCCTGAGCTGTATTGCACTGCTTTTATTTTAGCTTAATAAATTTTGGATCCTTTTAGTCCTCTTCTGTAGTTCAAAGAGTATAGAGGAATAATTTTTGACAAGAAAGAATGATTAGGTTTAATTATCATTAGTTTTCTCTTAATCCTGTAAATCTATTTGGGAAATGAATTACGTCTGTTGATAATGATTGATGGTGTGTCAACACGTAAACTTAAATCTTAAATTGCATCCTGATTTCCGACAATTGATATGTTGCTTTATGGGATATATAAGATGTTATTAATATGTAATGAATTACATATCTATCAATGTGAAAGTTGATTGGAATATTTTATAGGAAAAAGACTTTACGGAGATATTAGAATACCTAATTTCTTTTTGAACCCTCCAGGAATGCAATTATCTTTTTCAAACCGCAAAGTATATAATAGTACAATAATTTGTTTGAGGGATAGGTTTATTTTATGAAAATGAAGTTTACATTCCCACACAGACATAGCCTTTAACCTTTGTTTTATTTTATTGTGTGTGTTAATAAAAAAATGGAATGCATATTATTATTAGTACAGTATGGTATGGTATGGTCCGAAGAATTTGCATTCGTACTGGACAAATTCCACCCCTATGTAACAGAATCATTAAAGGAAAATATTGGTAAAAAATTTACAGGAAATCGAAGCTCAAGTGTAGATCATATAGTTGCTTAGCTTAAAAGGGTGTATAAAATGATCAATATCACAATAAGCAATTCTTTTATTTATTTATTTTTTAAAAATTTTTTTTGAAAGAAAACAACAAAAGCAGAGAAATTTCATCTGAATTACATTTATTTAAACTGTATCTTTCTGTTTAATTTTAATTTTCTTAATATCTTCTCTTTAAAAGAGTAGAAAATCCTATATAACATAATTAAAAATAAAAATTCTCAACAGAGTATTCACAGGCAACCGTTGCTACTTTTACTTTGAGAGTGGGCATCATCGGTCGCTGGTTCTTTGAGTAACACGTGTGATACTCTCTAATCCTTTCCGCACCTTAATTGAAAGAAACAGAAGGTTATTATTTTTAATTTTTTTACTGCATTTGCCACCGTTCATTTTACTACCTGTTGAATTTACCCACTGCCTTTTATTTTAACTCAATCAAAATTCCTTTTGCCATTCTAAT